>JACWNB010000036.1:0-481481 GCA_016165855.1 Pseudocercospora ulei
CGGCGTAATGAAACTTCTTTCGCCAGGTTTTGACGAGATGTGACAAATGCACCTTTACTAGTTTGGGGTGTCAATTGAGCGCGGCGGCAGTCGTCTTAGGGGCTCGGTTCTTAGCACATGTTGGCCCTATCTTTCAAATTGATCTTGTTATTATATTACCGGTCGATAGAGCGGCAGGAGGTTGGAGTCGGCCTTCGAGAAAACGTTTAGCGTAAACTATGGAGTTCTTTCGGTAGCACCTCCAGCGGATCCACTTCTTCTTCCGCCATTATCTTCCTGTAGTCTTCGATGTCTTTTATCGAGATAGGCGTAAAATCTCGTTGTCCGGCGACTTCGCGAGGGTCGTTATGGCTTCTAAACTCATTATTCCGACGGTAACCGGGGGGTTCGTAACGATCGGACGGAGCCTCTTTCGCAGGACTCCGTAGCTTTTGGCTTGGCGACGACGGTGGCGACCTTTCCGATGGTCCCTGCTCCGCTCCCCTACCCGGGGTTTTGAACCTGATAGTTCCTTTTATCTACGTCAAACGATGGCTTTGTGGTTCTTTATCTATTTCTGCCCTATAATAATGTCAAACCTTCCGATATCCATAATTCGGAACGTCGCCTCTGTAGTGCGACCAGCTAGTGTGGTCCTTAGCGGCACGTAGTGCGTAAACGCTTTCCGTGTCTTGTCCATTGTACGCCGAAATCCGCGTCGGCGATGCCAGTTCCACTGGATAACCGTATCCATTCGTCAGCTTCCGGACCAGTCGGTGGTGGATCGCCGCGCCGATAAGAGCTCCGGTGTCGATAAAAGCTTTCAGCTAAAGCGGTTTGCTTAATCCGTCAAGGGGGGTAGACAGTAATTAGAAGGATAATGGCTGTTTCCGTGTCACTTCATTCCACCGCCGCCGAGAGCGGATCGCTGCAGCTGTTAATGCTTTCTTCTCGTGGCGATTCGCTTCGATTCGGTGCCCTATTGTCAATGCTGGATAGGGGGGCCTATCTGTCTAGCTAGTCTTTTTCCTATAATTCTTAGCTGCACGCCGCTGTCTACGCTGTCGGTGTCGTTCAGGGCTGGCTCTATAGCTTGTATAGTCTTCCTCGGTAGTTGCTGCGGCTGCGGCTGCCTTATAACACGATAGTCCTGCTTTCTGCTTGTCCGATGCTTGGCATCTCGTAGCGATGTAGCTAGGCTTGCTACACGCGAAAACAGGTGGGGACGAACGACGAGCGCTGTAACTGATAAGGTGGCTGCTGTGGCGCTCTCCGGAAAGGCGCGGGGGGTCGTGTGGTCTGCGTTATCAGCGGCTTCTAGTTTCGATTCGCGTAATTTCGCGTAAGCGCTCAAGTTTCTTGCAGTAACTCTCGCTTGGTGGACGAAGCTCTTAAGGCCTTCGTCTTCTACAGACGCTATAGCGGCGGCCAGCTCAGGACTCAGCTTCTGCCTTAATAGGTGGAGCTGCTTATCTTCCGCTACTCGGGCCCTAATCGCATATTTTCTGAACAAACCGTAGAATTCCTTAAACGTCTGCCGGTTCTGGTTGATCTTATCCAGCTGCTTACAGGCTGTCTTCTTTCGGAATAGGTCTCCGAAGCGTTGATCTAACGCTTTGATCGCTTCTTCGGCGGTTACCTCTTCTAGGTCCGCCACTAACGAAAAAGCTTCACCTTCTAGTCGCGCCTCTAAATAGGCCATCTGTCTTCTTCGCTGCTTAATGCGTAATCGCGGTTTATCTTATTCTTGATCTTCTTCTTAAACGCCTCCTACGCTTCGGAGTCTCCGCTACCGAAAACCGGTGGATCCGGTAATAACGTTATCAACGTGCCACCTTAACTGTAGGCCGCCGGCGAGGTGGTTTCCACTTGGGTTTCTCGCTGCGGTGGCGGCGACGATCTCGCTGCTTCTATATCAGCTAGTTGATCCTTTAGCGCCTTCAGCTGCGCTATTCGATTCGCCGCTTAGTGTTCCAACACTTCGACGATAGTCTCTGCCGATTCCTTCTCGGCCCTTACTGTCTCTACTTCCTCTCTTAGCTGTCTGTTTTCTTCCAGTGTCCTGTAGAACAGCGTCTTAATAAGGTCTATACCGTCGTAGACCTTCCCTATTCCGTTCTCGTTTACGTAGTCTTCCAGTTCCTCGATCGTGCAGTCGTAGATCTTCTTGTATTCCTTTATTCGTTCCTTAATCTCTGCAGTCTCTTTAGCCGTAAAAACCTCTGATAACGACCTTATCTTCAACTACGCTGGAGCGTCTGCTTGCTCTGTTAGTCTTTCCTTTTTCTGCTTCTGCTGCAGCCTGTAACGCCGCTCTCTACCGCTAAGAAGTCTTCTATCTTCTTACGGTGCCTGGGGGTTGGTTGTTGTTAGTGTGTTTGGTGGTGTGCGCGTGCGTTATTCGGGTTTCCGGATGGTTCAACGGGCCCTTTCGCGCAGCGCGGGGTTGTGGAGAGTGAGTTTCGAGATATAATGATCCGAGCGCGCAGATAAGGTTCAATACGGCTGTGTTTTGATAACTATATCTCGAACTGAGGAGGGAAAGGAATCTATGTAGTGGTGGTGGTCGGCTTTGATGGTGGTGGTGCCAAGGCCCGGCTCGGCCCGTCCGGGCCGAGCCGAAATTCCAGGGTCCACCCTATCAATCTGTCCCACCTCTTTCTACCACCGCAACATCGCTAAGCTTTCTATCGATTAAGAAACGAAGAAGGACAAACAGAAGACCTTACGACATTCGCTATACGTATAGGCAATTTTAAGTAGCTGGTAATGCCTTTCGGACTTACCAACGCGCCGGCAGTGTAGCAACGCTTTATAAACCACACTTTTATAGACATGCTGGAACGGTTCGTATCTATCTACTTAGACGACATTCTTATCTACACTAAGGGAACGAGAGAGCAACATACGGACTACATTAAGAGGGTGTTAAAGAGACTCTGCGAGGTCGGATTGAACGCAGACACGAAGAAGAGCGAGTTCTACCAGACCGAAGTCAAATACCTTAGTCTTATCGTCAGAAGAGAAGGAATTCGGATAGATCCGTCGAAAGTAGCCGCCGTCGCGGAATGGAAGTAAACCGACATCTGGAAACACTACGCAAATCAGAGCGTTTCTCGGATTCTGCAGCTACTATCGACAGTTTATTAAGGACTTTAGCAAGATAGCGAGACTACTAAATAAGGCGTTGAAGAAGGAGGCCGCTAGCCTATAGAATAAGAAGTGTACGGAAGCTTTTAACCGACTAGAGGAGGCAGTGGCCTTAGCGCTAGTGCTAGCGTACTTCCGACCGGAAAAGACAATCTACGTAGAGACAGACGCTTCCGATACAGTAACAGTAGGGGTCCTTTCTTAATACGCTAACGACGACGAGACTCTCTATCCGGTGGCTTTCTTTAGCAAGTCTATAAACGATGCTAAGCGGAACTACGCGATCTACGATAAAGAACTAATAGCTATTATACAGGCGTTCGAAGAGTGGAAACCGGAGCTTATAGCTAGACAGAGCACGATCTAGGTCCTTACGGACCACTAGTCGCTGACCTACTTTATAAAGACGCAGAAGCTGTTACGGCGCCAAGCCCAGTAGGCAGCCTACCTATCCGGATTCGATTTTAAGATCACCTATCGACCAGGAGCTTAAATGGAAAGGCAGACGCATTGACGAGAAGAGAAGGAAAGACCAGCTACGCGAAAAGAAGATCCGAACATGTTTTAGAAGGTATTGACTAAACGAATAGTAGACGCCGAGGTGTTGAAAGAGGTAGGGATCTGTGCAGTAGAGCCGCGATTAAAGAAGAGACGCTGCACGAGAAAGTGGAACGGCTTAATTAGCAGCAGAAGCTCGGCAAAAACGCGCTTAGGGAAACTAATCGTTCTAGAAGAACTAATTACAGAGGTTATTAAGCTAGTCTATAGCTCTACGGATATTGGTTACGCAGGATCGAAAAAAACGATAGAAGCAATAAGGACGACCTACTGGTTCCCGCGAATCTTCGCGCGGATCCACCAGTTTATAACTAACTGTTATGTGTGCAGAGCCGCGAAGCTACGTTTACGGCCTTCCGGCCGGCCTGCTAAAGCCACTTCCGATCCCTAAGAAACTATAGCAGCACATTACGATAGACTTCGTAACCGGCCTGCCGGATTCCGATAGATATAAACGCCACGCTTAACGTAGTGGATCGACTAAGCAAAGAACGCTATTTCATCCCCTGCCAAGCTAAGGATAAAGGAACTACTGTAGAAGAAAACGGCGAGAATGTTTAATCCAGCACGTATAGAAGCACTACGGGCTGCCGGACACTATTACTACAGATAGGGGGTCCTTAATTACTGCCGATGTATGGAAAGCTATTAACTAAGCCCTCGGAATTCGTAGAAAGCTCAGCACGGCCGCTTACCCTTAGACCGACGGCTAGTCTAAAGTAGCTAACTAAGAGATAGAGAAATATCTGAGAATCTTCTGTAGCTATTATAAAGCAGAATAGGTTAAGATGTTGCCGATAGCCGAATTCTGCGCCAATTCCGCACGATTAGAAGCCACCTTACTAGCGCTGTTCGAGATAACCTACGGCTATCTTCCGAGGATCAGCTTTCAACTACCAAACGAACCTAGCTCTTTAGAACCTTCTACCACCACTTCGTTAAAGAGAATCGCCGCAGCGGCGGCAGAAGCGCTCCGATCTCAGATAGAAGAAGTAATTAAGATAGCGAAAGAAGCAATGGAATCAGCTTGGAAGAAGATAGTAACTCGAGCTAATAGAAAGAGGTCACTAATAGAATTCGAGGAAGGCCAAAAGGTATAGCTTAACACGCGGAACCTAAGGCTAAAAGGCAACGCGAAGCTCAACCCTTGTTACGTAGGTCCCGTTCAAGATAATAGAAAAGAGGTCGCCGGTGACCTACTGGCTCTAGCTGCCGAAATCGTTTAGGATCCACGATGTCTTTTATTCGGACCTGCCTAAGCTTGGATCCTAAAGACGGCCTTCTAGAACAGGAGTTCGCCGAACCCCCGTTAGTCGAGATAAACGGTAAAAAAGAAGAGTAGGAGGTAGAAGACGTAATTAATATAAGAAAACAAAGAGGATCTATTAAAGCGAGGATCTTATAGAAAGGATGGCTGGAAGACTATAAATAGTATCCGGTCGAGAACCTCCGGAATTCAGCGGAGGTGCTAAGAGAATTTTACGTCTAAAACCCGAAGAAGCCGAGGCCTAAGTGGCTCGACAGTTGAAAAGGACTACGTCCGCTCTATTAGTGCGGAAGCCGATAGAGACGATCGTAGAGTCCGCCGGCCGTTGTCTTGGGCCTTACCACTACTACCGCTGGCCAGGACTGGCGGATAGAGGCAGTAAGGCCGAGAACGGCGCCACTGCGTCGGCACGCTTGGTAACGGTCTTTGCGCTCTGTTACTATTATCCGCCGGCTCGGCCGAAAGGATAGTAACAAAGAACAAAGCAGCCGCCAACAAAGCGGTCTCGCAGTAGCGCTAAAGGCCTTAGTGGAGAAAGAAGAAGAAGAAGATAGATAGGGAACTGCAGATAGATCTATATAGACCTACGCGACAGCGTACGGACCGGTTACGCCGCAGCTCTAGTAACTGCTGGCTCCGATCAGATAGCTCCGATCAGATGGAACGGATTAGATAGACGCTAAGTAAAAGACGTTAGATAGTAACTATGTAAATCTAAAAAAAAAAAAAAAAAAAAAAAAAAACAAAGGGAGGAACAGATAAGTAAGCGGTCGAGGGCGACCGCTAATAAGGGAGGGGGATAGTGTTGCAGCGGCAGAAAGGGGTGGGACTAAGTAATAGGGTAGACCCTTGGAATTTCGGCTCGGCCCTTCTGGACCGAGCTGGGCCTTGGCACACCACCCCCCCAAAGCTCTCGCCTACCACTATATAGATTCCTTTCCCTCCTCAGTTCGAGATATAGTTATTAAAAAGGCCGTATTAAATCTTATCTGCGCGCCCGGATCAGTCTGTATAGGTGCCGTCCGTAAATACCAGTATGTCGTCGAGGTACGTAGAGCAGATGTCGTCTAGTAGCCCTTATAGGGATCTGTTAATGTACCTCTAGAAGGGTTGCTAGCGCGTTCGTAAGGCTAAAGGGAGTAACAAGCTATTCGAAGAGTCCGTATCTCGTACGGAAAGCGGTTATCTATTTACAGCCTTCCTTAACCTATATCTTGTAGAAGGCCGAAACTACGTCGAGCTTAGTAAACTACTTTGCCTTGCTAATCTATCTAAGGGTCTCCTTAATTAGGGACAGGGAGTACCGGTCCTTCTTAGTAATCGCGTTAATGCCTCTATAGTCTATATAGAAACGCAAGCTAGCCGAGCCTTCCTTGTATACAAACAGCACTAGGGCTCCGGCCGATAATGTACTTATACAAATAAAACCTTTGGCAAATAGGTCGTCTAGTGTCTTACGTAGTACTAGGAGTTCTCTAGAGGACATGCTATACAGCGGGCTGTACAGTACTTCGGACAGGCCCCTATCTAGACGGGGCTCTAGCTGGATGTCGTAGTCAATTCCTTCTCCTTAGTGTAGGGGGCAGTTTCGAGGCCAATTTTAGCTTAAAGAGGTCTAGGTATTCTGCATATTCCGATAGGAGCTTCGTATAGGAGTCCGTCGCTTTCTTAGGCGCTAAAGCCTTCTTAATGTCCGTAGTCGCAGTGTTAACCTTAGCGTTAGCGTTAGTTTTGGCCTTGGCATTGCTGCCTTATAGAACTCTCTCTTAGTCCCGGAGCCTCTGCTTCGTCGCTGCTAGGTATAGGCGTCCTCGTCCGACGTCTAGTTTGCCCTGCTAGCGCTCTATCTATAGCTTCCCTAACATTAGGTTATATCCTAACTTATCCTATACGACGTAGAGGTATAAGTCCTGCTCGTAGTGTTCTTGCAGCTCTATCGTTACTTTTACTATATAGGTAATGTCTGGTCCTCGCCTAGTAATGCCTAGTATATATACAGGTACAGTAGGGGTCGTCTTAATACAGTGTTTCTATACGAAGTCTTCGCTAATTACTCTCTATACTAAACACCCTATATCGATTAGCGTCTGCGCAGTAGCAGTCCTGTTTAGTGTAGGTTGTACGATAAATAGCGTAGTCGTTATATAATTGCTCTTAAAAGATAGCTAAGTAGTGCTTTGATTTGGCAACCTATCTCGTACATGCCTCTAGCAAAGCCTTTGCTTAGAGGCTACTCTTTTCCCAACTCGTTATCGTCCGAGGGGAACTCTTAGGTCTTATGTTAGGGTACCGCAGTTGCTACCCTTGCAGTAGTCGGCCGTGCCCTATGTCTCTCTATAGTTAGAAGCCCGCAATTCTGTGCAGTATGCCCTATCTGGCTATACCGGTAGCAGCTCCCTTCTGCCTGTCTCTTATTAAGGGTAGCTGTATCTACCTACTACGCCCTTTTGGTACCGGCCCTTAGCTGTACAGCAACGGCTGCCGCTACTCTCGTCGTCGTCGTTAGTTCCTAGTCTATAGCGTCCTGCTGCTAGTAAAGAGGTTGTCGCATCTCTTAGGTGTAGCTTATCTGTCCGAGCCTGTGCTGTTAGTCGTCGATTATCCTAAGGAGATTACAGAACACCTCGTATAAGGCTGGTCGCATTACGCCTACTAGTCCTGTTATAATCTCCTTAGAGAGGCCTATCTCTAAGGTAGTAATTTTTACCCTGTCCTCCTATTAGAGTCCTTCTGCCTCTGCTAGGGTCTTGTAAAGGGCTTAAGAATCTTGGTTTAGAAACTTAAGGCTGGGTATCTATATAAAGGAACTAATAGGCAGTTCCTTCGTCGTCTGCTGCTGTACAATTTGTACCTACGAAGCTAAGCTAGCAATTTCCCTCTATGCAGGGGTACAAGGTTTACACTCTGTACAGAGGATTGGGAGTTCTCCCTCTGTATAGTAGTACAGAGTTTTCCCTCTGTTTAGAGGGGCAGCAATTCCCCTCTGTATAGGGCTATAGGGTTCTCCCTCTATACAGGAGTAGGGTCCTGTCGGTAATTCCGTATAGAGGGTAGGGTCGTGCTAGCACTGCTAAGTCGCAGTCCTTAGGGCGACAGCTGGCTTAGGTTAGGTCTAGGACCTAGGCTGGGCAGCACCCCCTAGCAATACCCCCCCCCTCCTTTCTTGTAGTGCCCTTTTCGTACAGCAGCATACTAAACACCCTTAGCTCTAGGTGTTCCTTTGCTAGGTAGCACTTTCCCGTCCTCGCCTAGCTACTTAACTGTTAACCTCTCTCTCTGCCGGTTTAACCTTGGACCTATCCTCCTAGGTCTGTAGGCAGGGAAGGCAGGTAGTGCTAGATCGCTTCTACCTAACCTTGGCCGGTTCCGTTTGCTAATTTAACGAAGCTAAGGCTAAGGCTAAGGGGGCCTGTAAGCAGTTATAAAGGTATAGGAGGTGCTTAGTCCTATCTGCTCCTTCTCCTCCTACCCTTAGGCTCTAGCTATACACTCTACGTCCTAACCGTACGGTCCGGCGCTACCGGGCTATTTGGCTCTATTACTGTCCCTTGGTCGTTGTCCGGAGTTTCACTCCTAGGTAGATGTTCCTGCCTCCGTCCGGACGTCTAGTAGGCCGTCGCTCGTATAGGCCCTAGGTTATAGTTGCCTCGTTTGTCCTCCTTTATATAGTTTTTAGTAGCTGCCCTAGTTGTTATCGCTCTATAAGGCAGGCAGCTACTACCCTGTATATAAACCCCTTCCCTTTTCTCCCTCTCTCTTCTTCTGTTTCTTCTTTATTCTCTACCTGCTACCCGTCCGCCTGGCCGCCTACTACTACTACTATTACTACTACTAACTACTATCTATTAGCTACTATTAGTTACTACTACTATGCTACCCGCCCTGTCCGGCCGTGCTTATCGTAGCTTCCTTATAGTCGCTGGCTCCCCCTCTGCTCGTCCGGCTAGGGTCTCCTCCTATTTTCTACCTCTAGCGGGTAGAGTGCTTAATTCGACCCGTAGCTTCGCTTCTAGTTGTACAGGTTTCTGTCCCCTATATAGTCTAAGCTGACATCTTAGGTGCTACATTAACTAGTAGCAGGGTGTTGCTAAGCTACCCTTCTACTTTTCCTAGTGCTAGGGCCCCTTCTGTCTAGGAGGTAATTAAGGTTATAGGTATAGAGTTGGCTACCCTAGGTCTTAGAGGTAGTAGCTAGTAGGCTACCTTAAAGTAGCATATAAAAGTTTTTGGACAGTGTCGCTCTTAACCCCTCTTACTTCTACTTTCCGTCCCTCCTATTTTCTGGCTGTTCCCTTCCTCTAGCCCTTCTTCTATATAGTGTTGTACGATGTCGTGTTAGTAGGATTCTATAGTGTCCTACGTCGTAATTCTCGATCCTTTAACAACCTAAGTTGCTAGCGGCTACCCTGTCCTTAGGGTAGATCGTGCCCTTTCCTGCTATATAGTGTAGTGTTACTGTAGCTGGACAGGAGAATGGTTCTCCTCCTACCTGTCCAGCGCAGTTGTGTCCTGTAGGGCCTTGTACAGTTCCTACGTAGGCTCTGCCTATCCTCTCTAGTTTACTAGGTACTCTACCTTCCCCTGCTTCCTTTAGCTCTTAAGGATCCCTTCTACCTTATACTCTTCCTAGCCTTCGGTTATAATCGCTAGTAGGCACGCGTCGTCTGTCGTTTAGTGCAGTAGCGGGTCTGTGTTCGCTGGCCGTACGAGGTCTATATAGAAGACTAGATAAATCCCTAGGGGAGTGTTTAGTCGTACAGTGTATGTCCCTACTGGTCGGACTACTGTAAACTTCCTGTTCTTCTAATCTAGCTTCTTGCTCAGCTAGTCTATACAGATGTTTCGCTAGTTTAGCTAGACCTTATCTCCTACCTCGTACCTTAGTGTAGCCTGCTGTCCCTTGTTGGCCTGCTCTTCCGCATTCTGTTAAGCTATAGCTAAACTCGCCTTCGCCTATTAATAGGCGTTCGTAATCGTCTGTACGATAGCCTCTCCCTGCTAAATTAGGGATTGTACAGGGCGCAGGGTGTCGCTACTTAGGGTCGGTAGGAGCGGGGAATAGTCGTATCTATAGGCTATAAAGAAGGGGGACAATCCTATAGCATTAGCCGTATAGCTGTTAATAGCTAGCTCCGCTATAGGAAGAAGTCGGTTCTAGTTCGTCTAGTTATAGTCGACGTATGCTTAGAGGTACGCTTCTAACGTCGAATTGACCCTCTCCGTCGCCCTGTCTGTCTGTAGGTGCTATGCGGTTAATAGGCGACGTTCTACCTTTAGTAACTAGCAGACCCTTGCCTAGAGCTAGCTCGTAAACTGTATACCCCGGTCCGACACAATCGACTAAGGGAAACCGTACTTGCTAAACGTCGTCCGTATAAATGCCTAGGCAGTGTCCTTAGCTGTAAAAGAGTTTATTCCCTCTAGTATTACCCCCTTCGTTAACTTGTCTGTAACTACTATAATGTTCTGCCGTCCGTCGCTCTTAGGGAGGTCTGTAATAAAGCCTACTATTAGGTCTTGCTAGGGCCGGTCTAGGACCGGTAGGGGTTTTAGCAGCCTATGCTTTAGTTCTCGCTAGGGCTTCGTCCGTCTGTATACGTCGCAGTTCTGTACGAACCTGCAGATGTCCTTCGCTATCGCCGGCCAGTAGTAGTCCCTAGCGACAATGCTGTACGTCTCCTTACGCCCTAGGTGCCTAGTTGCTATAGAGTCGTACGCCTGTTGTATTAAGCTCGTACAGAGCTTCTTATCTGCTAGGACCTAAATCCGATTCCTGAACTTTAGGTTGTTCTCCCTGTCTACTAAGCACTCTGCTGCCGACATATTAAGATAGAGCTCTGCTAGGAGCTTCCGCTGTCCTCCTTAGATCGCTGTACAGGCCCTTTAGTATACCTCGTCCTTTTCTACTGCCTCTTCCTATACTTACAGTTAGGGTTCCTATAGGTGCGTCGCTACTAGGCAGATAGTCTCCTCGCCTGGCTCCTCCTTAAACATCTGGAATGTTCGTAACTTTAGCCGGTCGTCCTCGTACATCGTTGGTATGTCCTAGTCCCGTCTGGATAACGTATCGGCCCTGCTATTATCTTTACCCTTGCAATACTAGAGTCTTATATTAAACCGGCTTAGGTACATTGCCTATCGTATATGCCTCTTAGACAGCTTCCGGGGCTGCGTAAAGTACTCTAGATTCTTGTAGTTAGTTAGGGCGAGGAACTCGGGCACTAAGCAGAGTTCTCTATCCTATGCTTCGCAATACTGTACGACGGCCAGCAATTCCTTATCGTAGATAGGGTAGTTGCACTTAGCTAGGGAGTTCTTCTTAGAGAAATACGCGTATAGGTGCAGGAGTCCGTCTAAGCCTACCTGTAATAGGATACCTCTAATGCAATACCCTAAGGAGTCGGTTTCCAGTATCGTCGTACGCTCTAGGTCAAAGGCGGCAAGCGTTGGTCCTGTAGTAAAGAGCTCCTTTAGCTTGTTAAAGCTCCTATTGCATTCGTCCGTCTATTTGAACTGCTTGTCCTTGTGTATTAGCTCGACTAGGAGGCGTACGATCTCTAAGTAGTTCTGTATAAACTAGCAGTAGAAGTTAGCAAACCTAAGAAATTCCCGTATACCCTCAACGTTCGTAGGCGGCTTCTATTGCTTAATAGCATTAATTCTCTTTCTATCTATACTAATGCCTTTCCCTGCCTCGATAATAAAACCTAGGTATTTCGTACACTAGACACCAAATTTACATTTGTTAATGTCGAGGTACAAGCCAGCCTGCTGTAGTCGGTCCAGCACCTTCTTAACGTCCTGTACATAATCTACATAGATGCCGTCTGTAAAAACTAGGTTGTCGTCGAGGTATGCCGAGCAGATGTCGTCTAGTAACCCTTATAAGGACTTGTTAATATACCTTTAGAATGTTGCTAGTACGTTAGCAAGGCTAAAGGGGGTAACAAGCTACTTAAAAAGACTATATCTT
The DNA here is from genome assembly GCA_016165855.1 of Pseudocercospora ulei. Lineage (NCBI taxonomy): Eukaryota > Fungi > Ascomycota > Dothideomycetes > Mycosphaerellales > Mycosphaerellaceae > Pseudocercospora > Pseudocercospora ulei. The sequence continues at coordinate 11,928 of JACWNB010000036.1, forward strand.
GTACAGAAGGCGGTTATCTATTTATAGCCTTCCTTAATCTATATCTTGTAGAAAGCTAAGACTACGTTAAGCTTAGTAAACTACTTTGCCTTGCTAATCCGTCTAAGAGTCTTCTTAATAAGAGGAAGGGAGTACCGGTCCTTCTTAGTAATCGCGTTAATGCCTCTGTAGTCTATGCAGAAACGTAAGCCGGCCTTCCCCTCCTTGTAGACAAACAGTACTAGGGCTCCTGCGGACGAGGTACTTGCCTGAATGAAACCTTTAGCAAGCAGGTCGTCCAATGTTTTATGCAGTACTAGGAGTTCTCTAGAGGACATTCTATATAGCGGTCCGTACAGTACCTTAGGCAGACTCCTATCTAAACGGGGCTCTAGCTAGATGTCGTAGTTAATCCCTTCTCCTTAGTATAGTAGTAGGTTTAAGGCCGACTTTGGCTCGAAGAGGTCCAGGTATCTAGTATACTCCCTTAGGAGCTTCGTATAGGGGTCTGTTACTTTCTTAGGTACTAATACCTTCTTAATATCCGCCGTTGCTGTATTGATTTCGGCCTTGGCATTGTTACCCTATAGAGCCTTCCCTTAGTCTTAGGGCCTCTGCTTCGTTAACGTGTTAACTCCGGCCGTAGTATTGTCGTCCTGCTAGACTCTCCCTTAGCCTTAGAGCCTCTGCTTCGTTACTGCCAGATACAGCCGTCCTCGTCCGACATCTAGCTTGCCCTTCTAGCGCTCTATCTATAGCTTCCCTAGTACTAGGTTATACCCTAACTTGTCCTGTACGATATAGAGGTATAAGTCCTGCTTATAGTATCCCTATATCTCTATCGTTACTTTTACTATATAGGTAATGTCCGGTCCTCGTCCAGTAATGCCTAACATACGTACAGGTACAGTAGGGGTCGTCTTAATCCGGTGTCTTTGTACGAAGTCTTCGCTAATTACTCCGTATACTAAACATCCTGTATTAATTAATGTCCGCACTACCGCAGACCCGTTTAACGTTGGCCGTGCGATAAACGGCGTAGTCGTTATATAGTTGCTCTTAAAAGATAGCTAAGTAGTACTTTAATTTAGCAATCTATCTTATATACGCCTCTAGTAGAGCCTTCGCTTAGAGGCTACTCTTTTCCCAACTCGTCGTCGTCTTAGTAGGACTCCTAATCCTCTTGTTAGGGCGCCGCAGTTGCTACCCTTACAGTAGTCGGCCGTCCCCTAGGTCTCTCTGCTAGCAAAAGCCTGCAATTCCGTACAGTGTAGCCTATCTTGCTATATCGGTAGCAGCTCCCTTCTGCTCGCCTCTTGTTAAGGGTAGCTATGTCTACCTATTGTGCCCTTTTAGTAGCGGCCCTTAGCTGTACAGTAACGGCTGCTGCCCCCCTCGTCGTCGTTGGTTCCTAGTCTATAGCGTCCGTCTGCTGCTAGAGGGGTTGTCTTATCTCTTAAGCGCAGCTTATCTGTCTAAGCCTACGCTGCTAGTCGTCGACTATTCTAAGAAGATCGTAGAATTCCTCGTACGTAGCTAGTCGCATTATGCCTACTAGCCCTATTATAATCTCCTTAGAGAGGCCTACCTCTAAAGAGGTAATTTTTATCCTGTCCTCCTATTGGAGACCTCCTGCCTCTGCTAAAGTCTAGTCTGATCCGGGCACGCAGATATGATTCAATACGGCCTTTTTGATAACTATATCTCGAACTGAGGAGGGAAAGGAACCTATATAGTGGTAGTGGTGGGCTTTCGTGGTAGTGGTGCTAAGGCCCGGCTCGGTCCGTTCCGGAACCTAAATCCTAGAAGGGGCCGAGCCGAAATCTAGGGTCTACCCTATCAATCTGTCCTACCTCTTTCCACCGCCGCAACACTACCCCCCTCCCGTACCAGCGGTCGCCCTCGACTGCTTAGTTACCCTATCTATCCGAAAATCTCCGCTTTTTTTTTTTGATTCGTCGTCTCCTTCTCGAAAATCCCCTCTAACGCCGACGTTACTTCTTCCGTCTTCTATTAAAAACAACGTTCTCTTTATCGCTTCTTTAATTTCTTACGTCGTTAGCGTCTGAAGTCCTTTACTTGGCGTCTATCTAATCCGTGCGCCTGATCCGTGCTATCTGATCTGAGCCGTAGGTTATCTGAGCTGTGGCGTAGCTGGTCTGTGCGTCGCCTCGGAGGTCTATATAGATCTTTCCGCGGCGCCGTTTTTCTTCTTCTTTTTCTCTTCTACCAAAGCCTTTACCTACTACAGGGTCGGCGGCGCTGGCACGCTACAGCGTCGGCGAGCTGCCTGCCGACCCTGCGGTAGGTAGTGGCCGCGTCGAAGGCCTCCCCGAAGGCGACCGTTACGATTATCTTTATCGGCTTCAGCGCCGGTAGAGCGGACGCGGCTTTCTTCTTTTATCTCTTTCGGAGGTCGTTAGTTTTGGAGCCATCCGAGTTTCGGCTTCTTCGGGTTCCGCACGTAGAACTCTCTGAGCAGCTCCGCCGAATTCCGCAGGTTCTCGATCGGATACTATTCGTAGTCTTCCGGCTACCCCTTCGACGAAATCCTCGCTTTGATGGACCCCCTTATCTTCTTTATGTCTATTACATCTTCTACCTCCTACTCTTCTTCCTTACTGTCTATCTCGATAGGCGGGGGTTCGGCAAACCCTTGTTCCGGCAGACCGTTCTTAGGGTCCAGGCTTAGCAGATCCGAATAAAAGACATCGTAGATCCAGAACGATTTCGGTAGCTGGAGCCGATAAGTCACCGGCGATTTCTTTTCTACTATCGTAAACGGACCTACGTAGCGCGGATTGAGCTTGGCATTCCCTTTCAGCCTCAGGTTCTGCGTGTTAAGCTAGATCTTTTCACCTTCCTCGAATTCTGTCGGCGACCGCTTTCTATTAGTTCGAGTTACTATCTTCTTCTAAGCCGATTCTATCGCATCTTTCGCCACTTTAATCGCTTCTTCTATCTGAGATCGGAGCGCTTCCGCCGCCGCGGCGGCGACTCTCTTTAACGACGTAGCGGTAGATAGTTCCGTAGAGCTGGGTTCGTTTGGTAGCTGAAAGCTTATCCTTAGAAGATAGCTATGCGTTATCTCGAACGGCGCCAGCGACGTTGCTTCTAACTGCGCTAAGTTCGCGCAGAATTCTGCTATTGGCAGCATCTTAACGCACTTTTCTTAATAATAGCTGCAGAAGGTTCGCAGATATCGCTCTATCTCGCGATTAGCCACTTTACACTAACCGTTAGTTTGAGGGTAAGCGGCGGTGCTGAGCTTTCTACGAATTCCGAGAGCTTAATTAATAGCCTTCTATACGTCGGCGGTGAATTGAGGACCCCTATCTATAGTGATAGTGTCCGGCAGGCTATAGTGCTTCTATACGTGTCTAATTAGCATCCGCGCGGTCTCTTCCGTAGTCGTTCCTTCGTCTCTGGCTCGACAGGGGATGAAGTAGCGCTCTTTGCTTAGCCGGTCCACTACGTTCAGCGTAGCGTTATATCTATCGGAGTCCGGCAGGCCGGTTACAAAGTCTATCGTAATGTGTTGCTACGGTTTCTCGGGGATCGGAAGTGGCTTCAGCAGACCGGCCGGAAGACCGTAACGTGGCTTCGCGGCTCGGCACACGTAACAATTAGCGATAAATCGGTGGATCCGTTCGTAGATCCGCGGAAACCAGTAGATCGTCCTTACGGCTTCTATTGTCTTCTTCGAGCCGGCGTAACCAACGTCCTTAGAGCTATGGACCAGTTGGATAACCTCTGTAATTAGTTCTTCCAGAACTATCAGCTTCCCCGAGCCTGTTCTGCCGAGCTTCTGCTGCTTATTAAGCCGTTCCACCTTCTTGTAGAGCGTCTCTTCTTCGATCGGCGGCTCTATCGGTTCCGGTTCGATCTGCAGTTCCGCTGTGCAGATCCCCGCTTCCTTTAACACCTCGGCGTCTACTATCCGTCCAGTTAGTACCTTCTGAAACATGTTCGGATCTTCCTTCGCGCAGCTCGTCTTTCCTTCTCTTCGCGTTAGCGCGTTAGCCTTTCCGTTTTAAGCCCCTAGTCGATAGGTGATCTTAAAGTCGAACCCTAATAAGTAGGCGGCCTACCGTACTTAACGTCGTAAGAGCTTCTGCGTCTTTATAAAGTAGGTCAGCGATTGGTGGTCCGTAAGGACCTGGACCGTGCTCTTTCTAGCTATAAGCTCTGGCTTCCACTCCTTAAACGCCTGTATAATAGCCAGCATTTCTTTATCGTAGATTGCGTAGTTCCGTTCGGCCTCCGTTATGGACTTGCTAAAGAAAGCCACTAGATAAAGGGTTTTATCGTCTCCGTATTAAGAAAGGACCCCTGCTGTTACTGTATCGGAAGCGTCCGTTTCTACGTAGATCGTCTTTTCCGGTCGGAAGTGCGCCAGAACCGGCGCCGAGGCTACTGCTTCTTTTAGCCGGTTAAAGGCTTCCGTACACCTCTTATTCTATAGGCCGGCGGCCTCTTTCTTTAGCGCCTCGTTCAGGGGTCTCGCTATCTTGCTAAAGTCCTTAATAAACTGTCGATAGTAGCTGCAGAAGCCGAGAAACGCTCTGATTTGCGTAGTATTCCCAGACTTCGGCTGCTTCTATTCGGCGACAGCGGCGACCTTTAAGGGGTCTATCCGAATTCTATCTCTTCCGACGATAAGACCGAGATATTTGACTTTGGTCTGGTAGAACTCGCTCTTCTTCGTGTCCGCGTTCAATCCGACCTCGCGGAGCCTGGTTAGCACCTTCTTAATGTGGTCCGTGTGCTGTTCTTTCGTCCTATCGGTATAGATAAGAATGTCGTCCAAATAGATAGACACGAACCGTTCCAGCATGTCTATAAAGATGTGGTTTATAAAGCGTTGCTACACTGCCAGCGTGTTAGTGAGTCCGAAAGGCATTACTAACTACTTGAAATTGCCTATACGCGTCGCAAACGTCGTAAGGTCTTCTGTCTGCCCTTCTTCGTTCCTTAGTCGATGGAACGCTTAGCAGATGTCCAGCTTGCTAAACCACTTAGCCTTTGCTACGCGCTGTATAGTCTTATCTATTAGCAGCAGTAGATATACGTCTCTCTTAGTGACCTCGTTAAGGCCTCGATAGTCTGCGCAGAGTCGCAGACTACCCCCTGGTTTCCTTACAAAAAGAATCGGTAACGCATATTCGGCAGAACTCGGCGTAATAAACTTCTTCGCCAGGTTTTCGCGAACGAACACCTCTACCTGGTCCAGTTCCGCCGGCGACAGTCGTCTTAGGGGCTCGGTTCTTGGCAGCGTAGCCCCCTCTTTTAGTCGGATCTTGTTGTTATATTCCAGTCGATAGAGCGGCAGGAGGTTGGAGTCTAATCCGGGCACGCAGATATGATTCAATACGGCCTTTTTGATAACTATATCTCGAACTAAGGAGGGAAAGGAATCTATGTAGTGGCAGTGGTGGGCTTTGATAGAGGGTAGTGCCAAGGCCCGGCTCGGTCCGGAAGGGCCGAGCCGAAATCTAGGGTCCACCCTATCAATCCGTCCTACCTCTTTCCACTGCCGCAACACCACCCCCCTCCCTCACCAGCGGTTGCCCTCGACCGCTTAGTTACCCTATCTATCCGAAAACCTTTCTCTATTCCCTTTTTTTTTTTTTTTTGATTCGTCGTCTCTTCCTCGAAAATCCCCTCCGACGGTAATGTCACCTCTTCCTTCTTCTATCGCTTCTTGAATCTCTTACGTTGTCAATATCTGAAGTCCTTTACTTGGTCGTTTATGTAATCGGTGCACCTAATCTGTGCTATCTGATCTGAGTCGTAGGTTATCTGAGCTGCGGCGTGATTGGTCTGTGCTCTGGCGCGGAGGTCTATATAGATCTTTCTGCGGCGTCGTTTTTCTTCTTCTTCTTCTTTTCTACCAGATCCTCTACGCCGTCGCCGACCGGCTGCCTAGAGCTATAAATTCTATTACGATCGCCTTTATCGGCTTCCCTGCCGGTGGAGCGGACGTGGCTTTCTTCTCTCTTCCGGAATTGTCGACATTAGAGCTACGCCGGTTTTGGCTTCTTCGGGTTCCGCGCGTAAAAGTCTCTTAGCAGCTCCGCCGAATTCCGGAGATTCTCGATCAGATACTACTTATAATCTTCCGGCTACCCCTTCTACGAGATCCTCGCTTTGATGGACCCCCTCGTCTTCTTTACGTCCATTACGTCTTCTACCTCCTACTCTTCTTCTTTACTGTCTATCTTAACTGGTGGGGGTTCGGCGAACCCCTGTTCCGGAAGGCCGTCCTTAGGGTCTAGGCTTAGCAGATCGGAATGGAAGACATCGTAGATCCAGAACGATTTCGGTAGCTGGAGCCGATAGGTTACCGGCGACCTCTTTTCTATTATTATAAACGGACCTACGTAGCGCGGGTTAAGCTTCGCGTTTCCTTTTAGCCTCAGGTTTCGCGTGTTAAGCTATACGTTTTGACCTTCTTCGAATTCTATTAGCGACCGGCTTCTATTAGTTCGAGTCACTATCTTCTTCTAAGCCGATTCTATCGCTTCTTTCGCTACTTTGATTGCTTCTTCCATCTGAGATCGTAGCGCTTCTGCCGCTGCGGCAGCGACTCTCTTCGACGACGTAGCAGTAGATAGTTCCGCGGAGCTGGGTTCTTTTGGCGGCTGAAAGCTCATTCTCGGAAGATAACTATAACTGTGCATTATCTCGAACGGCGCCAGTGACGTTGCTTCTGACCGTGCTAAGTTCGCGCAGAATTCGGCTATCGGCAACACCTTAACCCAATCTTCTTGATGATGACCGCAGAAGGTTCGTAGGTATCGCTCTATCTTACAGTTAGCGACTTTAGACTGACCGTCGGTTTAAGGGTAAGCGGCTGTGCTGAGCTTTCTACGAATTCCGAGAACGTAGTTAATGGCTTCCTATACGTCAGCAGTGAATTGAGGACCCCTATCCGTAGTAATAGTGTCCGGCAGGCCATAGTGCTTCCACACGTGTTGGATTAACATTCTCGCCGTTTCTTCCGTAGTAGTTCCTTCGTCTTTAGCTCGACAGGGGATGAAGTGGCGTTCTTTGCTTAGCCGATCCACTACATTAAGCGTAGCGTCGTAGCCGTTCGAGTCCGGCAGTCCGGTTACGAAATCCATCGTAATGTGCTGCTACGGCTTCTCGGGGATCGGAAGTGGCTTTAGCAGACCGGCCGGAAGACCGTAACGTGGTTTCGCGGCTCTGCACACGTAGCAATTGGCGATAAATCGGTGGATCCGTTCGTAGATCCGCGGAAACTAGTAGATCGTCCTTATAGCTTCTATCGTCTTCTTTAAGCCGGCGTAGCCAACATCTATAGAGTTATGGACCAGTTGGACGACCTTAGTGATTAGTTCTTCCAGAACTATCAGCTTTCCGGAGCCTGTTCTGCCGAGCTTCTGTTGTTGATTAAGCCGTTCCACCTTCTCGTAGAGCGTCTCTTCCTTAGGGGCCGGTTCTACTGCGCAGACCCCTACCTCTTTCAACACCTCTGCGTCTACTATCCGCTCGGTCAACACCTTCTGGAACATGTTCGGATCTTCTTTCGCGCGGCTGGTCTTTCCATTTCTTCTCGTCAGCGCGTCGGCCTTTCCGTTTTAAGCCCCTGGTCGATAGGTGATCTTAAAATCGAACCCTAATAGGTAGGCGGCCTACTGTGCTTGACGTCGTAAGAGCTTCTGCGTCTTTATAAAGTAGGTCAGCGACTGGTGGTCCGTAAGGACCTGGACCGTGCTCTTTCTAGCTATAAGCTCCTGTTTCCACTCCTCGAAAGCCTGAATAATCGCTAGCAGCTCCTTATCGTAGATAGCGTAGTTCCGTTTAGCTTCCGTTATAGATTTGCTAAAGAAGGCCACTAGGTGAAGGCTCTCGCCATCGTTAGCGTATTGAGAAAGGACCCCTGCCGTCACTGTGTCGGAAGCGTCCGTTTCTACATAGATCGTCTTTTCCAGTCGGAAGTGCACCAGAACTAGCGCCGAGGCCACTGCCTCTTTCAGCCGTACGAAAGCTTCCGTGCACTTCTTATTCTATAGGCCCGCAGCCTCTTTCTTTAGCGCCTCGTTCAGGGGTCTCGCTATCTTGCTAAAGTCCTTAATAAACTGTCGGTAGTAGCTACAGAATCCGAGAAACGCTCTAATCTGCGTAGTGTTTCCGGATTTCGGCTGCTTCCATTCCGCGACGGCGGCGACCTTCGAGGGGTCTATACGAATTCCGTTTCTTCCGACGATGAGACCGAGATACTTGACCTCCGTTTGATAGAACTCGCTCTTCTTCGTGTCCGCGTTTAATCCGACCTCGCGGAGCCTGGTCAGCACCTTCTTAATGTGGTCCGTATGCTGTTCTCTCGTTCCTTCGGTGTAGATAAGGATGTCGTCCAAGTAAATAGACACGAACCGTTCTAGCATGTCTATAAAGGTGTAGTTTATAAAGCGTTGCTACACTGCCGGCGCGTTGGTGAGTCCGAACGGCATTACCAACTACTTGAAATTGCCTATACGCGTCGCGAACGTTATAAGATCTTCCGTTTGTCCTTCCTCGTTCCTTAATCGATAGAACGCTTGGCGGATGTCCAGCTTGCTGAACTACTTAGCCTTCGCTACGCGCTGTATAGTCTTATCTATTAGCGGCAGTAGATAGACGTCTCTCTTGGTGACCTCGTTAAGGCCTCGATAGTCTACGCAGAGTCGCAGACTACCCCCTGGTTTTCTTACGAAAAGAATCGGTAACGCATATTCGGCAGAGCTCGGCATAATGAACTTTTTCGCCAGGTTTTCGCAAACAAACACCTCTACTTGGTCCAGTTCCGCTGGCGACAGTCGTCTTAGGGGCTCAGTTCTTAGCAGCGTAGCTCCTTCTTTCAGCCGGATCTTGTTGTTATATTCCGGTCGATAGAGCGGCAGGAGGTTGGAGTCGGCCTTCGAGAAAACGTTAGCGTAACTATAGAGTTCTTTCAGTAGCACCTCCAGCGGATCCACTTCTTCTTCCGCTATTATCTTCCTGTAGTCTTCGATGTCTTTTATCGAGATAGCGTAAATCTTATTGTCCGGCGACTTCGCGAGGGTCGTTATAGCTTCTGAACTTATTATTCCGACGGTAACCGGGGGTTCGGAACGATCGGACGGAGCCTCTTTCGCGGACTCCGTAGCTTTCGGCTTGGCGGCGACGGTAGCGACCTTTCCGATAGTCCCTGCTCCGCTACCCGGGGTTTTGAACCTAATAGTTCCTTTACCTACGTCAACGATGGCTTTCTAGTTCTTTATCTATTTCTGCCCTATAATAATGTCAAACCTTCCGATATCCATGATTCGGAACGTCGCTTCCGTGGTGCGACCAGCCAGTGTGGTCCTTAGCGGCACGTAGTGCGTAACGCTTTCCGTGTCTTGTCCGTTGTACGCCGAAATCCGCGTCGGCGACGCCAGTTCCACTGGATAGCTGTATCTATTTATCAGCTTCCGGACCAGTCGGTAGTGGATCGCTGCGCTAATAAGAGCTCCGGTGTCGATAAAGGCTTTCAGCTGAAGTGGTTTGCTCGATCCGTTAAGGGGGTGGACAGTAATTGGAAGGATAATAGCTGTTTCCGTGTTCACTTCTACCGCCGCCGAGAGCGGATCGCTGCAGCTGTTGATGCTTTCTTTCGTCGACGTAGTTCGCGTTAATGCCCTGTTGTCTATGCTAGATAGGGGGCCTATCCGTCTAGCTGGTCTTTTCCTATAATTCTTAGCTGCACGCCGCCGTCTACGCTGTTAGCATCGTTCGGAGCCGGCTCGATAACTTAAATTGTCTTTCTCGGCGGCTGCGGCTAAGGCTGCTTTATAACACGATACTCCTGCTTCTGCTTATCCGATGTTTGGCAGCTCGTAGCGATGTAGCCAGGCTTTCCGCACGCGAAACAGGTGGGGACGAACGACGGTCGCGGCACGTAAGGCGGCTAGGGGCCGCGTCGGAAGGGCGCGGGGGCTCTCGTCGGCTGCGCTAACGGCTTCTGAATCAGTTCGCGTGTCGTCGGTTTTCCGTACGCGTTCAAGTTTCTAGCGGTAACTCTCGCTTGATGTACGAAGCTCTGAAGGTCTTCGTCTTCTACTGACGCTATGGCCGCGGCGAGCTCAGGGCTCAGTTTCTGCCTTAGTAGGTGCAGCTGCTTATCTTCTGCCACTCTCGCTCTAATAGCGTATTTCCTAAACAGTCCGTAGAACTCTTCGAATGTCTAACGGTTCTGGTTGATCTTATCTAGCTGCTCGCGGGCCGTCTTCTTCCGGAAGGGGTCTCCGAAACGCTGGTCCAGCGCTTTAATAGCTTCGTCGGCCGTTACTTCTTCCAGGTCCGCCACTAGCGAAAAAGCTTCACCTTCCAATCGCGACTCTAGGTACGCTAATCTATCCTCTTCGCTGCTCGATGCGTAATCGCGGCTTATCTTGTTCTTGATCTTCTTCTTAAATGCCTCCTACGCTTTAGGGTCTCTGCTACCGAAAACAGGTAGGTCCGGCAGTGGCGTTATCGTAGTGCTACCTTGACTATAGGCTGCTGGTAAGGCAGTCTCTGCGTGGGTTTCTCGCCGCGGTAGCAGCGACGACTTCGCTGCTTCCATATTAGCTATCTGATTCTTTAGCGCCTTTAGCTGCGCCAGTCGATTCGACGCTTGGTGTTCCAACACGTCGACGATAGTCTCTGCCGATTCCTTCTCGGCCCTTACCGTCTCTACTTCCTCTCTTAGCTGTCTGTTTTCTTCTAGTGTTCTGTAGAACAGCGTCTTAATAAGGTCTATACCGTCGTAGACCTTTCCTATCCTATTCTTATTTACGTAGTTCTCCAGTTCCTCGATCGTGCAGTCGTGGATCTTCTTGTATTCCCTTATTCGTTCCTTAATCTCTGCAGTCTCTTCCGCTGTAAAGCCTCTAATAACGATCTTATTGTCAACTACACTAGAGCGTCTGCTCGCTCTGTTAGTCTTTCCTCTTCTGCTTCTGCTGCGGCCTATAACGCCGCTCTCTACCGTTGAGAAGCCTTCCATCTTCTTACAGTGCCTTGGGAGGGGGTTGTTGTTGGTATGTTGGTGGGTGCGCGTGCGTTATTCGGGTTTCCGGATGGTTTAACGGGCCCTTTCGCGCAGCGCGGGTGTAGTGTAGAGAGTGAGTTCGAGATATAATAATCCGGGCACGCAGATATGATTTAATACGGCCTTTTTGATAACTATATCTCGAACTGAGGAGGGAAAGGAATCTATGTAGTGGCGGTGGTGGGCTTTAATGGAGGGTGGTGCCAAGGCCCGGCTCGGTCCGGAAGGGCCGAGCCGAAATCCAGGGTCTACCCTATCAATCCGTCCCACCTCTTTCCACCGCCGCAACAGAGTCGGCTTTTAAGAACACGTTAGCGTAACCGTAGAGCTCGTTTGGCAACACCTCTAGTAGGTCTACCTCTTCTTCTGCCATTATCTTCTAGTGGTCTTCGATCTCCTTTATAGAGATAGCGTAAATCTCATTGTCCGGCGACTTCGCGAGGGTCGTTATAGCTTCTGAACTCATTATTCCGACGGTGACCGGGGGTTTGAAACGATCGGACGGAGCCTCCTTCGCGGACTCTGTAGCTTTCGGCTCGGCGGCGGCGGTGACTGTAGCGGCCGTTTTGATAGTCCCTGCTCCGCCACCCGGGGTTTTGAATCCTATCGTGCCTTTATCTACGTTAATGATAGTCTTCTGGTTGTTCATCTATTTCTGCCTTATAATAATGTCAAATCGTCCGAGATCCATAATCCGGAACGTCGCTTCCGTGGTTCGACCAGCTAGTGTAGTCTTTAGCGGTACATAGTGCGTAACGCTTTCCGTGTCTTGTCCGTTGTATGCCGAAATCCGCGTCGGCGACGCTAGTTCCACCGGATAGCCGTATCCATTCGTCAGTTTCTGAACCAGTCGGTGGTGGATCGCTGCACCGATAAGAGCTCCGGTATCAATAAAAGCTCTTAGCTGAAGTGGTTTGCTCGATCCGTCAAGGGGGTAAACAGTAATTGGAAGGATAATAGCTGTTTCCGTGTTCACTTCTACAGCTGCTAAGAGCGGATCGCTGCAGCTGTTAATACTTTCTTCTCGTGCCGATTCGCTCCAGTGCGGTGCCCTATTGTTAGTGCTGGATAGGGGGCCTATCCATCTAGCTGGTCTTTTCCTATAATCCTTAACTGCACCCTACCGTCCACACTGTCAGTATCGTTCGGCGCCGGTTCGATGGCTTGAATAGTCTTTCTTAGCGGCTGCGGCTGCGGCTGCTTTATAGCGCGATACTCCTGCTTCTGCTAGGCCGTTGCTTGGCATCTCGTAGCGATGTAGCCTGGCTTTCCGCATACGTAGCAGGTAGGTACGAACGACGAACGCTGCGAATTAAACGGCTGCTGGGGTGCTCTCTGGAAAGGCGCAGGGGGTCGTATAGTCTGCGTTATTAACGGCTTCTGGTTCGATTCGCGTGATTTCGCGTAAGCGCTGAAGTTTCTCGCCGTAACTCTCGCTTAGTGCACGAAGCTCTTAAGGTCTTCATCTTCTACAGACGCTATAGCGGCGGCCAGTTTAGGGTTCAGCTTCTGCCTCAGTAGGTGGAGCTGCTTATCTTCCGCCACTCGGGCCCTAATCGCATATTTTCTGAACAAGCTGTAGAATTCCTCGAACGTCTGCCGGTTCTGGTTGATCTTGTCTAGTTGCTCGCGGGCCGTCTTCTTCCGGAACGGGTCTCCGAAGCGTTGGTCTAGCGCCTTAATCGCTTCCTTAGCAGTTACCTCTTCTAGGTCCGCTACTAACGAAAAAGCTTCACCTTCTAGTCGCGATTCTAAGTACGCCAACCTATCCTCTTTGCTGCTCGATGCGTAATCGCGGCTTATCTTATTCTTAATCTTCTTCTTAAATGCCTCCTACGCTTTAGGGTCTCCGCTACCGAAAGCAGGTAGGTCCAGCAGTGGCGTTATCGTAGTGCTACCTTGACTATAGGCCGCTGGTAAGGCGGTCTCCGCGTAGGCTTCTCGCCGCAGTAGCGGCGACTTCGCTGCTTCCATATTAGCTATTTGATGCTTTAGCGCCTTTAGCTGCGCCAATCGATTCGCCGCCTAGTTTTCTAACACGTCGATAATAGTCTCTGCCGATTCCTTCTCGGCCCTTACCGCTTTAGTTTCTTCTCTTAGTTGTCTGTTCTCTTCCAACGTTCTATAAAACAGCATCTCGATAAGGTCTATACCGTCGTAGACCTTCCCTATTCTATTCTCGTTTATATAGTCCTCCAGTTCCTCGAGCGTGCAGTCGTAGATCTTCTTGTATTTGCTTATTCGTTCCTTAATCTCTGCGGTCTCTTCCGCTGTAAAACCGCTGATAATAATCTTATTATCAATGACACTGGAGCGCCTACTCGCCCTGTTAGTCTTTCCTTTTCTGCTTCTGCTGCAGCCTGTAACGCCGCTCTCTACCGTCGAGAAGCCTTCTATCTTCTTACAGTGCTGGGGGTTGTTGTTGTTGTTGTAGGTGCGTGTGCGTTATTCGGGTTTCCGGATAGTTCGACGGGCCCTTTTGCGCAGCGCGGGTTTTGGTGTAGTGAGTAAGTTCGAGATATAGCAATCCGGGCACGTAGATATGATTCAATACGGCCTTTTTGATAACTATATCTCGAACTGAGGAGGGAAAGGAACCTATGTGGTGGTGGTGGTGGGCTTTCGTAGTGGTAGTGCCAAGGCCTGGCTCGGTCCGTTCCAGAACCTAAATCCCGGAAGGGGCCGAGCCGAAATCCAGGGTCCACCCCATTAATCTGTCCTACCTCTTTCCACTGCCGCAACATAGTTGAATTCTGCGAAGAACTCTTGTACAGTCTTGCGTCCTTGCTTTATCGTGTTAACCCGTAGGAGTGCTCGGCTCTCGCGGTCTAGGTCCTTATAGCTCTTGTCTAGAGCTGCCTAGAGCATTGTCGTTGTAGCTATTGCTGGGTTAGCAATAGCTGTCTCGTAGTACAGCAGAATCTATACTGCTGCCCTGCCCTTTAACCTCCTAAAGGGGTAAACTACCTTGTCTAGCTTAGTCAGGTATACTCCTAAGTCGACTAGAAGCTTAGAGCGTATCTAGGGAGCCTAGGAAGGGTACTTGGCCGGAGCCTTACTATCGTATATAGAGACATTAGGGAGTTTGCTCTTAGGGGTCGGGGTGTAGGCTATCGTGTTCGTCGTCGTTGTAGGGGTCGGATCGCGATCGGACGCCCTAAGCTATCGTAGCTCCTGTTCCCGTTGGGAAATTTTTGCAGCCTAGTAGCTTACTTGCTGCTCGAGCTGCCTCTTGTGTTCTAGCAGCTCCTCGTACGCGCAGTATATATGCCCCTCTATAGCTATAGGTTCTATAGAGATGTCGCTGTCTATCTTGTTTTATTACTGCAGTTACTAACAGTAAGATTAGTTCCTAATGTAAAGGGCTTAAGAATCTTAGTTTAGAAACTTAAGGCTAGGTATCTATATAAAGGAACTAATAGGCAGTTCCTTCGTCGTCTGCTGCTGTACAATTTGTACCTACGAAGCTAAGCTAGCAATTTCCCTCTATGCAGGGTTGCAAGGTTTACAATCCGTACAGAGGATTAGGAGTTCTCCCTCTATATAGTAGTACAGAGTTTTCCCTCTGTTTAGAGGGGCGGCAATTCCCCTCTATGCAGGGCTATAGGGTTCTCCCTCTGTACAGGAGTGGGGTCCTGTCGGTAATTCCGTACAGAGGGTAGGGTTGTGCTAGCGCCGCTAAGTCGCAGTCCTTAGGGCGACGGCTGGCTTAGGTCGGGTCCAGGACCTGGGCTGGGCGGCGCCCCCTAACAGGTCTAGTCGTACTCTACGAGGAACTCTTGTACAGTCTTGCGTCCTTGCTTTATAGTGTTGACCTATAGGAGTACTCGGCTTTCGCGGTCTAGGTCCTTATAGCTCCTGTCGAAAGCTGCCTAGAGCATTGTCGTAGTTGCTATTGCTGGGTTAGTAATAGCCGCTTCGTAGTACAGCAGAATTCGTGCTGCCGCCTTGCCCTTTAACCTCCTAAAGAGATACACTACCTTGTTAAGCTTAGTCGGGTATGCTCCTAAGTCGACTAGAAGCTTAGAGTATATCTGGACAGCCTAGGAGGGATACTTAGCTAGTGCCTTACTATCGTAGGTAGTAACGTTAGGGAGTTTGCTCTTAGGGACTGTAGTGTATGTAGGCCGTCGTGTTCGTCGTCGTTATAGGGGTCGGGTCGCAACTAGATGCCCTAAGCTATCGGAGCTCCTGTTCCTGTTAGGAAATCGTCGAGGCCTAGTAGCCTATTTAGTCTTCGAGCTAGGTCTTGCGTACTAGCAGCTCCTTATATATACAGTGTATCTAACCCTATATAGCTGTAGGTTCTATAGGGGTGTCGCTGTCTATCTTCGTTATTTTACTGCAGTTACTAACAGTAAGACTAGTTCCTAATATAAGGGTTTAAGAATCTTAGTTTAGAAACTTAAAGCTAGGTATTTAAATAAAGGAACTAATAGGCAGTTCCTTCGTCGTCCGCTGCTGTACAATTTGTATCTATAAAGCTAAGCCAGCAATTTCTTACTGTATAGGGGTATAAGGTTTTCTCTCTATATAGAGGGTTAGGAGTTTCCCTCTGTAAAGGAATGCAGAGTTTTCCCCTATATAGAGGGGCGCCTATTTCCCTCTTTACATGCTGTAGGATTCTTCGTCTATATAGGGTGTGTTAGAGATTCCTCCTTAGGCAGGGAAGCAGAGTTTTCCCTCTGTACAGAGTTGCAGGATTTTCCTCTATATAGAGGGTAGGGTCGTGCTAGCGCCGCTAAGTCGCAATTCTTAGGACGACAGCCAGTTTAGGTACAGGACCTGGCAGGGCGGCGTCCCCTAACATTTTTCTTCTACTTCTTCGTCTTCTTCCTCTGTCTAGTTCGCAGCTTCGTCTATAAAAATTCTTCTTAAAATCGACGTTATCTCTTTATTTCTTCTATCTCGAAAACATCGTCCTTTCGCTATCTTCTCTCTTCTTATATCGTCGCTATCTAAAGTTGTTCACTTGGCGTCTATCTGATCGGAGCTATCTAATCTAAGCTAATAGCTACCTAAGCTACAGTGTAACTGGTCTGTGTACCGCTATAGAGGGTCTATATAGATCTATCTATAGTGCGCTATCTCTTCTTCTCTTTCTTCTTTACTAAGGCCTTAAGCGCTACTACAAAGCCGGTGTCGCCAACTCCGTCTATAAAATCGATCGGCTGCGAGCCTTTCTCTTTCCTAGGTAGCGTTAGCAAGCGTTGCGACGAAGCGGTAGCGTCGTCTTCGACTTTACCGTTATTATCCGACCGGCTAAGCCGGCAGACAGTAACAGTGTAATTAGAGACTAAAGCATACTGCTGTAATCGTTTCTATCGGTTCTCGCACTAATAGAACGGACGCGGCCTTTCTTCTTCTTCTATCTCTTCTAGAGCTATTAACTTCGGAGCTACTTAGGTCTCGGCTTCTTCGGGTTCTAGGCATAAAACTCTCTTAGCAGCTCTGCCGAATTTCGGAGATTCTTGACTAGATACTATTTATAGTCTTCTAGCTATTCCTTCTTGTAAGGGTTTAAGAATATTAGTTTAGAAACTTAAAGCTGGATATCTATATAAAGGAACTAATAGGCAGTTCCTTCGTCGTGCGCTGCTGTACAATTTGTACCTACGAAGCCAAGCTAGCAATTTCCCTCTATATAGGGATGTAGGGGTTTCGCTCTGTACAGAGGGCTATAAGTTTGCCTCTATACAGGGATGCAGAGTTTTCCCTATGTACAGAGGGACGGCTATTTCCCTCTGTATAGGGCTGTAGGGTTCTAACTCTGTACGGAGGGTAGGGTCGTACTAGCGACTCTGTATAGAGGGTGGGGTCGTGCTAGCGCCGCTAAGTCGCAATCCTTAGGGCGACGTCTAGTTCAGGTACAGGACCTGGCGGGGCGGCGTCCCCTAACACTTCTATAAGATCCTTGCTTCGATAGACCCCCTTATCTTCCTTATATCTATTACATCTTCTACCTCCTACTCTTTTTCTTTACTGTCTATTTCGATTAGTAGGGGTTTAGTAAACCCCTGTTCTAGAAGACTATGTTTAGGATCTAGACTTAATAGATCTAAATAGAAAACATTGTAGATTCGGAACGATTTCAGTAGCTAGAGCCGATAAGTTACTAGCAACCTCTTTTCTACTATCGTAAATAGATCTACGTAGTAGGAGTTAAGCTTAGCGTTTCCTTTTAGCCTTAGGTTCTGCGTATTAAGCTATACCTTTTAGCCTTCTTCGATGTTAGGGGACACCGTCCCGCTAGGTCCTAGACCTGCACTGGCCGTCGTCCTAAGGATTGCGACTTAGCAACGCCAGCACGACCCTACAATCTATATAGAGGAAAATCCCGCAACTCTATACAGAGGGAAAATCCTACGCCCCTGTATAGGGGAACCCTTGCCCTCTATATAGAGGGAAACCTCTACACCTCTGTACAGAGGGAAATCTCTATACCCTAGTATAGAGGGAAATCTCTACACCCCTATATAGAGGGAAATCGCTGGCTTGCTTTATAGGTACAAAATATATAGTAGCAGACAACGAAGGAACTGCCTATTAGTTCCTTTATATAGATACCTAGCCTTAAGTTTCCAAACTAAGATTCTTAAGTCCCTTATATCAGGAACTGATCTTACTGTCGGTAACTGCAGTTATATAACGAAGATAGACAACGCTATCCCTATAGATACTACAGATATGCAGAGCTATATAAACTGTATATATAAGGAGCTAATAGCTTATACGAACTAGCTCGAAGCACAAATAGGCTACTAGGCCTCAACGATTTCCTAATAGGAACGAGAGCTCTAACAGCTTAAGGCGTCTAATCGCGATCCGCTCCCTACAACGATAACGATAAACACGACAGCCTACACTACAGTCCTAAAGAGCAAATTACCCGACGTTACTGCCTACAATAGTAAGACACTAGCCGAGTACCCCTCCTAGGTCGCCTAGATACGCTCTAAGCTTCTGGTCGACTTAGCAGCATACCTGTCCGAACTTAACAAGGTAGTATACCTCTTTAGGAGGCTAAAGGGCAAGGCAGCAGCACAAATTCTGCTGTACTATAAAACTGCTATTGCTAGTGCAACAGCAACTATAACGATCCTCTAGGCAGCTCTTAACAGAAGCTACAAGGACCCAGACTGCGAGAGCTAAGCCCTCGTTTAGCTTAATACTATAAAGCAAGGATGCAAGCCTGTATAGGAGTTCTTCGAGGAATATAACCAAACCCTAGCTAAAGCAGGAGGCCTCTGCTAAGAGGACAGGGTAAAGGTTACTACCTTAGAAGTTGGCCTCTCTAGGGAGATTATAACAGGACTGGTAGGCGTTATACGGCTAGCTTCGTAAAAGGTATTCTATAATCTCCTTAGGATAATCGATAACTAATAGCGTAGGCTTAGACAGATAAGCTGCGCCTACGAACTACGCTAACCCCTCTATCGGCAGTAGGACGCTATAGACTAGGAGCTAACGACGACGACGAGAGTAGCGGCAGCTGTTACTGTACGACTAAGGGCCGACGCTAAGAGGGCGCAGTAGGTAGATACAGCTACCCTTAATAGAAGGAGGGCAGAAGGGAGTGTAAGGGCTTAAGAATCTTGGTTCAGAAACTTAAGGTTAGGTATCTATATAAAGAAACTGATAGGCAGTTCCTTTGTCGTCTACTGCTGTACAATTTGTACCTACGAAGCTAAGCTAGCAATTTCCCTCTGTGCAGGGGTGCAAGGTTTACACTCTATATAGAGGATCGGGAGTTCTCCCTCTATATAGTAGTACAGAGTTTTCCCTCTGTTTAGAGGGGCAGCAATTCCTCTCTATATAGGGCTATAGGGTTCTCCCTCTATATAGGAGTAGGGTCCTGTTAGTAATTCTGTATAGAGAGTAGGGTCGTGCTAGCGCTGCTAAGTCGCAGTCCTTAGGACAACGGCTAGCTTAGGTTAGGTTCTAGGACCTGGGCTGGGCGGCGCTCCCTAACAATACCCTCCCCTCCCTTCTTGTAGTGCTCCTTTCGTACGGCAGCGTATTGTACACCCTCGGTTCCTAGTGTTCCTTTAGCAGGTCGTAACTTCCTATTTCCGTCCAGTCGTCTATATAGCTGTTGCTCGTCGCCTACTAGGTCGTAGTTGCCTCCTTGCCTTCTTAAACAGCTATAGCAGCTGCTCTGGTTGCTACTGCCTCCTATAGCAGACAGCCCCCTCTTATATACTAAGCCTCTCCCTTCTCTTTCCCTTCCCTATTTTCCTTCTATTCCCTATCTGCTACCTGTCCGCCTAGCCGTCCGCTACTACTACTACTACTATTACTAGTTACTACTACTAACTACTACTACTAGCTACTATCGCTATGCTACCTATCTCGTCCGGCTGTTCTTCGCTGTGTTCTTCTCGTAGCTGCTGGCTCTCCTTCTCTGCTCGTCTAGCTAAGGTCTCCTCCTGTTTCTGCCTCTAGTAGTAGAATGCTTAATTCGACTAGCAGCTGCGCTTCTAGTTCGTACAGGTTCCCGTCCTCTATACAGTCTAAGCTAACGTCTTAGGTGCTATATTAACTAGCAGCAGGGTGTTGTTAAGCCGCCCTTTGCTCCCTAGTGCTAGGGCTCCTGCCAGCCGGGAGGTAATTGAGATTTTGGGTATAGAGTTGGCTGCCCTGGGTACTAGGGGTAGTGGCTAGTAAGCTATCTTAAGGTAGCGTATAAAAGTTTTCGGACAGTGTTGCTCTCGTTCCCCTCTTATTTCTACTTATCTTACCTGTCTCCTAACCGTCCCCTTCCTCCTGCCCTCCTTCTGTATAGTGTCGTATAGTGTAGTGTCGGTAGGACTCTGTAGTGTCCTATGTCGTAATTCTCGATCCTTTGGCAGCCTAAGTTGCTAGCGGCTGCCCTGTCCTTAGGGTAGATCGTGCCCCTTTTCGCCGTACAGCGAAGTGTTACTATAACTGGGCAGGGGGATAGTTCTCCTCCTACCTGTCTAGCGCAGTTGTGTCCTATAGGGCCTCGTACGGTTCCTACGTAGGCTCTGCCTATCCTCTCTACTTAACTAGGTATTCTACCCTCTTCTGCTTCCTTCGGCTCTTAAGAATCCCTTCTACCTCGTACTCTTCCTAGCCCTTAGTTAGAATCGCTAGTAGGCGCGCGTTATCTGTCGTCTAATGTAGCAAGGAGTCCGTGTTCGCTAGCTGTACAAGGTCTATATAGAAGACTAGGTAGATCCCTAGGGGAGTGTCGAGTCGTACAGCGTATGTCCCTACTAGTTAGACTACTGTAAACTTCCTGTTCTTCTAATCTAGCTTCTTATTTAGCTAGTCTGTACGAATATTGCGCTAGTTTAGCTAGACCTTATCCCCTGCCTTGTACCTTAGTGTAGCCTGCCGTCCCTTATTAGCCTGCTCTTCCGCATTCTGTTAAGCTATAGCTAGACTCGCCTTCGCCTATTAATAAGTATTTGTAATCGTCTGTACGATAGCCTCTCCCTACTAAATTAGGGATCGTACAGGGCGCAGAGTATTACTGCTTAGGATCGACGGAAGCGGGGAGTAGTCGTATCTATAGGCTATAAAGAAGGGGGACAATCCTATAGCATTAGCCGTACAGCTGTTAATAGCCAGCTCCGCTATAGGGAGAAGGCGGTTCCAGTTTGTCTAGTTATAGTCGACGTACGCATAGAGGTACGCTTCTAACGTCGAATTAACCCTCTCTGTCGCCCTATCCGTCTGCAGGTGCTATACGGTTAACAGGCGACGTTCTACGTTCAGCAACTGACATACTCTAGCCTATAGCTAGCTCGTAAACTGTAAGCCCTAGTCCGATACAATGGACCTAGGGAAACTGTGCTTGCTAAACGTCGTCCGTATAAAGGCCTAGGCAGTGTCCTTAGCTGTAATAGAGTCTATTGTTAGGGGGCGCCGCCCAGCCCAGGTCCTGGACCTAACCTAAGCTAGCTGTCGCTCTAAGGACTGCGACTTAGCAGCGCTAGTACGACCCTACCCTCTGTACGGAATCACCGACAGGACTACACTCCTGTACAGAGGGGGAACCCTATAGCCCTATATAGAGGGGAATTGCCGCTCCTCTAAATAGAGGGAAAACTCTGCACTACTATATAGAGGGAGAACTCCCGATCCTCTGTATAGAGGGTAAACCTTGCATCCCTATATAGAGGGAAATTGCTAGCTTAGCTTCGTAGGTACAAATTGTACAGCAGTAGACGACGAAGGAACTGCTTATTAGTTCCTTTATATAGATACCTAGCCTTAAGTTTCTAAACTAAGATTCTTAAGCCCCTTACATTAGGAACTAATCTTACTGTTAGTAACTACAGTAATAAAACAAAGATAGACAGCGACATCGCTATAGAAACTACGGCTATAGAGGGACATATACACTGCGCATACGAGGAGCTGCTAGAGCATAAGAGGCAGCTCGAGCAGCAAGTAAGCCACTAGGCTGCGATAATTTCCTAACAGGAACAGGAGCTACGACAGCTAAGGGCGTCCGATCGCGATCCGACCCCTACGACGACGACGAACACGATAGCCTACACCCCGACCCCTAAGAGCAAACTCCCTAACGTCTCTATATACGATAGTAAGGCTCTGGCCGAGTACCCCTCCTAGGCTGCCCAGATGCGCTCTAAGCTTCTAGTCGACTTAGGAGTATACCTGACCGAGCTGGACAAGGTAGTTTACCTCTTTAGGAGGTTAAAGGGCAGGGCAGCAGCACGGATTCTGCCGTACTACGAGACGGCTATTGCCAACCCGGTAATAGCTACGACGACGATGCTCTAGGCAGCTCTTAACAAGAGCTACAAGGACCTAGACTGCGAGAGCCGAGCACTCCTACGGGTTAATACGATAAAGCAAGGACGTAAGACTATACAAGAATTCCTTGCAGAATTCGACCAGACTTTGGCAGAAGCAGAAGGTCTCTAATAGAAGGACAGGATAAAGATTACCTCTTTAGAGGTAGGCCTCTCTAAGGAGATTATAACAGGGCTAGTAGGCGTAATGCGACTAGCTATATACAAGGAATTCCGCGATCTCCTTAGGATAGTCGACGACTAGCAGCGTAGGCTTAGACGGATAAGCCGTGCTTAAGAGATAAGACAACCCCTTAGCAGCAGACAGATGCTATAGACTAGGAACTAACGACGACGAGGGTAGCGGCAGCCGTTACTGTACAGCTAAGGGCCGCTACTAAAAGGGCATAATAGATAGACATAGCTACCCTTAACAAGAGGCAAGCAGAAGGGAGCTACTACTAGTATAGCAAGATAGGCTATACTGTACGGAATTGCAGGCTTTTGCTAGTAGAGAGACCTAGGGGACAGCCGACCACTGCAAGGGTAGCAACTGCAGCGCCCTAACGAGAAGATTAAGAGTCCTACTTAGACGACGACGAGTCGGGAAAAGAGTAGCCTCTAAGCGAAGGCTCTGCTAGAGGCGTATACGAGATAGATTGCCAAATTAAAGCACTACTTAGCTATCTTTTAAGAGCAACTACATAACGACTACGCCGTTTATCGTACAGCCAGCGTTAAACGGGTCCGCAACAGTGCGGACATTAATTAACATAGGATGTTTGGTATATAGAGTAATTAGTGAAGACTTTGTACAGAGACACTGGATTAAGACGACCCCTACTGTACCTATATACATATTAGGCATTACTAGGCGAGGACCGGACATTACCTATATAGTGAAAGTAACGATAGAGGTACAGGGACACTATAAGCAGGACTTATACCTCTATGTTATACAGGACAAGCTAGGGTATAACCTAATACTAGGGAAGCTATAGATAGAGCACTAGAGGGGCAAGCTAGACGTTGGACGAGGACGGCTATACCTAGCAGTAACGAAGCAGAGGCTTCGAGACTAGGGGAGGGTCCAGCAGGACGTTAACGCTATAGCCGGAGCTAATACGTCGACGAAGCAGAGGCCTACAGACTAAGGGAAGGCTCTGCAGGGTAACAATGCTAAGGCCGAAATCAACACAGCGATAGCAGACATTAAGAAGGCATTAGCACCTAAGAAAGTAACAGACCCCTGTACAAAGCTCCTAAAGGAATACGCAGAATACCTGGACCTCTTCGAGCTGAAGTCGGCCTTAAAATTTCTGCTATACCAAGGAGAAGGGATTAACTACGACATCTAGCTAGAACCCTGTCTGATCCGGGCACGCAGATATGATTCAATACGGCCTTTTTGATAACTATATCTCGAACTGAGGAGGGAAAGGAACCTATGTAGTGGTGGTGGTGGGCTTTGATAGAGGGTGGTGTGCCAAGGCCCGGCTCGGCCCGGACGGGCCGAGCTGAAATCCAGGGTCCACCCTATTAATCTGTCCTACCCCTTTCCACCGCCGCAACACTACCCCCCTCCCTTACCAGCGGTCGCCCTCGACCGCTTAGTCACCCTATCCATCCGAAAATCTCCGCTTCTTTCTTCTTCTTTCTTTTTTTTTTTTTTTTTTTTTTTGTGTTCTTCTCGAAAATCCCCTCCAACGCTGACGTCGCGTCTTCTATCTTCTATTGCAACCGGCGTTCTTTTCGTCGCTTTTTCCATTTTTTACATCGTCGGCATCTTAAGTCCTTTACCTAGCGTTTATGTAATCGACGCTATCTGATCTGATCTACGGGTTATCTGGGCTGCGGCGTGGCTGGTCTGTGCGTCGTCTCGAAGGTCTATATAGGTCTTTCCGCCGCGCCGTTTTTCTTCTTCTTTTTCTCTTCTACTAAAGCCTTTACACACTGTAGGGGAGGCGGCGCTGGCACGCTACGGCGTCGGCGAGCTTCCTGCCGCACTGCCGATAGGTGGTGGCCGCGTTAAAGACCTCCCTAAAGGCGACCGACACGATCGTCTTTATCGGCTTCCGCGCTGGTGGAGCGGACGTGGCTTTCTTCGTTTTCTTCTAGAAGGATCGGCTTTAGAGCCATTCCGGCTTCGGCTTCTTCGGGTTCCGCGCGTAAAAATCTCTTAGCAGCTCTGCCGAGTTCTGCAGGTTCTCGACCGGATACCATTCGTAGTCTTCCGGCTACCCCTTCTACGAGATCATCGCTTTGATAGACCCCCTTATCTTCTTTACGTCCATTACATCTTCTACCTCCTACTCTTCTTCCTTACCGTCTATCTCGATAGGCGGGGGTTAGGCGAACCCCTGTTCCGGCAGACTGTTCTTAGGGTCCAGGCTTAGTAGATCGGAATGGAAAACGTCGTAGATCCGGAACGCCTTCGGCAGCTCGAGTCGATAAGTTACCGGCGATTTCTTTTCCACTATCGTAAACGGACCTACGTAGCGCGGATTGAGCTTGGCGTTGCCTTTCAGCCTTAGGTTCTTCGTGTTGAGCTATACCTTTTAGCCTTCTTCGAATTCTATCGGTGACCGCTTCTTATTAGCCCGAGTTACTATCTTCTTCTAAGCCGATTCCATCGCGTCTTTCGCCACTTTGATCGCTTCTTCTATCTGAGATCGGAGCGCTTCCGCCGCCGCGGCGGCGACTCTCTTTGACGACGTAGCAGTGGTAGATAGTCCCGTAGAGCTGGGTTCGTTCGGCGGCTGAAAACTCATCCTCGGAAGATAGCTATGCGTTATCTCGAACGGCGCCAGCGACGTTGCTTCTGACTGTACTGAGTTCGCGCAGAATTCGGCTATCGGCAACACCTTAACCTAATCTCCTTAATAATAGCTGCAGAAGGTTCGTAGGTATCGCTCTATCTTACGGTTAGCGACTTTAGACTGACCGTCGGTTTGCGGGTAAGCAGCGGTGCTGAGCTTTCCACAAATTCCGAGAGCTTGATTGATAGCTTTCTATACGTCGGCGGTAAATTGAGGACCCCTATCCGTAGTAATAGTGTCCAGCAGGCTATAGTGCTTCTATACGTGTCTAATCAGCATCCGCGCGGTCTCTTCCGCAGTCGTTCCTTTATCTCTAGCTCGGCAGGGGATGAAGTGGCGCTCTTTGCTTAGCCGGTCCACTACGTTTAGCGTAGCGTTATATCTATTGGCTTCCGGCAGGCCGGTTAGGAAATCTATCGTAATGTGTTGCTACGGTTTCTCGGGGATCGGAAGTGGCTTTAGTAGACCGGCCGGAAGACTGTAGTGTAGCTTCGCGGCTCGGCACACGTAACAGTTGCCGATAAACCGGTGGATCCGCTCGTAGATCCGCGGAAACCAGTAGGTCGTCCTTACGGCTTCTATCGTCTTCTTCGAACTAGCGTAACCAACGTCCTTCGAGCTATAGACCAGCTGGATGACCTCTATAACCAGTTCTTCTAGAACTATCAGCTTCCCTGAACTGGTTCTGCCGAGTTTCTGTTGCTGGTTAAGCTGCTCTACCTTTTCGTAGAGAGTCTTTTCTTTAATTAGCGGCTCTATTGGTTCCGGTTCGGTCTGCGGTTCCGCTGCGCAGATCCCCGCTTCCCTTAATACCTCGGCGTCTACTATCCGTTCGGTTAGCACCTTCTGAAACATGTTCGGATCTTCCTTCGCGCGGCTCGTCTTCCCTTCTCTTCGCGTCAGCACGTTAGCCTTTCCATTTTAAGCCCCTAGTTAATAGGTGATCTTGAAATCGAACCCTAATAAGTAGGCTGCCTACCGAGCTTAACGCCGTAAGAGCTTCTGCGTCTTTATAAAGTAGGTCAGCGACTGGTGGTCCGTAAGGACCTGGACCGTGCTCTTTCCAGCTATAAGCTCCAGTTTCCACTCCTCGAAAGCCTAAATGATCGCTAGCAGCTCCTTATCGTAGATAGCGTAGTTCCGTTCGGCTTCCGTTATGGATTTGCTGAAGAAGGCCACTAGGTGAAGGGTCTCGCTATCGTTAGCGTATTGAGAAAGGACCCCTGCCGTTACTGTATCGGAAGCGTCTGTTTCTATATAGATCGTCTTTTCCGGTCGGAAGTGTGCCAGGACCGGCGCCGAGGCCATTGCTTCTTTTAGCCGTACGAAAGCTTCCGTGCACTTCTTATTCTATAGGCCGGCGGCCTCTTTCTTTAACGCTTCGTTTAGGGGTCTCGCGATCTTGCTAAAGTCCTTAATGAACTGTCGATAATAGCTGCAGAATCCGAGAAACGCTCTGATTTGGGTAGTGTTTCCGGATTTCGGCTGCTTCCATTCGGCGACAGCGGCGATCTTTAAGGGGTCTATCCGAATTCCATCCCTTCCGACAATTAGACCGAGATATTTAACTTCGGTCTAATAGAACTCGCTCTTTTTCGTGTCCGCGTTTAATCCGACCTCGCGGAGCCTGGTCAGCACCTTCTTGATGTAGTCCGTGTGCTGATCCCTCGTTCTATCCGTGTAGATAAGGATGTCGTCCAAATAGATAGACACAAACCGTTCTAGCATATCTATAAAGGTGTGGTTTATAAAGCGTTGCTACACTGCTGGCGCGTTAGTGAGTCCGAAAGGCATTACCAACTACTTGAAATTGCCTATACGCGTCGCGAACGTCGTAAGATCTTCTGTCTGCCCTTCTTTATTCCTTAGTCGATAGAACGCTTGGCGGATGTCCAGCTTGCTGAACCACTTAGCTTTAGCTACTCGTTAGATGGTCTCGTCGATTAGCGGCAGCGGGTATACGTCTCGCTTAGTGACCTCGTTAAGGCCTCGATAGTCTACGCAGAGTCGCAGACTACCCCCTAGTTTCCTTACGAAAAGAATCGGTAACGCGTATTCGGCAGAACTTAGCGTAATAAACTTCTTCGCTAGGTTTTCGCGAACAAACACCTCTACTTAGTCCAGTTCTGCCGGCGACAGTCGTCTTAGGGGCTCGGTTCTTAGCAGCGCAGCTCCCTCTTTTAGTCGGATCTTGTTGTTATATTCCGGTTGATAGAGCGGCAGGAGGTTGGAGTCGGCTTTTAAGAACACGTTAGCGTAACCGTAGAGCTCGTTTGGCAGCACCTCCAGTGGATCCACTTCTTCTTTCGCTATTATTTTTCAGTAATCTTCGATGTCTTTTATCGAGATAGCGTAGATCTTATTATCCGGCGACTTCGCGAGGGTCGTTATAGCTTCCGAACTTATTATTCCGACGGTAACCGGGGGTTTGGAACGATCGGACGGAGCCTCTTTCGCGGGCTCCGTAGCTTTCGGCTTAGCGGCGGCGGCGACCTTTTCGATGGTCCCTGCTCCGCTACCCAGGGTTTTGAATCTGATCGTTCCTTTATCTACGTCGACGATAGCTTTCTGGTTCTTTATCTATTTCTGCCCTATAATAATGTCAAATCTTCCGATATCCATAATTCGGAACGTCGCTTCCGTAGTGCGACTAGCTAGGGTAGTCCTTAGCGGCACGTAGTGCGTACCGCTTTCTGTGTCTTGTCCGTTATACGCCGAAATCTTCGTCGGCGACGCCAGTTCTACTGGATAACCATATCCATTCGTCAGCTTCCGGACCAGTCGGTAGTGGATCGCTGCGCCGATAAGAGCTCCGGTATCGATAAAAGCTCTTAGCTAAAGTGGTTTGCTCGATCCGTTAAGGGGGTAGACAGTGATTGGAAGGATAATAGCTGTTTCCGTGTTTACTTCCACCGCTGCCGAGAGCGGGTCGCTGCAGCTATTAATACTTTCTTTTCGCGGCGATTCGCTTCGATTCGGTGCCCTATTGTCAATGCTGGATAGGGGGCCTATCCGTCTAGCTGGTCTTTTCCTATAATTCTCAGCTGCACCCCGCCGTCTACGCCGTTAGCATCGTTCGGAGCCGGCTCGATGGCTTGAATAGTCTTTCTCGGCGGCTGCGGCTGCTGCTGCAGCTGCTTTATAACACGATACTCCTGCTTCTGCTTATCCGATGCTTGGCATCTCGTGGCGATGTGGCCAGGCTTTCCGCACGCGAAACAGGTGGGGACGAACGACGGGCGCTGCGACTGATAAGGTGGCTGTTGGGGGCGTTGTCGGAAGGGCGCAGGGGCTCTCGTCGGCTGCACCGACGGCGACGGCTTCTGAATCAGTTTACGTGTCGTCGGTTTTCCGTACGCGTTCAAGTTTCTGGCGGTGACTCTCGTTCGGTGCACGAAGCTCTTAAGGTCTTCGTCTTCTACAGATGCTATAGCAGCGGCCAGTTCAGGGTTCAGCTTCTGCCTTAATAGGTGGAGCTGCTTATCTTCTGCTACTCAGGCCCTAATCGCATATTTTCTAAACAATCCGTAGAATTCTTTAAACGTCTGCCGGTTCTGATTGATCTTGTCCAGCTGCTTACGGGCTGTCTTCTTCCTAAAGGGGTCTCTGAAGCGCTAGTCCAGCGCTTTGACGGCTCCGTCGGCGGTTACTTCTTCTAGGTCCGCTACTAGCGAAAAAGCTTTATCTTCTAGTCGCGATTCCAGGTACGCCAACCTATCCTCTTCGCTGCTCGATGCGTAATCGCAGCTTATCTTATTCTTGATCTTCTTCTTAAACGCCTCCTACACTTTAGGGTTTCCGCTACCGAAAGCAGGTAGGTCCGGCAGTGGCGTTATCGTAGTGCCACCTTGACTATAGGCCGCCGGCGAGGTAGTTTCTACGTAGGTTTCTCGCCGCAGTGGCGGCGACGATCTCGCTGTTTCCATATCAGCTAGCTGATCCTTTAGCGCCTTTAGTTGCACTAGTCGATTCGCCGCCTGGTTTTCCAGCACATCTATAATAGTCTCGGCCGATTCCTTTTCGGCCCTTACCGCTTTAGTCTCTTCTCTCAGTTGTCTGTTCTCTTCTAGCGTTCTGTAGAACAGCGTCTTAATAAGGTCTATACCGTCGTAGACCTTTCCTATCCTATTCTCGTTTACGTAGTCTTCTAGTTCCTCGATCGTGCAGTCGTAGATCTTCTTGTATTCCCTTATTCGTTCTTTAATCTCGGCGGTCTCTTCCGCTGTAAAACCTCTTATAACGATCTTATTATCAACTACACTGGAGCGTCTGCTCGCTCTGTTAGTCTTTCCTCTTCTGCTTCTGCTGCGGCCTGTAACGCCGCTCTCTACCGCTGAGAAGCCTTCTATCTTCTTGCAGTGCCTTAGGGGGTTGTTGTTGGTGTGTTGGTGGGTGCGCGTGCGTTATTCGGGTTTCCGGATAGTTCAACGGGCCCTTTCGCGCAGCGCGGGGTGTGTAGAGAGTGAGTTCGAGATATAATAATCCGGGCACGCAGATATGATTCAATACGGCCTTTTTAATAACTATATCTCAAACTGAGGAGGGAAAGGAACCTATGTGGTAGTAGTGGTGGGCTTTGATAGAGGGTGGTGTGCCAAGGCCCGGCTCGGCCCGGACGGGCCGAGCCGAAATCCAGGGTCTACCCTATCAATCTGTCCCACCCCTTTCCACCGCCGCAACACTGTCCAGATAGGAGTCTGCCGGAGGTTATATACAGACCGCTATACAGAATGTCCTTTAGAGAACTCCTAGTACTCTGCAAGACACTAGACGACCTGCTTGCTAAGGGTTTTATTTAGGCAAGTACGTCGTCTACAGGAGCCCTAGTACTGTTTGTCTATAAGGAGGGGAAGGCCGGCTTGCGTTTCTGCGTAGACTATAGAGGCATTAACGCGATTACTTAGAAGGACCGGTACCCCCTACTCCTTATTAAGGAGACTCTCGGACGGATTAGCAAGGCAAAGTAGTTTACTAAGCTTAACATAGTCTCGGCCTTCTATAAGATACAGATTAAGGAAGGCTGTAAATAGAGAACCGCCTTCTATACGAGATATAGTCTTTTTAAGTAGCTTGTTACCCCCTTTAGCCTTGCCAACGTACTGGCAACCTTCTAAAGGTACATTAACAAGTCCTTGCAAGGGTTACTAGACGACATCTACTCGGTGTACCTCGACAACACCCTGGTTTTTACAGACGGTACCTACGCAGATTACGTACAGGACATTAAGAAGGTGCTAGACCGACTGCAACAGGCTGGCTTGTACCTCGACATCGACAAATGTAAATTCAGTGTCTAGCGTACGAAATACCTAGGTTTTATAATCGAGGCAGGGAAAGGTACTAGTATAGATAGGAAGAAGATTAATGCTATTAAGCAATGGAAGCCGCCTATAAACGTTAAGGGTATACAGGAATTTCTTAGGTTTGCCAACTTCTACTGCTAGTTTATACGGAATTACTTAGAGATCGTACGCCGCCTAGTCGAGCTAACACACAAGGACAAGCAGTTTAAGTAGACGGACGAGTGCGACAAGAGCTTTAACAAGCTAAAGGAGCTCTTTACTATAGGACCAACACTTGCCGCCTTTAACCTAGAGCGTATAACGATACTAGAGACCGACTCCTTAGGGTACTACATTAGAGGTATCCTGTTACAGGTAGGCTTAGACGGACTTCTGCACCTATACGCGTATTTCTCTAAGAAGAACTCCCTAGCTAAGTGCAACTACCCTATCTACGACAAGGAGTTGCTAGCTGTTGTACAGTTTTGCAAAGCATAGGATAGAGAACTCCGCTTAGTACCCGAGTTCCTTGCCCTTACTAACTACAAGAATCTGGAGTACTTTACGCAGCCCCGGAAACTGTCTAAGAGGCACGTACGATAGGCAATGTACCTAAGCTGGTTTAACATAAGACTCTAGTATCGCAAGGGTAAGGACAACAGCAGGGCCGATACGCTATCCAGATAGGACTAGGACATGCCAACGACGTACGAGGACAACCAGTTGAAGTTACGAACATTCCAGATGTTTAAGGAGGAGCCAGGCGAGGAGACTATCCGCCTGGCAGCGACGCACCTATAGGCATTTATACGGACGACGTTCAGCAAGCACGGTTTCCCTCGGTCAATTGTGTTAGACTAGGGCACGCAGTTTAAGAGCCAGCTCTAGGTAAGGGTCTGCTAGTTGCTAAAGGTGGAACGTCGCCTGTTAACTGTATAGCACCTGCAGACAGACGGGGCGACGGAGAGGGTCAATTCGACGTTAGAAGCGTACCTACGAGCGTACGTCGACTATAACCAGACGAACTGGAACCGACTTCTCCCTATAGCGGAGCTGGCTATTAACAGCTGTACGGCTAATGCTACAGGATTGTCTCCCTTCTTTATAGCCTATAGATATAACTATTCTCTACTCCTACCGACCCTAAGAGGTAATACTGCGCACCCTGTACGATCCCCTATTCAGCAGGGAGAGGCTATCGTCCGGACGATTACGAACGCCTACCAATAGGCGAAGGCGAGCCTAGCTATAGCCTAACAGAATGCGGAAGAGCAGGCTAACAAAGGACAGCAGGCTACACTAAGGTACAAGGCAGGGGCTAAGGTCTAGCTAAACTAGCGTAACATCTGTACGGACCGGCCGAGCAAGAAACTAGATTAGAAGAACAGGAAGTTTACGGTAGTCTGACCTGTAGGGACATACGCTGTACGACTAAACACTCCCCTAGGGATTTATCTAGTCTTCTACGTAGACCTCGTATAGCTAGCGAACACGGACCCCCTGCCGCACTAGACGACAGACGACGCGCGCCTACCTGCGATTATAACTAAGGGCTAGGAAGAGTATAAGGTAGAAGGGATCCTTAAGAGCCGAAGGAAGCGGGGGACAGTAGAGTACCTAGTAAAATAGAGAGGATAGGCAGAGCCTACGTAGGAACCGTACAAGGCCCTATAGAACACAACTCCGCTGGACAGGTAGGAGGAGAACCATTCCCCTACCCAGCTACAGTAACACTGCGCCGTATAGCGAAGAGGGGCACAATCTACCCTAAGGACAGGGTAGCCGCTAGCAACTTAAGTTGCTAAAGGATCGAGAATAACGATATAGGACACTATAGGATCCTACTAATACGACACTATACAATACTATACGAAGGAAGGGCTAGAGGAAGGGAACAGCTAGAAAATAGGAGGGAGGGAAAGTAGAAGTAAGAGAGGTTAAAAGCGACACTGTCCGAAAACTTTTATATACTACCTTAAGGTAGCCTACTAGCTACTACCCCTAGGACCTAGGGCAGCCAACTCTATACCTATAACCTTAATTACCTCCTAGACAGAAGGGGCCCCAGTACTAGGAAGAGTAGAAGGGTAGCCTAGCAACACTCTGCTGCTAGTTAATGTAGCACCTAAGATGTTAGCTTAGACTGTATAGAGGACGGAAATCTGTATAAACCGGAAGCGAAGCTGCTAGTCGAATTAAGCATCCTACTGCTAGAGGTAGAAATAGGAGGAGACCCTAGCCGGACGAGCAGAGGGGGAGCTAGCGACTACGAGGGAGCTACGATAAGCATAGCCGGACGGGGCGGGTAGTATAGTAGTAGTAACTAGTAGTAGCTAATAGATAGTAGTAGTAGTAGATAGCCGGACGGACAGGTAGCAGGTAGAGGATAAAGAAGAAAGAGAAGAAGAGAGAGAGGGGAAAGGGAAGGGGGTTATATACAGGATAGTAGCTGCCTACCTTGTAGGGCAATAACAACTAGGGCAGCTGCTACAACTGTATAAAGAGGGACAAATAAGGCAACTACGACCTAGAGCCTATATAGGCAGCAGCCTACTAGACAACCGGACGGAGGCGGGAACATCTACCTAGGAGTAAAACTCTAGACGACGACTAAGGGACAGGAACAGAGCCAAATAGCCCAGTAGCACCGGACTATACGGTTGGGACGTAGAGTGCATAGCTAGAGCTCTGATCCGGGCACGCAGATATGATTCAATACGGCCTTTTTAATAACTATATCTCGAACTGAGGAGGGAAAGGAATCTATGTAGTAGTGGTGGTAGGCTTTTATAGTAGTGGTGCCAAGGCCCGGCTCGGCCCGGACGGGCTGAGCCGAAATCCAGGGTCCACCCTATCAATCTGTCCCACCTCTTTCCACTACCGCAACACTACCCCCCTCCCTCACTAGCAGTCGCCCGCGACTGCTTAGTCACCCCGTCCAACCAAAAATCTCCACTTTTTTTTTTTTTGAGGTTCCCCTTTAAGGTCGACATTAGCTCGTCTATCTTCTATTAAAACAACGTTCTTTTCGTCGCTTCTTTCCGTTCTTACGTCGTCGTCTCCTAAGGTCCTTCACTTAGCGTTTATGTGATCGTCGCTATCTGATCTGATCAGCTGTCTTCTGAGCTGCTGGTTGGCCGGTCTGTGCACTGCTGCAGGGGTCTATATAGATCTGTTCGCGGCTCTGTTTCTTCTTCTTCTTTTTTCTTCTACTAAAGCCTTTACCTACTACGCGGTCGGCGGCGCTGGCACGCTACAGCGTGCGCGAGCTACCGGCCGACGCAGTGGTAGTGGAGCACAATCACTTCCTGAAGCAACCTTACGATCGTTTTCATTGGCTTCCGCGCTGGTGGAGCGGACGTAGCTTTCTTCGTTTTCTTCTAGAAGGATCGGCTTTAGAGCCATTCCGGCTTCGGCTTCTTCGGGTTCCGCGCGTAAAAATCTCTTAGCAGCTCCGCCGAATACCGGAGATTTTCGACCGGATACCATTTATAGTCTTCCGGCTATTCCTTCTACGAGATCCTCGCTTTGATGGACCCCCTTATCTTCTTTACGTCCATTACGTCTTCTACCTCCTAGTCTTCTTCCTTACTGTCTATCTCAATAGGCGGGGGTTCGGCGAACCCCTGTTCCGGCAGACCGTTTTCAGGGTCTAAGCTTAGCAGATCTGAATAAAAGACATCGTGGATCCGGAACGATTTCGGTAGCTGGAGCCGATAAGTTACCGGCGACCTCTTTTCCACTATTATAAACGGACCTACGTAGCGCGGATTGAGCTTGGCGTTCCCTTTCAGTCTCAGGTTCCGCGTGTTAAGCTAGACCTTTTGACCTTCCTCGAATTCCGTCGGCGACCGCTTTCTATTAGTTCGAGTTACTATCTTCTTCTGAGCCGATTCCATCGCGTCTTTCGCCACTTTGATCGCTTCTTCTATCTGAGATCGGAGCGCTTCCGCCGCCGCGGCGGCGACTCTCTTTAACGACGTAGCGGTGGATGGTTCTGTAGAGCTGGGTTCGTTTAGTAGCTGAAAGCTTATCCTCGGAAGACAGCTACGCGTTATCTCGAACGGCGCCAGCGACGTTGCTTCTAACTGTGCTGAGTTCGCGCAGAATTCGGCTATTAGCAACACCTCGACCCACTTTTCTTAGTAATGGCTGCAGAAGGTTCGCAGATATCGCTCTATCTCTCGGTTAGCCACTTTAGACTGGCCGTCGGTCTGCGGGTAAGCGGCTGTGCTGAGCTTTCTACGAATTCCGAGAGCTTGGTTAATAGCTTTCTATACGTCGGCAGTGAATTGAGGACCCCTATCCGTAGTGATAGTGTCCGGCAGGCTATAGTGCTTCCATACGTATCTAATTAGCATCTGCGCGGTCTCTTCCGCAGTCGTTCCTTTGTCTCTAGCTCGACAGGGGATGAAGTGGCGCTCTTTGCTTAGCCGGTCCACTACGTTCAGCGTAGCGTTATATCTATCGGAGTCCGGTAGGCCAGTTACGAAGTCTATCGTAATGTGTTGCTACAGTTTCTCGGGGATCGGAAGCGGTTTTAGCAAACCCGCCGGAAGACCGTAACGTAGCTTCGCGGCTCGGCACACGTAACAGTTGCTAATAAACCGGTGGATCCGCTCGTAGATTCGTGGAAACCAGTATATCGTCCTTATAGCTTCTATCGTTTTCTTTGATCCTGCGTAACTAACGTCCTTAGAGCTATAGACCAATTGGATAACCTCCGTAACCAGTTCTTCCGGAACTATCAGCTTCCCTAAACCGGTTCTGCCGAGTTTCTGTTGCTGGTTAAGCTGCTCTACCTTTTCGTAGAGAGTCTTTTCTTTAACCGGCGGCTCCATTGGTTTCGGTTTAGTCTGCGGTTCCGCCGCGCAGATCCCCGCTTCCCTCAACACCTCGGCGTCTACTATCCGTTCGGTTAGCACCTTCTGAAACATGTTCGGATCTTCCTTCGCGCGGCTCGTCTTCCCTTCTCTTCGCGTTAGCGTGTTAGCTTTTCCGTTTTGAGCCCCTAGTCGATAGGTAATCTTGAAATCAAACCCTGATAAGTAGGCGGCCTACCGTGCTTAAAGCTGTAAGAGCTTCTGCGTCTTTATAAAGTAGGTCAGCGACTGGTAGTCCGTAAGGACCTGGACTGTGCTCTTTCCGGCTATAAGCTCCGGTTTCCACTCCTCGAAAGCCTAAATAATCGCCAGCAGCTCCTTATCGTAGATAGCGTAGTTCCGTTTGGCCTCCGTTATAGACTTGCTAAAGAAAGCTACTAGATAAAGGGTTTTATTGTCTCCGTATTGAGAAAGGACCCCTCCCGTTACTGTATCGGAAGCGTCCGTTTCCACGTAGATCGTTTTTTCCAGTCGGAAGTGCGCTAGAACCGGCGCCGAGGCTACTGCTTCTTTCAGCCGGTTAAAGGCTTCCGTGCACCTCTCATTCTATAGGCCGGCGGCCTCTTTCTTTAGCGCCTAGTTCAGGGGTCTCGCTATCTTGCTGAAGTCCTTAATAAACTATTAATAATAGCTGAAGAATCCGAGAAACGCTCTGATTTAGGTAGTGTTTCTGGATTTCGGCTGCTTCTATTCTGCAATAGCGGCGACCTTTAAGGGGTCTATACGAATTCCGTTTCTTCCGACGATAAGACCGAGATATTTGACTTCGGTCTATTAGAACTCGCTCTTCTTCGTGTCCGCGTTCAATCCGACCTCGCGGAGCCTGGTTAGCACCTTCTTAATGTAGTCCGTGTGCTGTTCTTTCGTCCTATTAGTGTAGATAAGGATGTCGTCCAAATAGATAGACACGAACCGTTCCAGCATGTCCATAAAGGTGTGGTTTATAAAGCGTTGCCACACTGCCGGCGCGTTGGTGAGTCCGAACGGCATTACCAACTACTTGAAATTGCCTATACGCGTCGCGAACGTCGTAAGATCTTCCGTTTGCCCTTCCTCGTTCCTTAATCGATGGAACGCTTGGCGGATGTCCAGCTTGCTGAACCACTTAGCCTTCGCTACGCGCTGTATAGTCTTATCTATTAGCGGCAGTAGATAGACGTCTCTTTTAGTAACCTCGTTAAGGCCTCGATAGTCTACGCAGAGTCGCAGACCACCCCCTGGTTTCCTTACGAAAAGAATCGGTAACGTATATTTAGCAGAACTCGGCGTAATAAACTTCTTCGCCAGGTTTTCGCGAACGAACACCTCTACCTAGTCCAGTTCCGCTGGCGATAGTCGTCTTAGGGGCTCGGTTCTTGGCAGCGTAGCCTCCTCTTTCAGTCGGATCTTGTTGTTATATTCCGGTTGATAGAGCGGCAGGAGGTTGGAGTCGGCTTTTAAGAACACGTTAGCGTAACCGTGGAGCTCGTTTGGCAGCACCTCTAGTAGATCCACTTCTTCCTCCGCTATTATCTTCTAGTAGTCTTCGATGTCTTTTATTAAGATAGCGTAAATCTCGTTGTCCAGCGACTTCGCGAGGGTCGTTATAGCTTCTGAACTTATTATTCCGACGGTAACCGGGGGTTCGGAACGATCGGACGGAGCCTCTTTCGCAGACTCCGTAGCTTTCGGCTTGGCGGCGACAGTGGCGACCTTTCCGATAGTCCCTGC
Source organism: Pseudocercospora ulei (assembly GCA_016165855.1). NCBI lineage: Eukaryota > Fungi > Ascomycota > Dothideomycetes > Mycosphaerellales > Mycosphaerellaceae > Pseudocercospora > Pseudocercospora ulei. The sequence continues at coordinate 48,447 of JACWNB010000036.1, forward strand.
TCCGCTACCCGGGGTTTTAAATCTGATTATTCCTTTATCTACGTCAATAATAGCTTTCTGGTTCTTTATCTATTTCTGCCCTATAATGATGTCAAACCTTCCGATATCCTTGATTCGGAACGTCGCTTCTGTAGTGCGACCAGCTAGCGTGGTCCTTAACGGCACGTAGTGCGTGTCGTTTTCCGTGTCTTGCCCGTTGTATGCCGAAATCTTCGTTAGCGACGCCAGTTCTACTAGATAGCCGTATCCCTTCGTCAGTTTCTGAACCAGTTAGTGGTGGATCGCCGCGCCGATAAGGGCTCCGGTGTCGATAAAGGCTTTCAGCTAAAGTGGTTTGCTCGATCCGTTAAGGGGGTAGACAGTAATTGGAAGGATAATAGCTGTTTCCGTGTTCACTTCCACCGCCGCCGAGAGCGGATCGCTGCAGCTGTTAATGCTTTCTTCTCGTAGCGATTCGCTTCGATTTGGTGCCCTATTGTTAATGCTGGATAGGGGGCCTATCCGTCCAGCTGGTCTTTTCCTATAATTCTTAGCTGCACCTCGCCGTCTACGCTCTCGGTGTCGTTCGGAGCCGGCTCCATAGCTTGTATAGTCTTTCTCGGTGTCTGCAGCTGCGGCTGCTTTATAACGCGATACTCCTGCTTCTGCTTATCCGATGCTTGGCATCTCGTAGCGATGTAGCCGGGTTTTCCGCACGCGAAACAGGTGGGGACGAACGACGGTTGCGGCACGTAGTGCGGCCGGGGGCTGCGTCGGAAGGGTGCGTAGGCTCTGGTTGTCTGCATCAACGACGGTGTCTTCTAAGTAGGTTCTCGCGTCGTCGATTTTCTGTATGCGTTCAGATTTCTTGCTGTTACTCTCGCCTGGTGCACGAAACTCTGGAGGTCTTCGTCTTCCACCGACGCTATAGCCGCAGCGAGCTTAGGGCTCAGTTTCTGTCTTAGTAAGTATAGCTGCTTATCCTTAGCTACTCGGGCCCTAATCGCATATTTTCTGAACAAGCCGTAGAATTCTTTAAACGTCTGCCGGTTCCGATTGATCTTGTCCAGCTGCTTACAGGCTGTCTTCTTTCGGAATGGGTCTCCGAAGCGTTAATCTAACGCTTTGATCGCTTCTTTAGCGGTTACCTCTTCTAGGTCCGCTACTAGCGAGAACGCTTCGCCTTCTAGTCGCGCCTCTAAAAAGGCCAGTCTGTCTTCTTCGCTGCTTGCTGTATAATCGCGGCTTATCTTATTCTTGATCTTCTTCTTAAACGCCTCCTACGCTTTAGGGTCTCCGCTACCGAAAACCGGTGGGTCCGGCAGTGGCGTTATCGTAGTGCTACCTTGACTATAGGCCGCTAGTGAGGCAGTCTCTGCTTGTTCTTCTCGACGCGGTAGCGGCGACTTTGCTGCTTCTATATCAGCTATCTGATTCTTCAGCGCCTTTAGCTGCGCCAGTCGATTCGACGCTTGGTGTTCTAACACGTCGATAATAGTCTCTGCCGATTTCTTTTCGGCCCTTACCGCTTTAGTTTCTTCTCTTAGTTGTCTGTTCTCTTCTAGCGTTCTGTAAAACAGCGTCTTAATAAGGTCTATGCCGTCGTAGACCTTCCCTATTCCATTCTCGTTTACATGGTTCTCTAGTTCCTCGATCGTGCAGTCGTGGATCTTCTTATATTCGCTTATTCGTTCCTTTATCTCTGCGGTCTCTTCCGCTGTAAAACCTCTAATAATAATCTTATTATTAATAACACTGGAGCGCCTACTCGCTCTGTCAGTCTTTCTCTTTCCGCGGCGGCCTATTACGCCGCTCTCTACCGCTAAGAAGCCTTCTATCTTCTTACAGTGCCTTGGGTGTTGTTGTTGGTGGTAGTGCGCGTGCGTTATTCGGGTTTCCGGATGGTTCAACGGGCCCTTTCGCGCAGCGCGGGGTTGTGGAGAGTGAGTTCGAGATATAATAATCCGGGCACGCAGATATGATTCAATACGGCCTTTTTAATAACTATATCTCGAACTGAGGAGGGAAAGGAATCTATGTAGTAGTAGTGGTAGGCTTTCGTAGTGGTGGTGCCAAGGCCCGGCTCGGCCCGTCCGGGCCGAGCCGAAATCCAGGGTCTACCGTATTAATCTGTCCTACCTCTTTCCACCACCGCAACAAGCTCGAGGGTAGGAGGAGAAGGAGCAGATAGGACAGGGCACCTCCTGCACCTTTATAACTGCAGACAGGCCTCCTTAGCCTTAACCTCGGCTCCGTTAAATTAGAAAACGGAACCAGCTAAGGTTAGGTAGAAGCGATCCAGCACCCCCTGCTTTCCCTACCTATAGACCTAGGAGGACAAGTCTAAGGCTAAACCGGCAGAGAGGGAGGCTAACAGTTAGGTACTTAGGCGAGGACGGGAAAGCGCTACCTAGCAAAGGGACACTAGGAGCTAAGGATGTTCGGCACGCTACTGTACGAAAAGGGCACTACGAGAAGGGAGGGGGGGGTATTGTTAGGGGGCGCTGCCTAGCCTAGGTCCTAGACCCGACCTAAGCTAGCTGTCGCCCTAAGGACTGCAACTTAGCAGCGCTAGCACAACCCTACCCTCTGTACGGAATTACCGACAGGACTACACTCCTGTATAGAGGGGGAACTCTATAGCCCTATATAGAGGGGAATTGCTGCCCCCCTAAACAGAGGGAAAACTCTGTACTACTATATAGAGGGAGAACTCCCGATCCTCTATACAGAGGGTAAACCTTGCATCCCTGCATAGAGGGAAATTGCTAGCTTGGCTTCGTAGGTACAAATTGTACAGTAGCAGACGACGAAGGAACTGCCTATTAGTTCCTTTATATAAATACCTAGCCTTAAGTTTCTAAACTAAGATTCTTAAGCCCCTTATATCTATTCCCTCTAGTATTACCCCCTTCTTTAGCTTGTCCGTTACTACTATAATGTTCCGCCGTCTGTCGCTCTTAGGGAGGTCTATAATAAAGTCTACTGTTAGGTCTTGCTAGGGCCGGTCCGGTATCGGTAGGGGTTTTAGCAGCCTATGCTTTAGTTTACGCTAGGGCTTCGTTCGTCTGTATATATCGCAGTTCTGTACGAACCTGCGAATGTCCTTTGCTATCGCCGGCTAGTAGTAGTCCCTAGCAACAATGCTGTATGTCTCCTTATACCCTAGATGCCTAGTTGCTATAGAATTTTATGTCTGTTATATTAAGCTTATATAGAGCTTCTCGTCTGCTAGGACCTAAACCCGATTCCTAAACTTTAGGTTGTTCTCCTCGTCTACTAAGCACTCTGCTGCCGACACCTTAAGGCGGAGCTCTGCTAGGAGCTTCCGCTGCCCTCCTTAGATCGCTGTACAGGCCCCTTAGTATATATCGTCCTTCTCTACTGCCTCTTCCTATACTTGCAGTTAGGGTTCCTATATGTGTGATGCTGCCAGGCGGATAGTTCCTTCGCCTAGCTCCTCCTTAAACATCTAGAATGTTCGTAACTTTAGCTAGTCGTCCTTATATATTGTTGGTATGTCCTAGTCCTGTCTAGATAGCGCATCGGTCCTACTGTTGTCCTTATCCTTGCAATACTAGAGTCTTATATTAAACCGGCTTAGGTATATTGCCTATCGTACGTGCCTCTTAGACAGCTTCCGGGGCTGCGTAAAGTACTCTAGGTTCTTGTAGTTAGTTAGGGCGAGGAACTCGGGAACTAAGCAGAGTTCTCTATCCTATACTTCGCAACATTGTACGACTGCTAGCAACTCCTTGTTGTAGATAGGGTAGTTGCACTTACCTAAGGAGTTCTTCTTAGAGAAGTATACGTATAGGTGCAGAAGTCCGTCTAAGCCTACCTGTAACAGGATACCCCCTATACAGTAACCTAAGGAGTTAGTTTCCCGTATCGTCGTACGTTCCGGGTCGAAGGCGGCAAGCGTTAGTCCTGTAGTAAAGAGCTCCTTTAGCTTGTTAAAGCTCCTATCGCACTCGTCCGTCTACTTAAACTGCTTGTTCTTGTATAATAGCTCGACTAGGGGGTATACGATCTCCGAGTAGTTCTGTATAAACTAGCGGTAGAAGTTGGCAAACCTAAGAAATTCCTGTACGCCCTTAACGTTCGTAGGCAGCTTCTATTGCTTTATAGCATTAATCTTCTTCCTGTCTATGCTAATGCCTTTCCCTGCCTCGATAATAAACTCTAGGTATTTTATATACTAGATACCGAATTTACATTTGTCGATGTCGAGGTACAAGCCAGCCTGCTACAGTCGGTCCAGCACCTTCTTAACGTCCTGTACGTAATCTGCATAGGTGCCGTCTGGGAAAACCAGTATATTATCGAGGTACGCTAAGCAGATGTCGTCTAGTAACCCTTATAGGGACTTGTTAATGTACCTCTAGAAGGTTGCCGGTACGTTGGCAAGGCTAAAGAGGGTAACAAGCTACTCTAAAAGACTATATCTTATATAGAAGGCAGTTATCTATTTACAGCCTTCCTTAATCTGTATCTTGTAGAAAGCCGAGACTACGTTAAGCTTAGTAAACTACTTTGCCTTGCTAATCCGTCCGAGACTCTCCTTAATAAGGGGTAGGGGGTACCGGTCCTTCTTAGTAATCGCGTTAATACCTCTGTAGTCTACGCAGAAACACAAGCCGGCCTTCACCTCCTTATAGACAAACAGCACTAGGGCTCCTGTAGACGAGGTACTTGCCTAAATAAAACCTTTAGTAAGCAGGTCGTCTAGTGTCTTGCGTAGTACTAGGAGTTCTCTAGAGGACATTCCGTACAGCGGACTGTACAGTACCTTAGGCAGACTCCTATCTAGACGGGACTCTAGCTAGATGTCGTAGTTAATCCCTTCTCCTTAGTATAGTAGCAGTTTTAAGGCCGACTTCGGCTCGAAGAGGTCTAGGTATCCTGCGTATTCCCTTAGAAGCTTCGTATAGGGGTCCGTCGCTTTCTTAGGTGCTAATGCCTTCTTAATGTCTGCAGTCGCAGTGTTGATTTCGGCCTTAGCATTGCTACCCTACAGAGCCCTTCCTTAGTCTTAGGGCCTCTGCTTCGTCGCTGTATTAACTTCGGCCTTAGCATTGCTAACCTGCAGGACTCTCCCTTGGTCTCGGAGCCTCTGCTTCGTCGCTGCTAGGTACAGCCGTCCTCGTCCAACGTCTAGCTTGCCCTGCTAGCGCTCTATCTATAGCTTCCCTAGTATTAGGTTATACCCTAACTTGTCCTTTACGATATAGAGGTATAAGTTCTGCTTATAGTGTCCCTGTATCTCTATTATTACTTTTACTTTATAGGTAATGTCCAGTCCTCGCCTAGTAATACCCAATATATGTACAGGTACAGTAGGGGTCGTCTTAATACAGTGTCTCTATACGAAGTCTTCGCTAATTACTCTGTACATTAAACATCCTATATTAATTAATGTCTGTACTGTTACGGACCCGTTCAGCGTAGGCTGTACGATAAACGGCGTAGTCGTTATATAGTTGCTCTTAAAAGATAGCTAAGTAGTGCTTTAATTTAGCAATCTATCTTATATACGTCTCTAGTAGAGCCTTCGCTTAGAGGCTATTCTTTTCCTAACTCGTTGTTATCCGAGTAGGACTCCTAATCCTCTTGCTAGGGCGCTGCAGTTGCTACCCTTATAGTGGTCGGCCGTCCCCTAGGTCTCTCTGCTAGCAAAAGCCCGCAATTCTGTATAGTGTAGCCTATCTTGCTATACCGGTAGCAGCTCCCTTCTGCTCGCCTCTTGTTAAGGGTAGCTATGTCTACCTATTGTGCCCTTTTAGTAGCAGCCCTTAGCCGTACAGTAACGGCTGCCGCTACCCTCGTCGTTATTAGTTCCTAGTCTATAGCGTCTGTCTGCCGCTAGAGGGGTTGTCGTATCTCGTAAGCGCGGCTTATCTGTCCGAGCCTACGCTGCTAATCGTCGACTATCCTAAGGTGATTACAGAATTCCTCGTACGTAGCTAGTCGTATTACGCCTACTAGTCCCGTTATAATCTCCTTAGAGAAGCCTACCTCTAAGGAGGTAATTTTTATCCTGTCCTCCTATTAGAGTCCTCCTGCCTCTACCAAAGTCTAGTCGAATTCTGCGAGGAACTCTTATATAGTCTTGCGTCCTTGCTTTATTGTATTGACCTATAGGAGTGCTCGGCTCTCGCAGTCCGGGTCCTTGTAGCTCTTGTTAAGAGCTGCCTAGAGTACTGTCGTCGTAGCTATTGCTAGGTTGGCTATAGCCGTCTTGTAGTATAGCAGAATCTGTGCTACTGCCCTGCCCTTTAACCTACTAAAGAGGTACACTACTGTAAGGGCTTAAGAATCTTAGTTTAGAAACTTAAGGTTAGGTATCTATATAAAGGAACTAATAGGCAGTTCCTTTGTCGTCTGCTACTGTACAATTTGTACCTACAAAGCTAAGCTAGCAATTTCCCTCTATATAAAGGTGCAAGGTTTACACTCTATACAGAGGATCGGGAGTTCTCCCTCTATACAGTAGTGCAGAGTTTTCCCTCTGTTTAGAGGGGCGGCGATTCCCTTCTATATAGGGCTATAGGGTTCTCCTTCTATATAGGAGTAGGGTCCTGTTAGTAATTCTGTATAGAGGGTAGGGTTGTGCTAGCGCTGCTAAGTCGCAGTCCTTAGGGCAACGGCTGGCTTAGGTTAGGTCTAGGATCTAGGCTGGGCGGCGCTCTCTAACAATACTTCTCCTCTCCCTTCTTATAGTGCTCCTTTTATACAGTAGCGTGTCGTATACCCTCTGCTCTTAGTGTTCTTTTAGCAGGTCGCGACTTCCTATTTTTGTCTAGTCGTCTATATAGTCGTTGCTTATCGCCTGCTAGGTCGTAGTTGCCTCCTTGCCTTTTTATATAGCTGTTGTAGCTGCCTTAGTTGCTATTGCCTCCTGTAGTAGGCAGTTACTCCCCTAAATTCTAAGCCTCTTCCTTCTCTTTCCCTTCCCTCTTTTCCTTCTATTCCCTACCTGCCTCCTCCCTTCTACGCTGTCTACTGTCTACTACTGTCTACCGTCTACTGTCCACTGTCTACTCCGGCCCTACTACTAGCTACTAATAGTTACTACTAGTTACTACTACCTACTAGCTACTATTATGCTACCCGCTCTATCTGGCTGTGCTCGCTATAGCTCCCTCGTAGTCGCTAGCTCCTCCTCCTCCGCTCGTCCAGCTAGGGTCCCCTCCTATTTCTGCCTCTAGTAGTAGAATACTTAATTCGACTTATAGCTTCGCTTCCGGTTTGTATAGGTTCCTAGTCCTCTGTACGATCTAAGCTAATGTCTTAGGTACTATACCTACAAGCAGCAGGACGCAGCCGAGCTTCCCTACTACGCCTTCTAGTACGACCCTGCCTAGGTTACCCCTTAGCAGGTAGCTATAGCTCGGGCGTCGTACGTTAACGCTATCCTTATTGCTACCTAGGGCCAGCCCTACGCCCCTTGCCCCAACTCCCCCTAGCCCTTACTTAGCCTATACCACCTCCCTAGCTTCTAGGCTAGGATGTGTGCCTCGTATAAGTGGAAGGATAGCTCCCTCTACTGCCCCTACCGCTGTCTGGAAGAGGCGCGTAGGGGTAGGGGAGTGTCTCTACTTCCTGGGGCTAGCCTAGGTAGGGGTAGGGGTCCTGCTAGGCAGGAGGTAATCAAGATCTCTAATAGGGAGACGGCTGCTCTAGTCCTACAGGGTAGTAGCTAGTAAGCTACCCCTACCCCCTAGGTAGTAAGAAATTTTGGACAGTTCTGCTTTTAGCTCCTCTTATTCCTACTTTCCTTCCTATCTGTTTCCTGGCTGTTCCCTTCCTCTAGCCCTTCTTCTATATAGTGTTGTATAGTGTCGTGTTAGTAGAATCCTATAGTGTCCTATATCGTAATTCTCGACCCTTTAACAACCTAAGTTGCTAGTAGCTACTCTGTCCTTAGGGTAGATTGTGCCCCTTTTCGCTATATAGCGCAGTATTACTGTAACTAGGCAGGGGGATAGCTCTCCTCCTACCTTTCCAGCGTAGTTGTGTCTTGTAGGGCCTCGTACGGTTCCTACGTAGGCTCTGCCTATCCTCTCTATTTTACTAGGTACTCTGCCTTCCCCTGCTTCCTTCGGCTCTTAAGGATCCCTTCTACCTTATACTCTTCCTAGCCTTCGGTTATAATCGCTAGTAGGCACGCGTCGTCTGTCGTCTAGTGCAGTAGCAGGTCCGTGTTCGCTAGCTGTACGAGGTCTACGTAGAAGACTGTATAAATCCCTAGGGGAGTGTTTAGTCGAATAGCGTATGTCCCTACTAGTTAGACTACTATAAACTTCCTATTCTTCTAATCTAGCTTCTTGCTTAGCCGGTCTGTACAGATGTTTCGCTGGTTTAGCTAGACCTTATCTCCTGCCTTATACCTTAGTGCAGCCTGTCGTCTCTTGTTGGCCTACTCTTCTGCATTCTGTTAAGCTATAGCTAGACTCGCCTTCGCCTATTAATAAGCATTCGTAATCGTCTGTACGATAGCCTTTCCCTGCTAAATTAGGAATCGTATAGGGTATAGGGTGTTACTACTTAGAGTCGGTAGAAGCAGGGAATAGTCGTATCTATAGGCTATAGAGAAGGGGGACGATCCTGTAGCATTAGCTGTACGGCTGTTAATAGTGATACGGATGTAGAGGGCTGGAAGGTGCTGGAAGCTAGGCTTGGCAGGGCCAGGCTTGGCGCACACTCAAATACCTCCACCTCCGCTTGTACGTAGATTCTTCCCTCTCTAGCCTTAGATATAGTTATTAAAGACGGGTATTAACCTTGCGTCTACTGCAGTCAGATTATTATATCCAAGGCTTACTTTAACAACACCCGCACTATGCAAAAGAGCCCGTTAAATTACATCCGGGTACTCGATTAACGTACGTGCAACCAACCTAGAGTGTGTACTGTATGTGTACAAAGGAGGCCGTCGAATTACATCCTGTTACTTAATTGTGCATGTGCATACTACTCTACCCCCCCCCCCCCCCTAATCGAGAAGAAGAAGAGAGAGTTTTTAGGGAAGAGAGGTGCCCCTATCGAGAAGAAGAGTTTTGAAGAGAGAGGTCTATGATAGAGGACATCGAGAAGAAGAGTTTTAGGGAAGAGAGGTGCCCCTATCGAGAAGAAGAGAGAGTTTTAGGGAAGAGAGTGCCCCTACGAGTAGATCGCGAGTTTTAAAGAAGAGCAAGAGCAACGAGAGAGCGACGACGACGATGTAAGGACAAGGAGAGCGACGACGATAGGAGCAACGACGACGAGAGCGCACCTAGCAGGACCTAGGGCGACGACATTCGTTTTTTTTCAGGTCTTTAACAGACTATTCTATTCGGACGAGGCTAATTAGGACATTCAGCAATCGAGGCGTACGGCTAGCAATCGGGACATTTAGCAATCCAGGCAGAGCACCTAGCTACAGAGCACCTAGCTGCAGACAGGCACAGCTACTGCAGACAGGCACAGTAGCTGCAGACAACACAGAGCTACTGCAGACAACACAGGCAGAGCAACGAGTACGAGCACAAGGCATATCTGCAGACAACAGAGACAAGCAGCTACAGACAATACGTTCAGTTTAACAATCGAGACGTACAGCAAAGCACGAGCACCTAGGCACAGGTGCAGCTGCTGCAGATAACACAGGGCAGACAGGGCTGCTATAGGCAACACACTGTTTAGGTTCAGAAGAGCACGTTTAAAGGCATAGCTGCAGACAGGCATAGCTGCAGGCAACATGGGTGCAGACAACAGGCAGCTATAGACAACAGAGGGCACAGCTGCAGGCACTACAGCCCCGACGACCTCCGCGACCTCTGCGACAAACGACCTCTGCGACCCTAACGACCTCTGCAACCTCGACGACTCTGCGACCTCTGTAGCAGCAAACAAGGCAGCAAAAAAAAAGGCAGCAAACAAGGCAGCTGCTACAGACAACAGGCAGCTACAGAGGCACAGCTACTGCAGACAATACAGGCAAAGCACAGGCAAAGCGACGGTCTAAGAAGCGAGCGACGGTCTGAGAAGCGAGCGACGGTCTAAGAAGCGAGCGACGGCTTAAGAAGCGAGCGACCGTCGAGAAGTAACCGTCCGAGAAGCGAGTGTTAAGAAGCGACCGTCGAAAAGCGAGCGACCGTCGAGAAGCGAGCGACCGTTAAGAAGCGAGCGACCGTCGAGAAGCGAGCGACCGTCGAGAAGCGACACGTGTCTGCATAACAACCTCTGCGACTCCGCGACCCTTGATGTAGCGCAGTACACTTAAGCCAAAAGGGACTGGTCAAGTAACTCGGAAGTAACTTGACCAATGTGTACCAGATATATAAACCTTGGCAAGGCATAGTAATAACACGGGCCAACCCACCCCGTATTACTACCCCCTGCGCTATAGGCTTACGACCTCGTAAGCTGCGCTTACTTACAGGCTACGTATGCTATTGCACAGCCCCCCTATGCAGCATACGCAATCAACCCCCCCCGGCAGGTCTGCACACAGCTAGCTGGACCTTTACCGGGTCTGCCTTATTCTGTACGGAGTAGTGGACAAACGGACATACGTTAACGCTGCTTCCACTCTCCCGTTGAAAGATGCGCCCCCTAGGAATTAAACCCAGGCCTTTTATCGTACACTTTCAGCAGTTACTTCTGAGTTAAGTGATGTAGCGCGGTACACTTAAGCTAAAAGGGACTGGTTAAGTAACTCGGAAGTGACTTGACCAATGTGTACTAGATATATGAACCTTGGCAAGGCATAGTAATAACATAGGCTAACCTACCCTGTATCAACCCTGAGCTCTGCGACCTCAGCGAGCTCCGCGACCTCTGCGACCGTTTGAGAAGCGACGGCTTAAGAAGCGACGGCTTAAGAAGCGATATGTGTTTGCAAGACAACCTCGACGACCTCCGCGACCTCCGCGGCCCCGACAACCTCTGCAGCTGCGACCTCTGAGAATTCTGCAGCCTTGGCAAGGCACCAAACAAGGCACCAATTAAGGCCGAAAGCAACAGCAAAAAGGCACGAGATTAAGGCTCAAAAAGGCACGAGATTAAGACTTAAAACGCACAGAAATTGAAGCTTAAAAGCGACCTTGAAAGCGACCTGTTTTGGAGCGACCTGATTGGCCGATAGCGAAGCTGAATTTGCGACCCCTGCGACCTGGTTTGGCTGATTACGATTGATAGGCTGATTGCGATTAAGGGCAATCGCTAGTTAGGGAGGGCGGTAGTAATACGGATATAGAGGGCTAGAAGGTGCTGGAAGCTAGGCTTGGCAGGGCCAGGCTTGGCGCACACTCAAATACCTCCACCTCCGCTTGTACGTAGATTCTTCCCTCTCTAGCCTTGGATATAGTTATTAAAGACGGGTATTGACCTTGCGTCTACTGCAGTCAGATCAAATAGCTAGCTCTGCTATAGAGAGAAGTCGGTTCCAGTTCGTCTAGTTATAGTTGACGTACGCTCGTAGGTACGCTTCTAACGTCGAATTAACCCTCTCCGTTGCCCTGTCTGTCTGTAGGTGCTATGCAGTTAATAGGCGACGTTCTACCTTTAGCAACTAGCAGACCCTTGCCTAGAGCTAGCTCGTAAACTGCATGCCCCAGTCCGATACAATCGACTAGGGGAATCCGTGCTTGCTAAACGTCGTCCAGATAAATGCCTAGGCAGTGTCCTCTGCCGTTGTTGCAGCAGCAGAAAGGGGTGGGACTAAGTAATAGGGTGGACCCTTGGAATTTCGGCTCGGCCCTTCCGGACCGAGCCGGGCCTTGGCACACCTACCCCCAAAGCTCTCGCCTACCACTATATAGATTCCTTTCCCTCCTTAGTTCGAGATATAGTTATTAAAAAGGCCGTATTGAATCTTATCTGCGCGCCCGGATTATTATATCTCGAACTTACTTACTATACTATTACCGCGCTGCGCGAAAGGGACTGTTAAATTATCTAGACCCCCGAATAACGCACGCGCACTACATAAAACAAACCAAACACTAGCACCGTAAGATAGCTATAGAGAGCTTCTTAACGGTAGAGGGCGGCGTTACAGGCCGCAGCGGAAAGAGAAAGAATAATAGACCGAGGGATAGGCGTATTAGCATTCTCGACGACGGAATAGCCACTAAGGGCCTTACAGAAGAAGAGATAGATAAAGCGAAGAGGGGCATAGAGAGCTATACCGAGCTGTACGAACGTACGCTGGAAGAAATGGAAGAGCATCTAGCAGAGAATAGAGCTAAGAAGGTGTTCGACATTATTACCTTTATTAAGAAGAAGTTTTATAGAAACATAGAAGAAAACAGGAGATTAAGAGAGGAAATCGAGGCAGTAAGAGCCGAGAAGGAATCAGCAGAGACTATTATAGATGTGCTGGAAAACCAAGCAGCGAACCGACTAGCACAACTAAAGGCGATAAAGACTCAGCTAGCTAAGATAGAAGCAGCGATGTCGTCGGCGCTGCTACTGTATCGAGAAGAACAAGCAGAGACTGCCTTACTAGCGGCCTATAGTTAAGGTAGCACCTTAATGTAAGGGGCCCAAGGATCTTGGTCCAGAAACTTAAGGTTAGGTATCTACATAAAGGAACTAATAGGCAGTTCCTTCGACGTCTGCTCTATACAATTTGTACCTACGAAGCCAAGCTAGCAATTTCCCCTTTGTGCTAGGGTGCAAGGTTCACCCTCCGTACAGAGGATCGGGAGTTACCTCCTCCGTACGGTAGTGCCGGGTTTCCACCCCCCCTCCCCTAATCCGAGGGGCGGTAGCTTCCCTTTAAGCAGGACCGTAGTGTTCTCCCTCTGTACGGAGGTAGGGTCCTGTCGGTTGCTCTGTACAGAGGGTGGGGTCGTGCTGGCGCTGCTAAGTCGCAGTCCTTAGGGCGACGGTTAGCTTAGGTCGGGTTTAGGACCTGGGCCAGGCAGCGCCCCCTAACAATACCCCCCCCCTTTCCCTTTCTCGTAGTGCTTCGTCCGTACAGCAGCGTGTCTAAACCACCTAGCTCCTGCTGTTCCTTTGGCAGGTTATAGCTTCCTATTTCGTCTAGTCGTCCGAGTCGTCGTCCCCTATTACTTCCCCCGGGTCGTAGTTGCCTCTTGCTATTTTACCTGTCTGCAGTAGCTGCCTTGCTTGCCATTCCTACTATAGCAGGCAGTTAGCCTAAGCCTTCTCCCTTCTCTTCCCTTCCCCTTTCTCTTTTCCCTGTATAACGTCTACTATCTACTACCGTCTACTACCGTCTACTATCTGCTACTACTAGCTACCAACTACTAACTACTAACTAACTACTACTACCAACTAACTACTACTAGCTACTATGTCTGCCCCGTCCGGTCCCCTCGTCGCTGCTGGCCCCGCCCCTCCCCCTCGTCTAGCCGGGGTCCCCCCCTACTTTGACTACGTACAGTGGGGCCCCTAACTTAACCAGCAGCTACTCTTCCGGTTCGTACGGATTCTTATCTTCTGTACGGTCTAATCTAACGTCTTAGGTGCTACACCTACGAGCAGCAGGATGCGGCCGGGCTCCCCTTCTACCCCTTCTAGTGTAACCCTGCCTAGGTTACACCCGATCGGGTAGCTACAGCCCGGCCGTCGTACGTTAACGCCCTCCTTATCGCTACCTAGGGCCAGCCCTGTGCCCCCTGCCCCAACTCCCCCTAGCCCTTACTTGGCCTATACCGCCTCCTAGGTTTCTGGGCTAGGGTGTGTGCCTCGTGCAAGTAGAAGGATGGCTCCCTCTACTGCCCCTTCCGCTGTCCAGGGGAGGCACGTAGGGGTAGGGGGGTGCCTCTGCTCCCTAGGGCTGGCCCTGGTGGGGGTAGGGGGGTGCCTCTGCTCCCTAGGGGTAGCCCTGGTGGGGGTAGGGGCCCGGCCGGGTCTGAGGTAGTGGAAATCTCAGATAATAAGTAGGGTGTTCTGGTCCCTGGGGGGGGGGGGGGGGGGGGGGGGGGGGTAGTGGCCAGTAAGCTACCCCCCCCCTTAGGTAGTGTAAGAAATTTCGGACAGTGTCCTTCCTAGCTCTTCTTATTTCTACTTCCCCTCCTATTTGTCCCTTAGCTGTTCCTTCCCTCTAGCCCTTATCTTATACAGTGTCGTACGAAGTTGTATCAGTAGGGTACTGTAGCGTCCTACGTCGTAGTATTCGATCCTTTGACAACCTAGGTTTGTCTGCGGCTACCCTGTCCTTAGGGTAGATCGTGCCTCCTTCCGCCGTACGGCGCAGTGTTACTGTAGCTGGGCAGGGGAGTGGTCCTCCTCCTATCTATCTAGTGCGGTTGTGTCTTGTAGGGCCTCGTACAGTTCCTATATAGGCTCTGCCTATCCTCTCTATTTTACTAAGTACTCTGCCTTCCCCTGCTTCCTCCGACTCTTAAGGATCCCTTCTACCTTATACTCTTCTTGGCCCTTAGTTATAATTGCAGGTAGGCGCGCGTCGTCGGTCGTCTGATGCGGCAGGGGGTCTGTGCTCGCTGGTCGTACGAGGTCTATGTAGAAGACTGGATAAATCCCTAGGGGCGTGTTTAGTCGTACAGCGTATGTCCCTACCGGCCGGATTACCGTAAACTTCCTGTTCCTCCAATCTAACTTCTTGCTCGGCCAGTCTGTACGGATGTTCCACTGGTTTAGCCAGACCTTATCCCCTGCCTCGTACCTTAGTGCAGCCTGTCGTCCCTTGTTGGCCTGCTCTTCTGCGTTCTGCTAGGCTAGGGCCAGGCTCGCCTTTGCCTATTAGTAGGCGTTCGTAATCGTCTGTACGATAGCCTCTCCTTGTTGGATTAGGGATCGTACGGGGCGCAGGGTATTGCCGCTTAGGGTCGGTAGGAGCGGGGAATAGTCGTATCTATAGGTTGTAAAGAAGGGGGACAGTCCTGTAGCATCGGCCGTACGGCTGTTGATAGCCAGCTCCGCTATTGGGAGAAGGCAGTTCTAGTTCGTCTGGTTATAGTCGACGTACGCTCGGAGGTACGCTTCTAAGGTTGAATTGGCCCTCTCTGTCGCCCCGTCCGTCTGCGGGTGCTATGCGGTAGACAGGCGACGCTCTACCTTTAGTAACTGGCAGATCCGTACCTAGAGCTGGCTCGTAAACTGTAACCCCCGGTCTAATACAATTGACCTGGGGAAACCGTGCTTGCTAAACGTCGTCCGGATAAAGGCCCAGGCGGTGTCCTCGGCTGTAATAGTGTCCATCCCCTCTAGTATTACCCCCTTCGTTAACTTGTCTGTAACTACTATAATGTTTCGCCGTCCGTCGCTCTTAGGGAGGTCCGTAATAAAGTCTACGGTCAGATCTTGCCAGGGTCGGTCCGGTATCGGCAAGGGCTTCAGCAGCCTATACTTTAGCTTACGCTAGGGCTTCGTCCGTCCGCATATATCGCAGTTCCGTACGAACCTGCGAATGTCCTTCGCTATCGCCGGCCAGTAATAGTCCTAGGCGATAATGCTGTACGTCTCCTTGCGCCCTAGGTGCCCGGTAGCTATAGAGTTATGTGCCCGTTATATTAAGCTCGTACGGAGCTTCTCGTCCGCCGGGACCTATATCCGATTTCTGAACTTTAGGTTGTTCTCCTCGTCTACTGAGCATTCGGCTGTCGACACCTTAAGGTGGAGCTCGGCTAGGAGCTTCCGTTGCCCCCCCTGGATCGCCGTACGGGCCCCTCGGTATACCTCGTCCTTCTCTACTGCCTCTTCCTATGTTTGTAGTTAGGGTTCCTATAGATGTGTCGCTGCTAGGCGGATAGTCTCCCCGCCTAGCTCTCCCTTAAACATCTAGAATGTCCGCGACTTCAGCCGGTCGTCCTCGTACGTCGTTAGCATGTCCTGGTCCCGTCTGGACAGTGCGTCGGCCCTGCTGTTGTCCTTACCCTTGCAGTACTGGAGTCTTATGTTGAACCGGCTTAGGTACATTGCCTATCGTACGTGCCTCTTAGACAGCTTCCGGGGTTAAGTAAAGTATTCTAAGTTCTTGTGGTCCGTTAGGGCGAGGAACTTAGGCACCGAGCGGAGTTCCCTATCCCAGGCTTCGCAACACCGTACGACTGCCAGCAACTCTTTGTCGTAGATAGGGTAGTTGCACTTAGCTAGGGAGTTCTTCTTGGAGAAATACGCACATAGGTGTAGGAGTCCGTCCGAGCCTACCTGTAACAGGATACCCCTAATGTAGTACCCTAAGGAGTCGGTTTCCAGTATTGTCGTACGCTCTGGGTCAAAGGCGGCGAGCGTTGGTCCTGTAGTAAAGAGCTCCTTTAGCTTGTCGAAGCTCTTATCGCATTCGTCCGACCATTTGAACTGCTTGTCTTTGTGCGTTAGCTTAACTAGGGGGCGTAAGATCTCCGAGTAGTTCCGTATAAACTAGTGGTAGAAGTTGGCAAACCTAAGGAATTCCCGTACGCCCTTGACGTTCGTAGGCGGCTTCTATAGCTTGATAGCATCAATCTTCTTCCTATCCATGCTAATACCTTTCCCTGCCTCGATAATAAAACCTAGGTATTTCGTACTTTGGACACCGAATTCGCATTTGTCGATGTCGAGGTACAAGCCTGCCTGCTGCAGACGGTCCAGCACCTTCTTAACATCCCGTACGTAGTCCGCGTAGGTGCCGTCTGTAAAAACCAGGGTGTCGTCGAGATATGCTAAGCAGATGTCGTCTAGTAACCCTTGCAGGGACTTGTTAATGTACCTTTAGAAGGTTGCTGGTGCATTGGCAAGGCTAAAGGGGGTAACTAGCTACTTAAAAAGACCGTATCTCGTACGGAAGGCAGTTATCTATTTACAGCCTTCCTTAATCCGTATCTTGTAGAAGGCCGAGACTACGTTAAGCTTAGTGAACTACTTCGCCTTGCTGATCCGTCCGAGGGTCTCCTTAATAAGGGGTAGAGGGTACCGGTCCTTCTTAGTAATCGCGTTGATGCCTCTGTAGTCTACGCAGAAACGCAGTCCAGCTTTCCCCTCCTTATAGACAAACAGTACTAGGGCTCCCGCAGACGACATACTAGCCCGAATGAACCCTTTAGCAAGCAGGTCGTCCAGCGTCTTGCGCAGTACTAGGAGTTCTCTAGAGGACATTCCGTACAGTAGTCCGTACAGTACCTCTAGCAGCCTCCTATCCGGACGGGGTTCTAGCTAGATGTTATAGTCAATCCCTTCCCCTTGGTATAGCAGCAGCTTCGAGGCTAACTTTAGTTCAAAGAGGTCCAGGTACCTAATATACTCTTTTAGGAGCTTCGTACAGGGATTTGTCGCTTCCTTAGGCGCTAATACCTTCTTAATATCCGCCGTTGCTGTGTTAATTTCGGCCCTAGCATTGCTACCTTGCAGGAACCTCCCCTGGTCCCGGATTCTCCGCTTCGTTGCTGCTAGGTACAGCTGTCCTCGTCCGACGTCCAGCTTGCCCCTCTAGCGCTCTATCTAAGGCTTTCCCAGTATCAGGTTATAACCTAACCTGTCCTGTACGACGTAGAGGTATAAGTCTTGCTCGTAGTGTCCCTGTACCTCTATTGTTACTTTCACTATATAGGTAATGTCCGGTCCTCGCCCAGTAATGCCTAGCATGCGTACAGGTACTGTAGGGGTTATCTTAATCCGATGTCTCTGTACGAAGTCTTCGCTAATTACTCTATACACTAGGCATCCTGTATTAATCAATGTCCGCGCCGTTGCGGACCCGTTCAACGTCGGTCGTACGATAAACGGCGTCGTCGTTATATAGTTGCTCTTAAAAGATAGCCAAGTAAAGCTTTGATTTAGCAGTCTATCTCGCACCCGCCTCTGGCAAAGTCTTCGCTTAGAGGCTACTCTTTTCCCGACTCGTCGTCGTCCGAGTAGGACACCTGATCTTCTCGTTAAGGCGCTGCAGTTGCTACTCTCGCAGTAGTCGGTCTTCCCCTAGGTCTCTCTGCTAGCAGAAGCCCGCAATTCCGTACGGTGTGGCCCATCTTGCTACACCGGTAGCAGCTCCCTTCTGCTCGTCTCTTGTTAAGGGTAGCTGCGTCTACCTATTGCGCCTTTTTGGCGGCGGTCCTTGGCCGTACGGTAGCTGCTGCCGCCACCCTCGTCGTCGTCAGTTCCCAGTCTATAGCGTCCGTCTGTCGCTAGGGGGGTTGTCTTATCTCCTAAGCGCGACCGATCCGCCCCAGCCTGCGTTGCTAGTTATCGACTATCCTAAGGAGGTCGCAAAATCCCTCGTACGTAGCTGGTCGCATTACGCCCACCAGCCCCGTTATGATCTCCTTAGAGAGGCCTACCTCTAAAGAGGTGATCTTTATCCTGTCCTCCTATTAGAGACCCCCTGCTTCTGCCAGAGTCTGGTCAAATTCCGCGAGGAATTCTCGTACAGTCTTGCGCCCTTGTTTTATCGTGTTAACCTGTAGGAGTGCTCGGCTCTCGCGGTCCGGGTCCTTGTAGCTCTTGTCCAGAGCTGCCTAGAGCATCGTCGTCGTAGCTATTGCCGGGTTGGCAATAGCCGTCTTATAGTACGGCAGAATTTGTGCTGCCGCCCTGCCCTTCAACCTCCTAAAGAGGTAAACTACCTTGTCCAGCTCAGTCGGGTAGGCTCCTAAGTCGACTAGGAGCTTAGAGCGCATCTAGGCCGCCCAGGAGGGGTACTCGGCCGGAGCCTTACTGTCGTACGTAGAAACGTCGGGGAGTTTGTTCCTAGGGGTCGAGGTGTAGGTTATTGTGTTCGTCGTCGTCGTAGGGGTCGGATCGCGATCGGACGCCCTAAGCTGTCGTAGCTCCTGTTCCTGTTGGGAAATCATTGCGGCCTAGTAGCTCACTTGTTGCTCGAGCTGCCTCTTGCCTTCCAGCAGCTCCTCGTATACGCGGTGCATATGTCCCTCTATAGCCGTAGGTTCTATAGGGATGTCGCCGTCTATCTTTGTTTTGTTACTGCAGTTACCGACAGTGAGATCAGTTCCTAATGTAAGGGGCCCAAGGATCTTGGTCCAGAAACTTAAGGTTGGGTATCTATATAAAGGAACTGATAGGCAGTTCCTTCGACGTCTGCTCTGTACGATTTGTACCTATGAAGCCAAGCTAGCAATTTCCCCTTTGTGCTAGGGTGCAAGGTTCACCCTCCGTACAGAGGATCGGGAGTTACCTCCTCCGTACAGTAGTGCCGGGTTTCCACCCCCCCCCCCCTAATCCGAGGGGCGGTAGCTTCCCTTTAAGCAGGACCGTAGTGTTCTCCCTCCGTACGGAGGTAGGGTCCTGTCGGTTGCTCCGTACGGAGGGTGGGGTTGTGCTGGCGCCGCTAAGTCGCAGTCCTTAGGGCGACGGTCGGCTTAGGTCGGGTTCAGGACCTGGGCCGGGCGGCGCCCCCTAACACTTAATAACATTACTACCGGACCTACTAGCGTTTAGAGGCGGAGATCCTAAGGATTGGGAAGCATTTAAGAAGAAGATAAAGAACAAGATAGATCGAGACTATGCCGGAAACAGTGCTGGAGATAGATTAGCATACCTAGAGTTGCGATTAGAAGGTAAAGCTTTTTCGCTAGTAGCGGACCTAGAAGAGGTAACCGCTAAAGAATCGATTAAAGCGCTGGATCAACGCTTCGGAGACCCCTTCTAGAAGAAGACGGCCCGCAAACAGCTAGATAAGATCAACCAGAACCGGCAGACGTTCGAAGAGTTCTACAGACTGTTCAGAAAATATGCGATTGGGGCCCGAGTAGCGGAAGATAAGCAGCTCCACCTACTAAGGCAGAAGCTAAACCCTAAACTAGCAGCAGCTATAGCGTCGGTAGAAGACGAAGACCTTAAGAGCTTCGTGCACCGAGCGAGAGTTACCGCGAGAAACCTAAGCGCTTACGCGAAATTACGCGAATTGAACTAGAAGCCGTTGTTGACGCAGGCGACGAGACCCCCTACACCTTTCCGGAGAGCACCTCTGCAGCCATCTTATCAGTTACCGCGTTCGTCGTTCGTCCCTACCTGTTACGCGTATAGAAAGCCTGGCTATATAGCTACGAGATGCCAAGCTACGGCCCAACAGAAGCAGGAGTATCGTGTTACGAAGCAGCCGCAGCCGCAGCCGCTAAGAAAGACTATACAAACTATAGAGCCGGCTCCGAACGACACCGACAGTGTAGACGGTAGAGTGCTACTAAGAATCCTAGGAAAAGATCAGCTGGAAGGATAGGCCCCCTATCTAGCGTAGACAACAGGGCACTGACACGAACTACGTTACCGGAGAAAGGAAGCATTAACAGCTGCAGCGATCCGCTCTCGGCGGCAGTGGAAGTAAACACGGAAACAGCTAATATTCTTCTAATTACTGTCTACCCCCTCGATAGATCGAGCAAACCACTTTAGCTAAAAGCTTTTATCGATACAGGGGCCCTTATCGGAGCGGCGATCTATTATCGATTGGTCTGAAAGATAATAAAGGGATATAGCTATCTAGTAGAGATAGCATTACCGACACAGATTTCGGTATACAACGGACAAGACACCGAGAGTGTTACGCACTATATGCCATTAAAGACTACCTTAGCAGGTCGCACTACAGAAGCGACGTTCCGAATTATAGATATCGGAAGGTTTGACATTATTATAGGACAGAAATAGATAAAGAACTAGAAGGCTGTTATCGACGTAGATAAAGGCACGCTAGGATTCAAAAACCAGTAGGACGGAGTCGCCGCCAAACCGGCTACCGTCGTTACTGTAGAACCGAACGCTACGACTATCGAAGCGGTCCCGAAGGATCGGCCCGACCCTTAAGACACGATCGGAATAATAAGTTCAGCAGCTTTAACGACCCTCGCGAGGTCGCCGGACAACGAGATTTATGCTATCTTAATAAAAGACATCGAAGACTACTAGAAGATAATAGCAGAAGAAGAAGTAGATCCACTAGAGGTGTTACTAAAAGAACTCTATAGTTACACTGACGTGTTCTTAAAGGCTGACTCCAACCTACTGCCGCTCTACCGACCGGAATATAACAACAAGATCCGGTTGAAAGAAGGAGCCGTACTGCCGAGAACCGAGCCCCTAAGACGCTTATCGCCGGCCGAGCTGGACTAGGTAGAAGTGTTTGTTTAAGAAAATCTAGCGAAGAAGTTCATTACGCCAAGCTCTACGGAATATGCGTTACCGATTCTTTTTATGCAGAAACCCAGAGGTAGCCTCTGCCTATACGTAGATTACCGAGGCCTTAATAAGGTTACTGTAAGAGATGTGTATCCGCTGCTGCTAATAGATAAGACTATACAACGAGTAGCTAAGGCTAAGTAGTTCAGCAAGCTAGATATTCGCTAAGCGTTCTACCGGTTAAGGAACAAAGAAGGACAAACTAAAGATCTTACGACATTCGCTACGCGTATAGGCAATTTCAAGTAGCTGGTGATGCCTTTCGGACTTACCAACGCGCCGGCAGTGTAGCAACGCTTTATAAACTACATCTTTATAGACATGCTAGAATAGTTCGTGTCTATCTACTTGGACGACATTCTTATCTACACTAAGGGAACGAGAGAGCAATACACAGACCACATTAAGAGGGTGTTAAAGAGACTCCGCGAGGTAGGATTAAATGCAGATACGAAAAAGAGCGAGTTCTATTAGACCGAAGTTAAAACCTCGGTCTTATCGTCGGAAGAGAAGAAATTTGGATAGACCTGTCGAAAGTGGCCGCCGTCGCGGAATGGAAGCAACCGACATCTGGAAACACTACGCAAATCAGAGCGTTTCTCGGATTCTGCAGCTACTATCGACAGTTTATTAAGGACTTTAGCAAGATAGCGAGACTACTGAATAAGGCGTTAAAGAAGGAGGCCGCTAGCCTATAGAATAAGAAGTGTACAGAAGCCTTTAATCGGCTAAAAGAGGCAGTAGCCTTAGCGCTAGTGCTAGCGCACTTCCGACCGGAAAAGACGATCTATGTAGAAACGGACGCTTCCGATACAGTAACAGCAGGGGTCCTTTCTTAATACGCTAACGACGACGAGACTCTCTATCTGGTAGCTTTCTTTAGCAAGTCTATAAATAATGCTAAGAGAAACTACGTTATTTATAATAAAGAGCTGCTAGCTATTATTCAGGCTTTCGAGGAGTGGAAACCGGAGCTTATAGCTAGACAGAGCACGATCCAGGTCCTTACGGACCACCAGTCGCTAACCTACTTTATAAAGACGCAGAAGCTGTTACAGCGCTAAACCTAGTAGGCAGCCTACCTATCCGGATTCGATTTTGAGATTACCTATCGACCTAGAGCTCAAAATGGAAAGGCAGACGCGTTAATAAGAAGAGAAGGAAAGACTAGCTGCGCAAAAGAAGATCTAAACGTGTTTCAGAAAGTGCTAACAGAACGAATAGTAGACGCCGAGGTGTTAAAAGAGATAGGGATCTGTGCGATAGAGCCGCCGATTAAAGAAGAGACGCTGCATAAGAAAGTGGAACGACTTAACCAGCAGCAGAAGCTCGGCAAAACCGGCTTAGGGAAGTTGATCGTTCTAGAAGAACTGATTACAGAGGTTATCCAGCTCGTTTATAGTTCTACGGACGTAGGCTACGTAGGATTAAAGAAGACGATAGAAGCAGTAAGGACGACCTACTGGTTCCCGCGAATTTTCGAGAGGATCTACCGGTTTATTGCTAACTGTTACGTATGCCGAGCAGCGAAGCCACGTTACGGCCTTCCGGCCGGCCTGTTAAAGCCACTTCCGATTCCTAAGAAACTATAGCAGCACATTACGATGGATTTCGTAACTGGCCTGCCGGATTTAGATAGATACGACGCTATGCTTAATGTAGTAGATCGACTGAGCAAAGAACGCTATTTCATCCCCTGCTAAGCTAAGGATAAAGGAACTACTGTAGAAGAAACGGCGAGAATATTAATCTAGTACGTATAGAAGCACTACAGGCTGCCGGACACTATTACTACGGACAGGGGCCCTTAATTCACTGCCGATGTATAGAAAGCTATCAACCAAGCCCTCAGAATTCGTAGAAAGCTCAGCACAGCCGCTTACCCTTAGACTGACAGCCAGTCTAAAGTAGCTAACCGAGAGATAGAGAAATATCTGAGAGTCTTCTGCGGCTATTATTAAGCAGAATAGGTTAAGGTGTTGCCGATAGCCGAATTCTGCGCCAACTCTGTACGATTAGAAGCTACCTTATTGGCGCCGTTCGAGATAACCTACGGTTATCTTCTAAGGATGAGCTTTTAACTACTAAACGAACCCGGTCCTTTAGAAGCTTCTACCGCCACCTCGTCGAAGAGAATCGCTGCGGCAGCGGCAGAAGCGCTACGATCTCAGATAGAAGAAGCGATCAAGGTGGCGAAAGAAGCGATAGAATTAGCTTAGAAGAAGATAGTAACTCGAGCTAATAGAAAGAGGTTACTAATAGAATTCAAGGAAGGCCAAAAGGTAGAACTTAACACGCGGAACCTAAGGCTAAAAGGCAACGCGAAGCTCAACCCCCGCTATATAGGTCCGTTCAAGATAATAGAAAAGAGGTCGCCGGTGACCTACCGGCTCTAGCTGCCGAAATTGTTCCGGATCTACGATGTCTTTTATTCGGATCTACTAAGCCTAGATCCTAAAGATAGTCTTCCGGATTAGGGGTTCGCCGAACCCCTATCGATCGAAATAGACAGTAAAGAAGAAGAATAGGAGGTAGAAGATATTATAGATATAAGAAGACGAAGGGGATCTATCGAAGCGAGGATCTTATAGAAAGGATAGCTAGAAGACTATAAATGGTATCTGGCCGAGAACCTGCGGAATTCAGCGGAGCTGCTAAGAGAATTTTACGTTCGAAACCCGAGGAAGCCGAGGCCTGTATAGCTCGAAAGTCGATAAAAAAGAAGGATATCCACGTCCGCTCTATCGACGCGGAAGCCGATAGAAATAATCGTAGAATCCTCCGGCCGTTGTCTTAGGCCTTACCACTACTACTGCTGGCCAGGACCAGCGGATAGAGGCAGTAAGGCCGAGAACAGCGCCACCGCGTCGGCTCGCCTCGTAACCGTCTTTGCTCTCCGTTACCGCTATCCGCCGAAAGGATAGTAACGACGAAGAACGAAGCGGCCGCTATCAAAGGAGCCTCGCAGTAGCGCTAAAGGCCTTAGTAGAGGAAGAAAAAGAAGAAGATAACGAGCTGCGGATAGATCTATATAGACCTCTACAGCAAAGCACAGACCAGTTACGCCGCAGCTCTAGTAACCGCTAGCTCCAATCAGATAGCTCCGATTAGATAGAACGGATCAGATAGACGTTAAGTAAAGACGTCAGATAGTAACTATATAAATCTAAAAAAAAAAGGAGAAGGAGGAACAGATAAGAAAGCGGTCGAGGGCGACCGCTAATAAGGGAGGGGGGTAGTGTTGCAGCGGCAGAAAGTGGTGGGACTAAGTAATAGGGTAGACCCTTAGAATTTCGGCTCGGCCCTTCTAAACCGAGCCGGGCCTTGGCATACCCACACCCAAAGCTCTCGCCTACTACTATATAGATTCCTTTCCCTCCTTAGTTTAAGATATAGTTATTAAAAAGGCTGTATTGAATCTTATCTACGCGCCCGGATTAGCCGTAATAGAGTCTATTCCTTCTAGTATTACCCCCTTCGTTAACTTGTCTGTAACTACTATAATGTTCTGCTGTCCGTCGGTCTTAGGGAGGTCTGTAATAAAGTCTACTGTTAGGTCTTGCTAGGGCCGGTCCGGTATGAGCAGGGGTTTTAACAGCCTATGCTTTAGTTCCTGCTAGGGCTTCGTCTGTCTATATACATCGCAGTTCTGTACGAACCTGCAGATATCCTTCGTTATTGCTAGCTAGTAGTAGTCTCTAGCGACAATGCTGTACGTCTCCTTACGCCCTAGGTGCCTAGCTGCTATAGAGTCGTGCACCCGTTGTATTAAGCTCGTACAGAGCTTCTCGTCTACTAGGACCCAAATCCGATTCCTAAACTTTAGGTTGTTCTCCTCGTCTACTAAGCACTCTGCTGCCGACACCTTAAGATAGAGCTCTGCTAGGAGCTTCCGCTGTCCTCCTTAGATCGCCGTACAGGCCCCTCGGTATACCTCGTCCTTTCCTACTGCCTCTTCCTATACTTGCAGTTAGGGTTCCTATAGGTGTGTCGCTGCTAGGCGGATAGTCTCCTCGCCTGGCTCCTCCTTAAACATCTGGAATGTTCGTAACTTTGAACAGTCGTCCTCGTACGTCGTTAGCATGTCCTAGTCCTGTCTAGATAGCGTATCGGCCCTGCTGTTGTCCTTTCCCTTGCGATATTAGAGTCTTATATGAAACTGGCTTAGGTACATTGCCTACTGTACGTGCCTCTTAGACAGCTTCTGGGGCTACGTAAAGTACTCTAGATTTTTGTAGTTAGTTAGGGTAAGGAACTTAGGCACTAAGCGGAGTTCTCTATCCTATACTTCGCAACACTGTACGACGGCCAGCAATTCCTTATCGTAGATAGGGTAGTTGCACTTAGCTAGGGAGTTCTTCTTAGAGAAATACGCGTATAGGTGCAGGAGTCTGTCTAAGCCTACCTATAACAGGATGCCTCTAATACAATACCCCGAGGAGTCGTTTTCTAGTATTATTATACGCTCTAGGCCGAAGGCGGCAAGCGTTGGTCCTGTAGTAAAGAGCTCCTTTAGCTTATTAAAGCTCCTATCGCATTCGTCTATCTATTTAAACTGCTTGTCCTTATATGTTAGCTCGACTAGGGGGCGTACGATCTCCGAGTAGTTCTGTATAAACTAGCGGTAGAAGTTGGCAAACCTAAGAAATTCCTGTACGCCCTGAACGTTAGTAGGCGGCTTCTATTGCTTAATAGTATTAATCTCCTTCCTATCTATACTAATGCCTTTCCCTACCTCGATAATAAAACCTAGGTATTTTGTATGCTAGACACCAAATTTACATTTGTCGATGTCGAGGTACAAGCTAGCCTGCTGCAGTTAGTCTAGCACCTTCTTGACATTCTGTACGTAATCTGTATAGGTGCCGTCTGTAAAAACTAGGATGTCGTCGAGATACGCCGAGCAGATATCGTCTAGTAACCCTTATAAGGACTTGTTAATGTACCTTTGGAGGGTTGCCGGTACGTTGGCAAGGCTAAAGAGGGTAACAAGCTACTTAAAAAGACTATATCTCGTACAGAAGGCAGTTATCTATTTACAACCCTCCTTAATCTGTATCTTGTAGAAGGCCGAGACTACGTTAAGCTTAGGAAACTACTTTGCCTTGCTGATCTGTCCGAGAGTCTCCTTAATAAGGGGTAGGGGGTACCGGTCCTTCTTAGTAATCGCGTTAATGCCTCTATAGTCTATGTAGAAACGCAAGCCGGCCTTCCCCTCCTTATAGACAAACAGCACTAGGGCTCCCGCGGACGACGTACTTGCCTAAATAAAACCCTTGGCAAGCAGGTCGTCAAGTGTCTTGCAGAGTACTAGGAGTTCTCTAGAGGACATTCTATATAGCGGTCCGTACAGTACCTCCAGCAGACTCCTATCCGGACGGGGTTCTAGCTGGATGTCGTAGTCAATCCCTTCTCCTTAGTGTAGTAGCAGTTTTAAGGCCGACTTCGGCTCGAAGAGGTCTAGGTATCCCGTATATTCCCTTAGGAGCTTAGTATAGGGGTCCGTTACTTTCTTAGGTGCTAATACCTTCTTAATGTCCGCTGTCGCCGTGTTGATTTCGCCCTTAACATTGTTATCCTATAGAGCCTTCCCTTAGTCTCAGGGCCTCTGCTTCGTCGCCTTGTTGGTTTCGGCCTCGGCGTTGCCGCCCTGCTGGACCCTCCCCTAGTCTCGGAGCCTCTGCTTCGTTACTGCTAGGTATAGCCGTCCTTGTCCGACATC
The DNA here is from genome assembly GCA_016165855.1 of Pseudocercospora ulei. Taxonomy (NCBI): domain Eukaryota; kingdom Fungi; phylum Ascomycota; class Dothideomycetes; order Mycosphaerellales; family Mycosphaerellaceae; genus Pseudocercospora; species Pseudocercospora ulei. Next base: position 75,235 of record JACWNB010000036.1, read on the forward strand.
TAGCTTGCCCTTCTAGCGCTCTATCTATAGCTTCCCTAGTATTAGGTTATACCCTAACTTGTCCTGTACGATATAGAGGTATAAGTCCTGCTTATAGTATCCCTGTATCTCTATCGTTCCTTTTACTATATAGGTAATATCCGGTCCTCGCCTAGTAATGTCTAATATACGTACAGGTACAGTAGGAGTCGTCTTAATCCAGTGTCTCTGTACGAAGTCTTCGCTAATTACTCCGTACACTAAACATCCTGTGTTAATTAATGTCCCCGCTGTTGCAGACCTGTCTAACGTTGGCTGTACGATAAACAGCGTAGTCGTTATGTAGTTGCTCTTAAAAGATAGCTAAGTAGTACTTTAATTTAGCAATCTATCTTATATACGCCTCTAGTAGAGCCTTCGCTTAGAGGCTACTCTTTTCCTAACTCGTCGTTATTTAAGTAGGACTTCTAGTCCTCTTGTTAGGGCGCTGCAGTTGCTACCCTTGCAGTGGTCAGCCGTCCCCTAGGTCTCTCTACTAGCAAAAGCCTACAATTTCGTACAGTGTAGCCTATCTTGCTATACCGGTAGCAGCTCCCTTCTGCTCGTCTCTTATTAAGGGTAGCTATATCTACCTATTGTGCCCTTTTGGTAGCGGCCCTTAGCCGTACAGTAACGGCTGCTGCTACCTTCGTCGTCGTTGGTTCCTAGTCTATAGCGTCCGTCTGCTGCTAGAGAGGCTGTCTTATCTCGTAAGCGCAGCTTATCCGTCCGAGCCTACGCTACTAGTCGTCGACTATCCTAAGGAGATCGCAGAATTCCTCGTACGTAGCTAGTCGCATTACGCCTACTAGCCCCGTTATAATCTCCTTAGAGAGGCCTACCTCTAAAGAGGTAATTTTTATCCTGTCCTCCTATTAGAGACCTCCTGCCTCTGCCAAAGTCTAGTCGAATTCTGCGAGGAACTCTTATACTGTCTTGCGTCCTTGTTTATTATGTTAACCTATAGGAGTGCCTAGCTCTCGCAGTCTAGGTCCTTGTAGCTCTTGTTAAGAGCTGCCTAGAGCATCGTCGTCGTAGCTATTGCTGGGTTAGCAATGGCCGTCTTGTAGTATAGCAGAATCCGTGCTACTACCCTGCCCTTTAACCTCCTAAAGGGGTAAACTACCTTGTCTAGCTTAGTCAGGTATACTCCTAAGTCGACTAGAAGCTTAGAGCGTATCTAGGGAGCCTAGGAAGGGTACTTGGCCGGAGCCTTACTATCGTATATAGAGACGTTGGGGAGTTTGCTCTTAGGGGTCGGGGTATAGGCTATTGTGTTCGTCGTCGTCGTAGGGGTCGGATCGCGATCGGACGCCCTAAGCTGTTGTAGCTCCTGTTCCCGTTAGGAAATTATCGCAGCTTAGTAGCTTACTTGCTGCTCGAGCTGCCTCTTGTGTTCTAGCAGCTTCTCGTACGCGCAGTGCATATGTCCCTCTATAGCTGTAGGTTTTATAGAGATGTCGCTGTCTATCTTTGTTTTATTACTGCGGTTACCGACAGTAAGATTAGTTCCTAATATAAGGGCTTAAGAATTATAGTTTAGAAACTTAAGGTTAGGTATCTATAAAAAGGAACTAATAGGCAGTTCCTTCGTCGTCTGCTGCTGTACAATTTGTACCTACGAAGCTAAGCTAGCAATCTCCCTCTATGCAAGGGTGCAAGGCTTACACTCTGTACAGAGAATCGGGAATTCTCCCTCTATATAGTAGTACAGAGTTTTCCCTCTGTTTAGAGGGGCGGCAATTCCCCTTTATATAGAGCTATAGGGTTCTCTCTCTGTATAGGAGTAGGGTCCTGTTAGTAATTCTATACAGAGGGTAGGGACGTGCTAGTGCCGCTAAGTCGCAGTCCTTAGGGCGACGGCTGGCTTAGGTCAGGTTCCGGGACCTGGGCTGGGCGGCGCCCCCTAATAGGGAGCTGCTACTAGTATAGCCAGATAGGGCATACTGTATAGAATTGTAGGCTTTTGCTAGCAGAGAGACCTAGGGGACGGCCGGCCACTGCAAGGGTAGCAACTGCGGCACCCTAACCTAAGACCTAAGAGTTCCCCTTAGACGACGACGAGTTAGGAAAAGAGTAGCCTCTAAGCGAAGGCTTAGCTAGAGGTATATACGAGATAGATTGCCAAATTAAAGCACTACTTAGCTATCTTTTAAGAGCAACTATATAGCGACTACACTGTTGATCGTGCGACCTACACTAAACGGGACTGCCACTATACGGACGCTAATTAACACAGGGTGTTTAGTGTACAGAGTTGTTAGCGAAAGCTTCGTACAGAAACACTATATCGAGACGACCCCTACTGCACCTGTACGCATACTAGGCATTACCGGACGAGGACCGGACATTACCTATATAGTAAAAGTAACAATAGAGCTGCAAGGATACTACGAGCAGGACTTATACCTCTACGTCGTACAAGACAAGTTGGAGTATACCCTAATATTAGGGAAACTATAGATAGAGCACTAGCAGGGCAAGCTCGACGTTGGACGAGGACGCCTGTAACTAGAAGCTACGAAGCAGAGACTCCAAGACTAAGGGAGAATCCTACTAGGCGGCAATGCTAAAGCCGAGGTCAACGCTGCGACTACAGACATTAAGAAGGCCTTAGTATCTAAGAAAGCTACGGACCCCTACACGAAGCTCCTACTGGAATACTTAGTGTACCTAGACCTCTTCCAACCAAAATCGGCCTTAAAACTGCCCCTATACTAAGGAGAAGGAATCGACTACGACATTAAGCTTAAGCCCTGCCCAGATATGTTAGGGGACGCCGTCCTGCTAGGTCCTAGACCTGGACCGGCCGTCGTCCTAAGGAGTACGACTTAGCGGCGCTAGCAAGACCTAGCTAGACCGAGTCCTAACCTAGTCTAGCCGAGTCGGCATCCCCTCCCCCTGCACCCTATATAGAGGGAAATCTCTGCACCTATAGCCCTATATAGAGGGAAATTACTGGCTTGCTTTATAGGTACAAGACGTACAGTAGCGGACGACGAAGGAACTGCCTATTAGTTCCTTTATATAGATACCTAGCTTTAAGTTTCTAAACCAAGATTTTTAAACCTATTATATTAGGAACTAATCTTACTGTCGGTAACCGCAGTAATACAACTAATCCGAGCATGTAGATATAATTCAATACAGCTGTTTTAATAACTATATCTCGAACTAAGGAAGGAAAGGAATCTATACGGCAGTAGGTAAGGGCTTTAGGGGTAGATATGCTAAGGCCTAGCTTAGTCTGCAAGGGCCGAGCCGAAATTCCAAGGGTCTACCCTATTACTCCGTCCTACCCCTTTCTGCTGCTGCAACACTACCCTCCTCCCTTACTAGCGGTCGACCCTGACCGCTTACTTATCTCTTTGTTGTCTTTTTTTTTAATTCGCCTCTATCTTCTTCTTCTAATTTATTATCTTTTTCTTATATTTACATCGCAGCTCTTTCTGCAGAAAACCCCTATTAAGTCGACGCTACCTCTTCGTTTCTTCTATCTCGAAAACATCCTTCTTTCCTTATCTTCTTTCTTCTTATATCGTCGCTATCTAACGTCTTTTACTTAGCGTCTATCTAACTGGAGCTATCTGATCTAAGCTAGTAGCTATCTAAGCTGCGGTATAGCTGGCCTGTACGCTGCTATAGAGGTCTATATAGATCTATCTGTAGCGCGCTATCTCTTCTTCTTTTTCTTCTCTACTAAGGCCTTAAGCGCTACTGCAAAGCCGTCGTCGCCGGCGCCGTCTACGATATCGAACGGCTGCAGGCCTTCTTGTTTAGGGCAGTGTCGGCGACCGTCGCGTCGATACAGTAGTGCCGTCTTTGGCCTTACTGCCGCCGTCCGGCTGGCAAAGCCGGTCGGCAGTAGTAGTAGAGCCGAGGACTCTAGCTAAGCGATCGCTATAATCATTTTTATTAGCTTCTGCACCGATAGAGCGGACGCGGTTTCTTTTCTTCTTCTAGAGCTATTAGCTTCGGAGCTACTTAGGCTTTGGCTTCTTCAGATTCTGCGTATTAAACTCCTTTAGTAGCTCTACCAAATTCCGGAGATTCTCGACTGGATACTATTTATAGTCTTCCAGCTATCTCTTCTATAAGATCCTTGCTTCGATAGACCCTCTTATCTTTCTTGTATCTACTATATCTTCTACCTCCTACTCTTCTTCTTTACTGTCTATCTTAATTAGTAGGGGTTTAGCGAACCCCTGTTCCGGAAGGCTGTCTTTAGGGTCCAGGTTTAGCAGATCTGAATAGAAGACATCGTAGATCCGGAACGACTTTAGTAGCTAGAGCCAATAAGTTACCGGCGACCTCTTTTCTACTATCTTAAATAGACCGATATAGCAGGGGTTAAGCTTGGCGTTACCTTTTAGCCTTAGGCTCTGCGTATTTAGCTACACTTTCTAGCCTTCTTCGAATTCTATTAGTAACCTCTTCCTATTAGCTCGAGTTACTATCTTCTTCTAAGCCGATTCTATCGCCTCCTTTGCTACCCTAACCGCTTCTTCTATCTGAGCTCTAAGCGCTTCTGCCGTAGCAGCGGCGACTCTCTTTAACAAAGTGGCAGTAGAAGGTTCTGAAGAGCTAGGATCGTTCTGCGGTTAGAAGCTTATCCTTAGAAGATAACTATAAGTTATCTCGAACGGCGCCAGTAAGGTAGCCTCTTACTGTGCTAAATTGGTGCAGAATTCGGCTATCGGCAACATCTTAACCTACTCTGCTTAATAATAACTGCAGAAGATTTATAGATATATTTCTATCTTACGATTGGCTACTTTGGATTGACTGTCGGTCTAAGGGTAAGTAGCTGTACTAAGCTTTCTGGGAATTCCGAGAACTTGGTTAATAGGCTTCTATATATTAGCAGTAAATTAAGGACCCCTATCCGTAGTAATAGTGTCTGGCAGACTATAGTGCTTCTATATATACCGAATCAGCATTCTCGCTGTCTCTTCCGCAGTAGTTCCTTTATCCTTCGCTTAGTAGGGGATAAAGTAGCGTTCTTTGCTTAGCTAGTCTACTACGTTAAGCGTAGCATTATATCTATCGGAATCCGGTAGGCCGGTTACGAAATCTATCGTAATACGCTGCTACGGTTTCTCGGGAATCGGAAGTGGCCTTAATAAACCGGCCGGAAGACTATAACGTAGTTTCGCTACTCGATATACGTAACATTTCGCGATAAATCGGTGGATCCGCTCGAAGATTTGCGGAAACTAGTAGACTGTCCTTACGGCTTCTATTGTCTTCTTTAAGCTAGTATAGCTAACGTCCTTAGAACTATAAACCAACTGGATAACCTTAGTAATTAGTTCTTCTAGAACTATTAGCTTCCCTTAGCCGGTTTTACTAAGTTTCTGCTGCTAATTCAGCTGTTCTACTTTCTCGTAGAGCGTCTTTTCCTTAGTCAGCAGTTCTATCGCACAGATCCCTACTTCCTTTAACACCTCGGCGTCTACTATCCGTTTAGTTAACATCTTCTAGAACATGTTCGGATCTTCTTTCGCGCAGCTAGTCTTCCCTTCTCTTCTTGTTAGCGCGTTAGCTTTTCTATTTTAAGCTCCTAGTCCATAGGTAATCTTAAAGCCGAATCTGGATAAGTAGGCGGCCTACCGGGCTTGGCGGCGCGATAGCTTCCGCGTCTTTATAAAATAGGTCAGTAACTGGTAGTCCGTAAGGACCTAGACTGTGCTCTTTCCAGCTATAAGCTCCGGCTTCCACTTCTCGAAAGCCTAGATAATAGCTGGTAGCTCCTTATTGTAGATAGCGTAGTTCCGCTTAGCTTTATTTATAGATTTGCTAAAGAAAGCTACTAGATAGAGGGTCTCGTCGGCGTTATTATACTGAGAAAGGACCCCTGCGGCTACTATATCGCATACGTCCGTTTCCAGATAGATCGTCTTTTCTGGTCGAAAGTGCACTAGTACTAGCGCCGAGGCCACCGCTTCTTTTATTTAATTAAAGGCCTCTATGTACTTCTTATTCTATAGGCTAGCGGCCTCCTTCTTTAATGCCTTATTTAGGAGTCTTGCTATTTTGCTAAAGTCCTTAATAAACTGTCGATAGTAGCTGCAGAATCCGAGGAACGCTCTGATTTAGGTAGTGTTTCCGGATTTCGGCTGCTTCTACTCTGCGACGGCGGCGACCTTTAAGGGGTCTACTCGAATTCCTTCTCTTCCGACAATAAGGCCGAGATATTTAACCTTAGTCTAATAGAACTCGCTCTTCTTTGTATCCACGTTCAGTCTGACCTCGCAGAGCTTCGTTAGCACACTCTCGATGTAGTCTGTATACTGCTCTCTCGTTCTATTAATGTAGATAAGAATGTCGTCTAAGTAGATAGATATAAACCGTTCTAGCATGTCTATAAAGGTGTAGTTTATAAGGCGTTGCTATACAGCTAGTGTGTTAGTAAGTCCGAAAGGCATTACCAACTACTTGAAATTGCCTATACGTATAGCGAATGTCGTAAGATCTTCCGTTTGTCCTTCCTTGTTCCTTAGTTAGTAGAACGCTTAGCGAATATCTAGCTTGCTGAACTACTTAGCTTTAGCTACTCGCTGTATAGTCTCGTCGATTAGCGACAGCGGATACATATCTCTCTTAGTAACCTTATTAAGGCCTCTGTAGTCTACGTACAGTTAGAGACTACCTCCGGGTTTCTGTACGAAAAGAATTGGTAACGTATACTTAGCAGAGCTCGGCGTAATAAACTTCTTTACTAGGTTTTCTCGAACAAACACCTCTACTTAGTCTAGCTCGGCCAGCGATAATCGTCTTAGGGGTTCGGTTCTTAGCAGCGTAGCTCCCTCTTTCAATCGGATCTTGTTGTTGTATTCTGGTCGATAGAGCGGCAAGAGGTTGGAGTTAGCTTTTAAGAACACATTAGTGTAGCTATAGAGTTTTTTGGTAACACCTCTAACGGGTCTACTTCTTCTTCCGCTATTATCTTTCGGTAGTCCTTAATGTCTTTTATCGAGATAGCGTAGATCTTATTGTCCAGCGACCTCGCGAGGGTCGTTAAAGCTTCTAAGCTTATTATTCCGATTGTGTCTAGAGGCTCGGACCGATCGATCGGAACCGCTCTAGTAGTTGTAACGTTCGGTTTCGCGGCGACGGCGGTGGCCGATTCGGCGGCGACGACGCCGCTCTGCTAAGCTTTAAATCTGAGTGTACCTTTACTTATATTAACAACGGCTTTCTAGTTCTTTATCTACTTCTGCCCTATAATAATGTTAAACCTTCTAATATTTATAATTCGGAACGTCGCTTCTGTAGTACGACTAGCTAGGGTGGTTCTTAATAGTATATAATACGTAACACTCTTAGTGTCTTGTCCGTTGTATACCGAAATTCGCGTTAGCGACGCTAGCTCTATAGGATAACTGTATCCTTTTATTAGTTTCTGAACCAATCGATAGTGGATCGCCGCTCCGATAAGCGCTCCTGTATTGATAAAGGCTCTTAACTAAAGGGGGCTGTGCGAGCTATCGAGGGAGTGGACAGTAATCGGAAGAATAATAGCAGTTTCTGTATTTACTTCTATTACCGCTAAGAGCGGGTCGTTACAACTGTTGATGATCCCTTCTTCTAGTAATAAGAGTCGCGTTAGTGCCCTATTGTCGTTGCTAGATAGGGGGCCTATCCGTCTAGCTGGTCTTTTCCTAGGATTCTTAATAGCACTCTACTGTCTACGCTGTCGGTGTCGTTCGGTGCCGGCTCTATAGCTTGGATAGTCTTCCTTAGTGGCGGTAGCTTAGCGGCGCGATACTCCTGCTTCTGTTAAGCCGTCGCTTAGCATCTAGTAGCAATATAGCCAGGTTTTCCGTACGCGTAGCAGGTAGGGACGAAAGACGAGCGCGGCGAATAAGATAGCTGCTAGGTAGGGCCTCGTCGGAAAGGAGCAGAGGGTCGTATCGTCGGCGCCGACTGCTTCTAAATCGGTTCGCGCAATGCCGATTTCGCGTAGGCGCTTAGGTTTCTAGCAGTAACTCTTGCTTAGTGCACGAAGCTCTCGAGGTCTTTATCTTCTACTAAAGCTATAGCTGCAGCTAGTTTAGGGTTTAGCTTCTGCCTTAGTAAGTGTAACTGCTTATCTTCTAACACTTTAGCTCTAATAGCATATTTTCTAAACAGTCCGTAGAACTCCTTAAACGTTAGCCGGTTCTGGTTAATCTTATCTAGTTGCTTACAGGCCGTTTTCTTTTAGAAGGGGTCTCCGAAGCGTTAATCTAGCGCTTTAATTGCTTCTTCGGCAGTTACCTCTTCTAGGTCTGCTACTAACGAAAAAGCTTTACCTTCTAATCGCGATCCTAGGTAGGCCAATCTGTCTTCTTTACTGTTTCCGGCATAATCGCGATCTATCTTGTTCTTTATCTTTTTCTTAAATGCCTCCTAGTCTTTAGGGTCTCTGTCCCTAAACGCCGGTAGGTTAGGTAGTAACGTTATCGAGGTGCCGCCTTAACTGTAGGCCGCCGGTAAGGCGGTCTCTGCTTGTTCTTCTCGATGTAGTAGCGGCGCTAACGACATCGCTGCTTCTATGTTAGCTAACTAAGCCTTTATTGCCTTTAGTTCTGCTAGTCGATTCGCCGCCTAGTTTTCTAGCACATCGATAATAATCTCTGCCGATTCCTTCTCGGCTATTACCGCTTCTATTGCCTCTCTTAGTCGCCTGTTCTCTTCTATGTTCTTATAAAACTTCTTCTTAATAAAGGTAATAATGTCGAATACCTTCCTAGCTCTATGTTCTGTTAAATATTCTTCTATTTTATCCGGCGTACGTGTATACAGCTCTGTATAGCCTGCTATGCCCTTCTTCGCTTTATCTGTCTCTTCTTCCGTAAGGCCCTTAGTGGCCGTTCTATTGTCGAGGATGCTAGTGCGCCTATCCCTCGCTCTGTTAGTCTTTCTCTTTCTACTGTAGCCTGTAACGCTGCCTTCTACTATTAAGAAGCCCTCTATAGTCTTCTTACAGTGCTAGTGTTTCGGTTAGTAGTGTGCGCGTACGTTTTTAAGGTAGCCGGATAATTTAACGGATCCTTTCGCGAAGCGCAGGGTTAGGGTAGTAAGTAAGTTCGAGATATAACAATCCGAGCACGCAGATATAATTCAATACAGCTGTTTTAATAACTATATCTCGAACTAAGGAAGGAAAGGAATCAATGCGGCGGTAGGTAAGGGCTTTAGGGGTAGGTGTGCCAAGGCCCGGCCTAGTCCAGAAGGGCCGAGCCGAAATTCCAAGGGTCTACCCTATTACTCTGTCCTACCCCTTTCTTCTGCTGTAATAACAACGAAGATAGACAGCAACATCTCTATAGAAACCTCGGCTATACAGGATTATATACGCAACACGTACGAGGAGCTGCTGAATCGCGTGAACTAGCTCGAAGAACAAATAGGCTATTAAGCCTCGACGATTGCCCAACAGGAACAGGAGCTCCGACAGCTTAGGGCGTCCAGTTGCGACCTGACCCCTACGACGACGACGAACACGGCAGCCTACACTGCGGTCCCTAAGAGCAAACTCCCTAAAGTTACTACCTACGATAGTAAGGCACTAGCCGAGTACTCCTCCTAGGCTGCCTAGATACGCTCTAAGCTTCTAGTCGACTTAGCAGTATACCCGACCGAACTTAACAAGGTAGTGTATCTCTTTAGGAGGTTAAAGAGCAAGGCAGTAGCACGAATTCTGCCGTACTACAAAACGGCTATTGCCAGTCCGGCAACGGCAACTACGATAATGCTCTAGGCAGCTCTTAACAGGAGCTATAAGGACCTAGACTGCGAGAGTCAAGTCCTCGTACAGCTTAATACTATAAAGCAAGGATGCAAGTCTGTATAGGAGTTCCTTATAGAATACGACCAAGCCCTAGCTAAAGCAGGAGGCCTTAGCTAGGAGGACAGGTTAAAGGTAAATACCCTAGAAGTTAGACTCTCTAGGAAGATTATAACAGGACTAGTTAGCGTAATGCGGCTAGCCTCGTATAAGGCATTCTGTAATCTCCTTAGGATAATCGACGACTAGCAGCGCAGGCTTAGACAGATAAGCTGCGCCTACAAGATGTGTTAGGGGGCGCCGCCCAGCCTAGGTCCTGGACCTAAGCCAGCCGCTGCCCTAAGGACTGCGACTTAGAAGCGCTAGCACGACCCTACCCTCTGTACGGAATTACCGATACGACCCTACTCCTGTATAGAGGGAGAATCCTATAGCCTTACATAGAGGGAATTGCTGCCCTACTAAACGGTGGGAAAACTCTGCACTACTGTACAGAGGGAGAACTCCCGATCCTCTATATAGAGTATAAACCTTATACTCCTGCATAGAGGGAGATTGCTAGCTTAGCTTCGTAGGTACAAATTGTACAGCAGCAGACGACGAAGGAACTGCCTATCAGTTCCTTTATGTAGATACCTAACCTTAAGTTTCTAGACTAAGATTCTTAAGCCCTGATAGTAGGAACTAATCTTACTGTCGGTAACTGTAATAATAAAACAAAGATAGACAGCGACATCTCTATAGAACCTACGGCTATACAGGGACAGATGCACTGCGCGTACGAGGAGCTGTTGGCATACAAGGCCCAGCTCGAGCAGCAAGTAAGCTACTAGGCTACGATAATTTCCCAATAGGAACAGGAGCTGCAACAGCTTAGGGCGTCTAATTGCGATCCGACCCCTACGACGACGACGACAACGAACACGATAGCCTACACCCCGGCCTCTAGGAGCAAACTCTCCGACGTTACTACCTACGATAGTAAGGCTCCGGCCGAGTACCCCTCCTACGCTGCCTAGATACGCTCTAAGCTTCTAGTCGACTTAGGAGCCTACCCGACCGAGCTGGACAAGGTAGTGTACCTCTTTAGTAGGTTAAAGGGCAGGGCGGTAGCACGGATTCTGCCGTACTACGAGACGGCCATTGCCAACCTGGCAATAGCTATAACGACGATGCTCTAGGCAGCTCTTAAAAAGAGGTATAAGGACCTAGACCGTAAGAGCCGAGCACTCCTACAGGTTAATACGATAAAGCAAGTATGCAAGACTGTACGAGAGTTCCTTGCAGAATTCGACTAGATCCTAGTAGAGGCAGGAGGACTCTAATAGGAGGACAGGATAAAAATTACCTCTTTAGAGGTAGGCCTCTCTAAGGAGATTATAACGGGACTAGTAGGCATAATGCGACCAGCTACGTACAAGGAATTCTGTAATCTCCTTAAGATAGTTAACGACTAGCAGCGCAGGCTCGGACGGATAAGCTGCACTTACAAGATGCGACAACCCCTCTAGCAGCAGACAGACGCTATAGACTAGGAACTAACGACGACGAGGGTAGCAGTAGCCGTTACTGTACAGCTAAGGGCCACTACCAAAAGGGCACAATAGGTAGACATAGCTACCCTTAACAAGAGGCAAGCAGAAGGGAGCTGCTACTAGTATAGCAAGATAGGCTACACTATATAGAATTGCGGACTTTTGCTAGTAGAGAGACCTAGGGGACGGCCGACTACTGCAAGGGTAGCAACTGCAGCGCCCTAACAAGAGGATTAGGAGTCCTACTTAGACGACAACGAGTCGGGAAAAGAGTAGCCTCTAAGCGAAGACTCTACTAGAGGCGTATACAAGATAGATTGCTAAATTAAAGCACTACTTAGCTATCTTTTAAGAGCAACTATATAACAACTACGCCGTTTATCGTACGGCCTACGCTAAACAGGTCCGCAACGGCGCGGACATTAATTAATACAGGATGTTTAGTGTATAGAGTAATTAGCAAAGACTTCGTACAGAGACACTATATTAAGACGACCCCTACTGTACCTGTACGCATATTAGGCATTACTAGGCGAGAACCGGACATTGCCTATATAGTGAAAGTAACGATAGAGATACAGGGACACTATAAGCAGGACTTATACCTCTATATCGTACAGGACACGCTAGGGTATAACCTAATACTAGGGAAGGTATAGATAGAGCGCTAGTAGGGCAAGCTAGACGTTGGACGAGGACAGCTATACCTAGTAGCGATAAAGCAGAGGCTCCGAGACTAAGGGAGTGTCCCGCAGATCGGCAATGCCAAGGCTGAAGTCAATACGGCGACGAAGCAGAGGCCCCGAGACTAATAGAGGTGTTAGGGGGCGCCGCCTAGCCTAGGTCCTAGACCTGACCTAAGCCAGCTGTCGCCCTAAGGACTGCGACTTAGCAGCGCTAGCACGACCCCACCCTCTGTACAGAATCACCGACAGGACCCTACTCCTATACAAAGGGAGAACCCTATAGCTCTGTATAAAGGGGAATTGCCGCCCCTCTAAACGGAGAGAAAACTCTGCACTACTATAAGGAGGGAGAACTCCCAATCCTCTGTACAGAGTGTAAACCTTGTACGTCTGCATAGAGGAAAATTGCTAGCTTAGCTTCGTAAGTACAAATTGTACAGCAGCAGACGACGAAGGAACTGCCTATTAGCTCCTTTATATAGATACCTAACCTTAAGTTTCCAAACTAAGATTCTTAAGCCCTTATATTAGGAACTGATCTTACTGTCGGTAACTGCAGTAATAAAACAAAGATAGACAGCGACATCTCTATAGAACCTACGGCTATACAGAGACAGATGCACTGCGCGTACGAGGAGCTGTTAGCACATAAGGCCCAGCTTAAACAGCAAGTAAGCTACTAGACTGCGATAATTTCCTAATAGGAAAAGGAGCTACGACAGCTTAGGGCGTCCGATTGCGATCCGACCCCTACGACGACGACGGCGACGACGACAAACACGATAGCCTATATCCCGGCCTCTAGGAGCAAACTCCCTAACGTTACTACCTATAATAGTAAGGCTCTGGCCGAGTACTCCTCCTAGACTGCCTAGATACGCTCTAAGCTTCTAGTTAACTTAGGAGCATACCTGACCGAGCTGGACAAGGTAGTGTACCTCTTTAGTAGGTTAAAGGGAAGGGCAGCAGCACAGATTCTGCCGTACTACGAGACGGCCATTGCCAATCCAGCAATAGCTACGACGACAATGCTCTAGGCAGCTCTTAACAAGAGCTATAAGGACCTAGACTGCGAGAGCCGAGCACTCCTATAGGTCAATACGATAAAGCAAGGGCGTAAGACTGTACAAGAGTTTATTGCAGAATTCGACTAGACTCTAGCAGAGGCAGGAGGACTCTAATAGGAGGACAGGATAAAAATTACCTCCTTAGAGGTAGGCCTCTCTAAGGAGATTATTGATCCGGGCACGCAGATAAGATTTAATACAGCCTTTTTAATAACTATATCTCGAACTAAGGAGGGAAAGGAATCTATATAGTAGTAGGTAAGAGCTTTAGGGGTAATATGCTAAGGCCCGGCTTAGTCCAGAAGGGCTAAGCCGAAATTCCGAGGGTCCACCCTATTACTTAGTCCTACCCCTTTCTGCCGCTGCAACACTACCCCCCTCCCTCTCTAGCGGTCGCCCTCGACCGCTTACTTATCTGTTCCCTTTTTTTTTAAAGATTTATTATTACTATCTAACGTCTTTACTTAGCGTCTATCTAATCCGTTCTATCTGATCGGAGCTAGCGGTTACCCGAGCTGCGGCGTAACCGGTCCGTGCGCCGTCGCGTAGATCTATATAGATCTATCTGCAGCTCGCTATGTTCTTCTTTTTCTTTCTCTACTAAGGACCTTACCTACTGCAGGGCTGGCAGCGCCGACGCCGCTTTACAGCGTTAGCGAGCTTCCTGCCGCAGCCGCGGTAGGTAGTGGCCGCGTCGAAGACTCTAGCGAAGCGACTGTTACGATCGTCTTTATCGGCTTCTGTACTAATAGAGCGGACATAGCTCTTCTTTTTAGCTGTTAGGCTATTTAGGCCTCGGCTTCTTCGGGTTCCAGACGTAAAGTTCTCTTAGCACTGCCGCCGAATTCCGGAGGTTCTCGGCTGGATACTATTTATAGTCTTCTAGCTATCCTTTCTATAAGATCCTCGCTTCAATAGATCCTCTTTGTCTTCTTACATCTATAACATCTTCCACCTCCTATTCTTCTTCTTTACTGTCTATTTCGATTAGTGGGGGTTTATTAAACCCCTAATCCGGAAGACTATCTTTAGGGTCTAAGCTTAGTAGATCCGAGTAAAAGACATCGTAGATCCGGAACGATTTCGGCAGCTAGAGCCAGTAGGTTACCGGCGACCTCTTTTCCACTATCTTGAACGGGCCTACGTAACGAGGGTTAAGCTTCGCGTTGCCTTTCAGCCTTAGGTTCTGCGTGTTATGCTATACCTTTTGGCCTTCTTCGAATCCTATTAGTAACCTCTTTCTATTAGCTCGAGTTACTATCTTTTTCTAAGTCGATTCTATCGCCTCCTTTGCTACCTTGATCGCTTCTTTTATCTAAGATCTAAGCGCGTCTTGCGCCGCCGCGGCGATTCTCTTCGACGAGGTAGTAGTAGAAGGTTCTAAAGAGCTGGGTTCGTTCGGCGGCTAAAAGCTTATCCTTAGAAGATAACTGTGTGTTATCTTAAACGGCGCCAGTAAGGTGGCTTCTGACTGTGCTGAATTGGCGTAGAATTCGGCTATCGGCAACATCTTAATCCACTCTGCTTAATAATAGCTGCAGAAGATTCGCAGATATTTCTCTATCTCTCGGCTAGCTACTTTAGACTGACTGTCGGTCTAAGGGTAAGCGGCTGTGCTGAGCTTTCTACGAATTCCGAGGGCTCGGTTAATAGCTTTCTATACGTCGGTGGTGAATTAAGGGCCCCTATCTGTAGTGATAGTGTCCGGCAGGCCGTAGTGCTTCTACACGTACTGGATCAACATTCTCGCTGTTTCTCCTGTAGTAGTTCCTTTATCCTTTGCTTAGCAGGGGATAAAGTAGCGCTCCTTGCTTAGTCGATCCACTACGTTGAGCGTAGCGTTATATCTATCGGAATCTAGCAGGCTGGTTACGAAATCCATCGTAATATACTGCTACAGTTTCTTAGGGATCGGAAGTGGCTTTAGCAGACCGGCTAGAAGGCCGTAACGTAGCTTCGCAGCTCGATATACGTAACAGTTAGCGATAAACTGGTAGATCCTCTCGAAAATTCGCGGGAACTAGTAGGTCGTCCTTACTGCTTCTGTCGTCTTCTTTAAGCCTGCGTAGCCTACATCCGTAGAACTATAGACTAGCTGGATAACCTCTGTAATCAGTTCTTCTAGAACGATTAGCTTCCCTAAGCCGGTTCTTCTGAGCTTCCGCTGCTAATTAAGCCGTTCCACTCTCTCGTACAGCGTGTCTTCTTTAGTTAGCGGCTCTATCGTATAGACCCCTACCTCTTTCAACACCTCGGCGTCTACCATTCGTTCTGTTAGCACCTTTTAAAACATGTTCGGATCTTGTTTCGCGCGGCTGGTCCTTCCTTCTCTTCTCGTTAGCGCATTAGCCTTTCCATTTTAAGCTCTAGGTCGATAAGTAATCTTAAAGTCGAATCCGGACAGGTAGGCGGCTTACCTAGCTTAGCGGCGTAATAGCTTCTGCGTCTTTATAAAGTAGGTTAGCGACTGGTGGTCCGTAAGGACCTGGATCGTGCTCTGTCTAGCTATAAGCTCCGGTTTCTACTCTTCGAACATCTGTATAATAGCTAACAGTTCTTTATTATAGATAGCGTAGTTCCGTTTAGCATTATTTATAGACTTGCTAAAGAAAGCTACCGTATAGAGGGTCTCGTCGTCGTTAGCGTATTAAGAAAGGACCCCTGCTGTTACTATGTCGGAAGCGTCCGTTTCTACGTAGATCGTCTTCTCTAGTCGGAAGTGTGCCAGAACCGGCGCCGATGCTACTGCCTCTTTTAGCTAGTTAAAGGCTTCCGTGTACCTCTTATTCTATAGGCCAGCGGCCTCCTTCTTTAATGCCTTGTTTAGGAGTCTCGCTATCTTGCTAAAGCCCTTAATAAACCGTCGATAGTAGCTGCAGAAGCCTAGAAACGCTCTGATTTGCGTAGTGTTTCTAGATGTCGGTTGCTTCCATTCCGTGACTGCGGCGACCTTTAAGGGGTCTATCTGAATTCCTTCTCTTTCGACGATAAGACCGAGGTATTTGACTTCGGTCTGGTAGAACTCGCTCTTCTTCGTGTCTGCGTTTAATCCGACCTCGCAGAGTCTCTTTAATACCCTCTTAATGTAGTCCGTATATTGCTCTCTCGTTCCCTTAGTGTAGATAAGAATGTTGTCTAAGTAGATAGACATGAACCGTTCCAGCATGTCTATAAAGGTATGGTTTATAAAGCGTTGCTACACTGCCGGCGTGTTAGTAAGTCCGAAAGGCATTACCAGCTACTTGAAATTGCCTATGCGCGTAGCGAATGTCGTAAGATCTTCGGTTTGTCCTTCTTCGTTTTTTAATCGATAGAAAGCTTAGCGAATATCTAACTTGCTAAACTACTTAGCCTCAGCTACTCGTTGTATAGTCTTATCTATTAGTGGCACCGGATACACGTCTCTCTTAGTAACCTTATTAAGGCCTCGGTAATCTACGTATAGGCGGAGGCTACCTCCGGGCTTTCTTACGAAAAGAATTAGTAACGTATATTCTGCTAAGCTTGGCGTAATAAACTTCTTCGCCAAGTTTTCTCTAACAAACACTTCTACCTAGTCTAGCTCCGCTAGCGACAGTCTTCTTAAGGACTCGGTTCTCGGCAGCTTAGCTCCTTCTTTTAGCTGGATCTTGCTGTTATATTCTAGTCGGTAGAGCGGTAAGAGGTTGGAGTTAGCCTTCGAGAACACGTTAGTGTAACTACAGAGCTCTTTCGGTAACATCTCTAGCGGATCCACTTCTTCTTCTGCTATTATCTTCCGGTAGTCTTCAATATCCTTTATTAAGATAGCGTAAATCTTATTGTCTAGCGACCTTGCAAGGGTCGTTAAAGCTTCCGAGCTTATTATTCCGATCGTGTCTTAAGGGTCGGACCGATCCTTCGGAACTACTTCGATAGTCGTAACGTTCGGTTTGGCGTTGGCTACTGTGACCGATTCGACAGCGATTCTAGTCTGCTGGTTTTTGAATCAAAGGGTGCCTTTATCTACGTTAATAACAGCTTTCTGGTTCTTTATCTATTTTTGTCCTATAATAATGTTAAACCTTCCGATATCTACAATTCGGAACGTCGCTTCTGGAGTGCGACCTGCTAAAGGGGTCTTTAATAGTATATAGTGCGTAACCCTCTTAGTGTCTTGTCCGTTGTATGCCGAAATCCGTGTCGGCGACGCTATCTCCACTAGATAACTGTATCTGTTTATCAGCTTTTGAACCAATCGATAGTATATCGCCGCGCCGATAAGGGCTCCTGTGTCGATAAAAGCTCTTAGCTAAAGTAGTCTGCTCGACCTGTCGAGGGGGTGGACAGTAATCGGAAGGATAATAGCTGTTTCCGTATTTACTTCTATTACTGCTAAGAGCGGGTCGCTACAACTGTTAATACTCTTATCTTCCGGTAACGTGGTTCGTGTCGGTGCCCTGTTGTCCTTGCTAGAAAGGGGGCCTATCCTTCCAGCTGGTCTTTTCCCAGGATTCTTAGTAGCACTCCACTGTCCACACTGTCGGTGTCGTTCAGAGCCGGCTCGATAGCTTGTATAGTCTTTCTCAGCGGCTGCGGCTGCTTCGTAACACGATACTCCTGCTTCTGCTTATCTAATGCTTAGCATCTCGTAGCGATGTAGCTAGGCTTTCTATACGCGTAACAGGTAGAGACGAACGACGAACGCGGTAACTGGTAAAATAGCTGCGGAGGTGCTCTTCGGAAAGGTGCAGGGGTTCGCGTTGCCTGCGTTAGCAACAGCTTGTAGTTCGATTCGCGTAATTTCGCGTAAGTGCTTAAGTTTCTCGCAGTAACTCTCGCTCAGTGCACGAAGCTCTTAAGGTCTTCTTCTTCCACTAAGGCTATAGCTGCGGCCAGTTTAGGGTTCAGCTTCTGCCTTAGTAGATAGAGCTGCTTATCTTCCGACACTCTAGCTCTAATAGCATATTTTCTAAACAGTCCGTAGAACTCTTCGAACGTCTGCTGGTTCTAGTTAATCTTGTCTAGCTGTTTGCAGGCTGTCTTCTTTTAGAAGGGGTCTCCGAAGCGTTGATCCAGCGCTTTGATCGCTTCTTTAGCAGTTACCTCTTCTAGGTCCGCTACTAGCGAAAAAGCTTTACCTTCTAATCGCGATTCTAGGTAGGCCAATCTATCTCCGGCACTGTTTCCGGCGTAATCGCGGTCTATCTTGTTCTTTATCTTCTTCTTAAAGGCTTCCTAGTCTTTAGGGTCTCTGCCTCTAAACGCTGGTAGGTCCGGTAGTAATGTTATTAACGTGCTACCTTAACTGTAGGCCGCCAGTAAGGCAGTCTCTGCTTGTTCTTCTTGTCGCTGTAGCGGCGACATCGCTGCCTCTATCTCAGCTAACTGAGCCTTCATCGCCTTTAGTTGTATTAGTCGGTTTGCCGCTTGGTTTTCCAGTATATCTATAATAGTCTTAGCCGATTCCTTCTCGGCTCTTACCGCTTTGATTTCCTCTCTTAATCTCCTGTTTTCTTCTATGTTTCTATAAAACTTCTTCTCGATAAAGGTAATAATGTCGAACACCTTCTTAGCTCTATTCTCTGCCAGATACTCTTCCATTTCCTCTAGCTTGCGTGTATACAGTTCGGTATAGCTCTCTATACCCTTCTTCGCTTTATCTATCTCTTCTTCTGTAAGGCCCTTAGTGGCTATTCTGTCGTTAAGGATGCTAACACGCCTATCCCTTAGTCTATTAGTCTTTCTCTTTCCGCTGCAGCCTGTAACGCCGCCCTCTACTGTTAAGAAGCTCTCTATTGCTTTCTTACAGTGCTGGGGTTGTTGGTTTGGTATGTGTAGTGCGCGTGCGTTATTCGGATGTCCGGATAGTTTAACGGTCCCTTTCGCGCAGCGCAGGGGTAGTGTAGTAAGTAAGTTCGAGATATAATTATCCAGGCACGCAGATAAGATTTAATACAGCCTTTTTAATAACTATATCTCGAACTGAGGAGGGAAAGGAATCTATGTAGTAGTAGGTAAGAGCTTTGGGGGTAATATGCTAAGGCCCGGCTCGGTCCGGAAGGGCCGAGCCGAAATTCTAAGGGTCTACCCTATTACTTAGTCCTACCCCTTTCTGCTGCCGCAACAATTATAACGGGACTAGTAGGCGTAATGCGACCAGCTACGTACAAGGAATTCTGTAATCTCCTTAGGATAGTCGACGACCAGCAGCGCAGGCTCGGACGGATAAGCTACACTTACGAGATACGACAACCCCTTTAGCAGCAGACGGACGCTATAGACTAGGAACTAACGACGACGAGGGTAGCAGCAGCCGTTACCGTACAGCCAAGGGCCGGTACTAAAAGGGCACAATAGGTAGACATAGCTACCTTTAACAAGGGGCGAGCAGAAGGGAGCTGCTACAGATGTAGCAAGATAGGCTATACTGTACGGAATTGCGGACTTTTGCTAGCAGAGAGACCTAGGGGACGGCCGACCACTGCAAGGGTGGCAACTGCGGCGCCCTAACAAGAGGATTAGGAGTCCTACTCGGACAACAACGAGTCGGGAAAAGAGTAGCCTCTAAGCGAAGACTCTGCTAGAGGCGTATATAAGATAGATTGCTAAATCAAAGCACTACTTAGCTATCTTTTAAGAGCAACTACATAACGACTATACCGTTTATCGTACAGCCTACGCTAAACAGGTCCGCAACGGCGCGGACATTAATTAATATAGGATGTTTGGTATACGGAGTAGTTAGCGAAGACTTCGTACAGAGACACTAAATTAAGACGACCCCTACTATACCTGTACGCATATTGGGCATTACTGGGCGAGGACTGGACATTATCTATATAGTGAAAGTAACGATAGAGATACAGGGACACGATAAGCAGGACTTATACCTCTATATCGTACAGGACATGCTAGGGTATAACCTGATACTAGCGAAGCTATAGATAGAACGCTAGCAGGGCAAGCTGGACGTTAGACGAGGACAGCTGTACCTAGCAGCGACGAAGCAGAGGCTCCGAGACCAAGGGAGAGTCCTGCAGGTTAGCAATGCTAAGGCCGAAGCTAATATAGCGACGAAGTAGAGGCCCCGAGACTAAGGGAGGGCTCTGTAGGGTAGGAATGCTAAGGCCAAAATCAACACTGCGACTATAGACATTAAGAAGGCATTAGCGCCTAAGAAAGCGACAGACCCCTGTACGAAGCTCCTAAGAGAATACGTAGGATACCTAGACCTCTTCGAGCCAAAGTCGGCCTCGAAACTGCCGCTATACTAAGGAGAAGGGATTAACTACGACATCTAGCTAGAGCCCCGTCCGGATAGGAGTCTGCCTAAGGTACTGTACGGTCCGCTGTACGGAATGTCCTCTAGAGAACTCCTAGTACTGCGCAAGACACTAGACGACCTACTTGCTAAAGGTTTTATTCGGGCAAGTACCTCGTCCGCAGGAGCCCTAGTGCTGTTTGTCTATAAGGAGGGCAAGGCCGGCCTGCGTTTCTACGTAGACTACAGAGGTATTAACGCGATTACCAAGAAGAACCGGTACCCCCTACTCCTTATTAAGGAGACTCTCGGACGGATTAGCAAGGTAAAGTAGTTTACTAAGCTTAACGTAGTCTCGGCCTTCTACAAGATACAGATTAAGGAAGGCTGTAAATAGATAACTGCCTTCTATACGAGATATAGTCTTTTTAAGTAGCTTGTTACCCTCTTTAGCCTTACTAACGCACCGGCAACCTTCTAAAGGTATATTAACAAGTCCTTGCAAGGGTTACTAGACGACATCTGCTTAGTATACCTCGACGACACCCTCGTTTTTACAGACGGTACCTATACAGATTACGTACAGGACGTTAAGAAGGTACTAGATCGACTGCAACAGGCTGGATTATACCCTAATATCGACAAATGTAAATTCGGTGTACAGCGTACAAAGTACCTAGGTTTTATTATCGAGGCAGGGAAAGGCATTAGTATAGATAGGAAAAAGATGAATGCTATTAAGCAATAGAAGCCTCCTATAAGCATTAAGGGCGTATAGGAATTTCTTAGGTTTGCCAACTTCTACCGCTAGTTTATACAGAACTACTTGGAGATCGTACGCCCCCTAGTTAAGCTAACATACAAGGACAAGCAGTTTAAGTAGACGGACGAGTGCGATAGGAGCTTTAACAAGCTAAAGGAGCTCTTTACTACAGGACCAACGCTTGCTACCTTTGATCTAGAGTGTATAACGATACTAGAAACCGACTCCTTAGGGTATTGCATTAGAGGTATCCTGTTACAGGTAGGCTCGGACGGACTCCTGCACCTATATATGTACTTCTCTAAGAAGAACTCCCTAGCTAAGTGCAACTACCCTATCTATAACAAGGAGTTACTAGCGGTCGTATAGTGTTACGAAGCGTAGGATAGAGAACTCTGCTCAGTTCCCGAGTTCCTCGCCCTAACTAACTACAAGAACCTAGAGTACTTTACGCAACCCTAGAAGCTGTCTAAGAGGCACGTACGATAGGCAGTATACCTAAGCCGGTTTAACATAAGACTCTAGTATTACAAGGGTAAGGACAACAGCAGGGCCGATGCACTATCTAGACAGGACTAGGACATACTAACAATGTACGAGGACGACCAGTCAAAATTACGAACATTCCAGATGTTTAAGGAGGAGCTAGGCGAAGGGACTATCCGCCTAGCAGCAGCAAATATATAGGAACCCTAACTGCAAGCATAGGAAGAGGCAGTAGAGAAGGACGATGTATACCGAGGGGCCTGTATAGCAATCTAAGGAGGACAGCGGAAGCTCCTAGCAGAGCTCTATCTTAAGGTGTCGGCAGCAGAGTGCTTAGTAGACGAGGAGAACAACCTAAAGTTCAGGAATCGGATTTAGGTCCTAGCAGACGAGAAGGTCTATACGAGCTTAATACAACGGGCGTATAATTCTATAGCAACCGGGCACCTAGGGTGTAAGGAGACGTACAGCATTATTGCTAGGGACTACTACTAGCTAGCGATAGCGAAGGACATTCGCAGGTTCGTACAGAACTGCGATATATATAGACGGACGAAGCCCTAGCGTAAACTAAAGCACAGACTACTAAAACCCCTACCAATACTAGACCGGCCCTAGCAAGACCTAACAGTGGACTTTATTACAGACCTCCCTAAGAGCGACGGACAGCGGAACATTATAGTAGTAGCGGACAAGCTAACGAAGGGGGTAATACTAGAGGGAATAGACTCTATTACAGCTAAGGACACTGCCTAGGCCTTTATACAGACGACGTTTAGCAAGTACGGGTTCCCTAGGTCTATCGTATCGGACTGGGGCTTGCAGTTTATAAGCTAGCTCTAGGCTAGAGTATGTTAGTTGCTAAACGTAGAACGTCGCCTGTTAACTATATACTACCTACAGACGGACAGTGCGACGGAGAGGGTCAATTCGACGTTGGAAGCATACCTCCGAGCGTACGTCGACTATAACCAGACGAACTGGAACTGCCTTCTCTCTATAGCGGAGCTAGCTATTAACAGCCGTACGGCTAATGCTACAGGATTGTCCCCCTTCTTTATAGCCTATAGATACGACTACTCCCCGCTCCTGTCGACCCTAAGTAGTAACACTCTGCGCCCTATACAATCCCTAATTCAGCAGGGGGAGGCTATTGTACAGACGATTACGAGCGCCTATTAATAGGCGAAGGCGAGCCTAGCTATAGCTTAACAGAATGCGGAAGAGCAGGCTAATAAGGGACAGCAGGCTGTACTAAGGTATAAGGTAGGGGGTAAGGTCTAGCTAAACCAGCGCAATATCTGTACGGACTAGCTAAGCAAGAAGCTAGATTAGAAGAACAGGAAGTTTACAGTAGTCCGACTAGTAGGGACATACGCCGTACGACTTAACACTCCCCTAGGGATCTACCTAGTCTTCTACGTAGACCTCGTACAGCTAGCGAACACAGACCCCCTACTGCACTAGACGACAGATAATGCGCGCCTACTAGCGATTATAACTAAGGGCTAGGAAGAGTGCAAGGTAGAAGGGATCCTTAAGAGCCGAAGGAAGCGGAAGAGGGCAGAGTACCTAGTAAAATAGAGAGAATAGGCAGAGCCTACGTAGGAACTGTACAAGGCCCTATAGGACACAAACGCGCTAGACAGGTAGGAGGAGAACTATCCTCCTGCCTAGTTACAGTAACACTGCACTATACAGCGAAAAGGGACATAATCTACCCTAAGTACAGGACAGCCGCTAGCAACTTAGGTTGTTAAGGATCGAGAATTACGACGTAGGACGCTATAGGATCCTACTGACACTACACTATACGACTCTGTATAGAAGAAGGGCAGGAGGAAGGGAACAGCCAGAAAGCAGGTAGGAAGGAAAGTAGAAGTAAGAGGGGTTAAGAGCAGAACTGTCCGAAAATTTCTTACACTACCTTAGGAGGGGGGGGGGTAGCTTACTAGCCACCACCCTGTAGGACTAGGGCAGCCGACTCCCTATCTAAAATCTTAATTACCTCTCGCCTAGCAGGACCCCTACCTAGGCTAGCCCTAGAGAGCAGAGGCAACTCCCTACCTCTATACGCCTCTTCCGGACAGTAGTAGGGGCAGTAGAGGGAGCTATCCTTCTACTTACACAAGGCGCAGACCCTAACCTAGAAGCCGGAGAGGCGGTATAGGCTAAGTAAGCCCTAGGGGGAGTTAGGGTAGGGAGCGTAGGGCTAGCCCTAGGTAGCAATAAGGATAGCGTTAACGTACGACGCGCTGGCTATAGCAACCTGCTAAGGTGTAACCTAGGTAGGGTTATACTAGAAGGCGTAGAAGGGTAGCTTAGCTGCATCCTACTGCTTGTTAGTGTAGCACCTAAGACGTTAGCTTAGACTATATAGAGGACAGGAACCTGTACGAACTAGAAGCGAAGCTACTAGTCAAATTAAGCATTCTACTACTAGAGGTAGAAATAGGAGGGGACCCTAGCTAGACGAGCGGAGGAGGAGCCAGCGACTACGAGAGAGCTACAGCGAGCACAGCCGGACAGGGCGGGTAGCATAGTAGTAGCGACTAGTAGTAGCTAGTAGGTAGTAGTAACTAGTAGTAGGGCCGGGGTAGACAGTATATATAGATAGTAGACAGTGGACGTAGATAGTGGACACTAGACAGTAGACAGTAGACAGTAGACAGTAGTAGACAGTAGACAGTATAGAAGGGGGAAGACAGGCAGGGAATAGAAGGAAAAGAGAGAAGGGAAAGAGAAGGGAGAGGCTTGGTACTTAGGAGGTAGCTGCCTGCTATAGGAGGCAATAGCAACTAGAGCAGCTACTACAGCTATATAAAAAGGCAAGGAGGCAACTACGACCTAGTAGGCGACAAGCAACGGCTATATAGACGACTAGACAGAAATAGGAAGTCGCGACCTGCGAAAGGAACACTAGGAGCTAAGGGTATACGACATGCCGCTGTACGAAAGGAGCACTATAAGAAGGGAGGGGGAGGGGGGGGTATTGTTAGGAGGCGCCGCCCAGCCTAGGTCCTGAACCTAACCTAAGCTAGCCGTCGCTCTAAGGACTGCGACTTAGCAGCGCTAGCACGACCCTACCCGCTATACAGAATTACTAACAGGACCCTACTCCTGTATAGAGGGAGAACCCTATAGCCCTATATAAAGGGGAATTGCTGCCCCTCTAAACAGAGGGAAAACTCTGTACTACTATATAGAGAGAGAACTCCCGATCCTCTGTATAGAGTGTAAACCTTGCACCCCTATACAGAGGGAAATTGCTAGCTTAGCTTCGTAAGTACAAATTGTATAGCAGTAGACGACGAAGGAACTGCTTATTAGTTCCTTTAAATAGATACCTAACCTTACGTTTCTAAACTAAGATTCTTAAGCCCTTATAGGAGGGCTCTGTAGGGTGGCAATGCTAAGGCCGAAATAAACACTACGACTATAGACATTAAGAAGGCATTGGCGTCTAAGAAAGCGACGGACCCCTATATAAAGCTCCTAAGGGAATACGCAGGATACCTGGACCTATTCGAGCCAAAGTCGGCCTCGAAACTGCTGCTACACTAAGGAGAAGGGATTAACTACGACATCTAGCTAGAGCCCTGTCTAGATAGGAGTCTGCCTAAGGTACCGTACGGTCTGCTGTACGGAATGTCCTCTAAAGAACTCCTAGTACTGCGTAAGATACTGGACGACCTGCTTGCTAAAGGTTTTATTTAGGCAAGTACCTTATCTGCAGGAGCCCTAGTACTGTCTGTCTATAAGGAGGGGAAGGCTAGCTTACGTTTCTGCATAGACTACAGAGGCATTAACGCGATTACTAAGAAGGACCGGTACCCCCTACCCCTTATTAAGGAGACTCTTAGACGGATTAGCAAGGCAAAGTAGTTTACTAAGCTTAACGTAGTCTTAGCCTTCTATAAGATACGGATTAAGGAAGGCTGTAAATAGATAACTGCCTTCTGTACGAGATATAGTTTTTTTAAGTAGCTTGTTACCCTCTTTAGCCTTACTAACGCACCGGCAACCTTCTAAAGATATATTAACAAGTCCTTATAAGGGTTACTAGACGACATCTGCTTAGCGTACCTCGATAACACCCTGGTTTTTACAGACGGTACCTATGCAGATTACGTACAGGACGTTAAGAAGGTACTAGATTAACTGCAACAGGCTAGATTGTACCTTAATATCGACAAATGTAAATTCGGTATATAGCGTACGAAATACCTAGGTTTTATTATCGAGGTAGGGAAAGGCATTAGCATAGATAGGAAAAAGATTAATGCTATTAAGCAATAGAAGCCTCCTATAAGTGTTAAGGGCGTATAGGAATTTCTTAGGTTTGCCAACTTCTACCGCTAGTTTATACAGAACTACTTGGAGATCGTACGCCCCCTAGTCGAGCTAACATACAAGGACAAGCAGTTTAAGTAGACGGACGAGTGCGATAGGAGCTTTAACAAGCTAAAGGAGCTCTTTACTACAGGACCAACGCTTGCCGCCTTTGACCTAGAGTGTATAACGATACTAGAAACCGACTCCTTAGGGTACTATATAGGGGGTATCCTGTTATAGGTAGGCTTAGACGGACTTCTGCATCTATATACGTACTTCTCTAAAAAGAACTCCCTAGCTAAGTGTAACTACCCTATCTACGACAAGGAGTTGCTAGCAGTCGTACAGTATTGCAAAGCATAGGATAGAGAACCCTGCTCGGTTCCTAAGTTCCTCGCCCTAACTAACTATAAGAATCTAGAGTACTTTACGCAGCCCTAGAAGCTGTCTAAGAGACACGTACGATAGGCAATGTACCTAAGCCAGTTTAATATAAAACTCTAGTATCGCAAGGGTGAGGACAACAGCAGGGCCAATGCGCTATCTAGAAAGGACTAGGACATACTAACAATGTACAAGGACGACCGGTTAAAAACATTCCAGATGTTTAAGGAGGAGCTAGGCGAAGGGACTATCCGCCTAGCAGCAGCATATATATAGGAACCCTAACTGCAGGTATAGGAAGAGGCAGTAGAAAACGACAAGGTGTACCGAGGGGCCTATATAGCGATCTAAGGAGGACAGCGGAAGCTTCTAGCAGAGCTCTATCTTAAGGTGTCGGCAGCAGAGTGCTTAGTAGACGAGGAGAACAACCTAAAGTTTAGGAATTGGATTTAGGTCCCGGCAGACGAGAAGCTCTGTACAAGCTTAATACAATAGGCGTATAATTCTATAGCAACCGGGTACCTAGGGCGTAAGGAGACGTACAGCATTGTCGCTAGGGACTACTACTAGCTAGCGATAGCGAAGGACATTCGCAGGTTTATACAGAACTGCGATATATATAGACGGACGAAGCCCTAGTATAAACTAAAGTATAGGCTGCTAAAACCCCTACCAATACCGGACCGGCCCTAGCAAGACCTAACAGTAGACTTTATTACAGACCTCCCTAAGAGCGACGGACAGCGGAACATTATAGTAGTAGCGGACAAGCTAACGAAGGGGGTAATACTAGAGGGAATAGACTCTATTACAGCTAAGGACACTGCCTAGGCCTTTATACGGACGACGTTTAGCAAGTACAGGTTCCCTAGGTCGATCGTATTAGACTAGAGTATACAGTTTACAAGCCAGCTCTAAGCTAGGGTGTATTAGTTACTAAATGTAGAACGTCGCCTGTTAACTGTATAGTACCTACAGACAGAAGGTGCGACGGAGAGAGTCAATTCGACGTTAGAAGCGTACCTCTAAGCATACGTCGACTATAACTAGACGAACTGGAACCGCCTTCTCCCTATAGCGGAGCTAGCTATTAACAGCTGTACGGCTAATACTACAGGATTGTCCCCCTTCTTTATAGCCTATAGATACGACTACTCCCTGCTCCTACCGACCCTAGGTAGTAACACTCTACGCCCTATACGATCCCTAATTTAGCAGAGAGAGGCTATTGTACGGACGATTACGAACGCCTATTAATAGGCGAAGGCGAGTCTAGCTATAGCCTAACAGAACGCGGAAGAGCAGGCCAACAAGGGACAGTAGGCTGCACTAAGATACGAGGCAGGAGATAAGGTCTAGTTAAACCAGTGCAACATCTGTATAGACCGACCAGGCAAGAAGCTAGACGAGAAGAACTAGAGGTTTATAGTAGTCCAACTAGTAGGAACATATACTATACAACTTAACACTCCCCTAGGGATTTACCTAGTCTTCTACGTAGATCTCGTACAGCTAGCAAACACGGACTCCCTACTGCACTAGATAACAGACGACGCGCAGCCACTAGCGATTATAGCTAAGGGCTAGGAAGAGTATAAGGTAGAAGGAATCCTTAAGAGCTAAAGGAAGCGGAAGAGGGTAGAGTATCTAGTAAAATAGAGAGGATAGGCAGAGCCTACGTAGGAACTATACAAGGCCCTACAGGACACAACTGCGCTAGACAGGTAGGAGGAGAACTACCCCCCTGCCCAGTTACAGTAACACTGCGCTATACAGCGAAAAGGGGCACGATCTACCCTAAAGACAGGGCAGCTGCTAGCGACTTAGGTTGCTAAAGGATCGAGAATTACGACGTAGGACACTACGGGATCCTACCGACACTACACTATACGACACTATATAGAAGAAGGGTAGGAGGAAGAGGACGGTTAGGAGACAGGTAAGATAGGTAGAAATAAGAGGGGAACAAGAGCAACACTGTCCGAAAACTTTTATATACTACCTTAACGTAGCTTACTAGCCACTACCCCTAGGACCTAGGGCAGCCAACTCTACACCCGAAATCTCAATTACCTCCTAGCCAGCAGGGGCCCTAGCACTAAAGGAAGAAGAAGGGTAGCTTAACAACACTCTGCTGCTAGTTAATATAGCACATAAGACATTAGCTTAAACTGTACAGAAGGCGGGGACCTGTTCAAACTGGAGGCGAAGCTGCTAGTCAGGCTAGGCACTCTATTGTTAGAGGTAAAAATAGGAGGGGACACTAGCTAGACCGGCGGAAGAAGAGCTAGCAGCTATAAGAGAAACATAGTAGGAGCGGCCGGACGGGATAGGTAGCATAACGATAGTAGCTAGTAATAGTAGTTAGTAGTAGTAGCTAGTAGTAGTAGTAATAGTAGTAATAGTAGTAATAGTAGTAGTAGCAGACGGCTAGGCAGACAGGTAGCAGATAGGGAATAAAGGAGAAAGAGAAGAAGAGAGAGAGAGAAAGGGGAAAGGGTTTATATACAGGGTAGTAGCTGCCTACCTTATAGGGCAATAACAACTAGGGCAGCTACTACAACTATATAAAGGAGGACAAATAAGGCAACTACGACCTAGGGCATATACGAGCGACAGCCTACTAGACGACCGGACAGAGGCGGGAACATCTACCTAGAAGTAAACTCTAGACAACGACTAAGGGACAGGGATAGAGCCCAATAGCCCAGTAGCGCCAGACTGTACAGTTAGGACGCAGAGTGTATAGCTAAGGGCTAGAGAGTAGGAGGGGAACAAACAGACAGGGCCGAGCACCTCCTATACCTTTATAACTGCTCGCAGGCCTTACCTACCTTAGCCTTAGCATTGTTAAATTAGCAAACGGAATCGGTCAAGTTTAGGTAGAAGCGATCTAGTACTACCTGCCTTCCCTGCCTGCAGACCTAGGAGGACAAGTCCAAGGTTAGACTAGCAGAGAGGGAAGTTAATAGGCAAGTGCCTAGGCGAAGACGGGAAAGCGCTACCCGCTAGAGGAACAGCTAAGGGGATACGACTTGCTGTCGTACAGAAGAACTACAATAGGAAGGGAGGAGGGTATTGTTAAGGGGCGCCGCCTAGCCTAGGTACTAGACCTAAGCTAGCCGCCGCCCTAAGGACTGCGACTTAGCAGTGCTAGCACGACCCTACCCTCTATACAGAATTACCGACACGACCCTACTCCTATATAGAGGGAGAATCCTATAGCCCTATACAGAGGGGAATTGCCGCCCTACTAAACAGAGGGAAAACTCTGCACTACTGTATAGAGGGAGAACTCCTAATCCTCTATATAGAGTATAAACCTTGCACCCCTATACAGAGGGAAATTGCTAGCTTAGCTTTATAGGTACAAATTGTATAGCAGCAGACGACGAAGGAACTGCCTATTAGTTCCTTTATATAGATACCTAACCTTAAGTTTCTAGACTAGGATTCTTAAGCCCTTACAAGATGCGACAACCCCTCTATTAGCAGCAGGATGCTATAGACTAGGAACTAACAACGATAACGAGAGTAGTGTTGCGGTAGTGGAAAGAGGTGGGACAGATTGATAGGGTGGACCCTGGAATTTCGGCTCGGCCTGTCCGGGCCGAGCCGGGCCTTGGCACCACCACCACCAAAGCCCACCACCACCACTACATAGATTCCTTTCCCTCTTCAGTTCGAGATATAGTTATCAAAACAGCCGTATTGAACCTTATCTGCGCGCTCGGATCATTATATCTCGAACTCACTCTCTACAACCCCGCGCTGCGCGAAAGGGCCCGTTGAACCATCCGGAAACCCGAATAACGCACGCGCACCCAACAACACACAACAACCAACCCCAGGCACCGTAAGAAGATGGAAGACTTCTCAGCAGTAGAGAGCGGCGTTACAGGCCGCAGCAGAAGCAGAAAAGGAAAGACTGACAGAGCGAGCAGGCGCTCCAGTGTAATTGACGATAAGATCGTTATTAGAGGTTTTACAGCGGAAGAGACCGCTAAGATCAAGGAACGAATGAGCGAATATAAGAAGATCTACGACTGCACGATCGAGGAACTGGAAGACCACGTAAACGAGAACGGAATAGGGAAGGTCTACGACGGTATAGACCTTATTGAGACGCTGTTCTACAGGACACTAGAAGAAAACAGACAGCTAAGAGAGGAAGTAGAGACAGTGAGGGCCGAGAAGGAATCGGCAGAGACTATCGTCGAAGTGTTGGAACACCAAGCAGCGAATCGAATAGCGCAGCTGAAGGCGCTAAAGGATCAACTGGCTGATATGGAAGCAGCGAGATCGTCGCCGCTACTGCGGCGAGAAACCCAAGTGGAAACCACCTCGCCGGCGGCCTACAGTCAAGGTGGCACGTTGATGACGTTATTGCCGGACCCACCGGCATTCAAGAGCGGAGACCCCGAAGACTGGGAAGAATTTAAGAAAAAGATTAAGAATAAGATAAGCCGCGATTACGCATCGAACAACGCCGGAGATAGGTTGGCGTACCTGGAATCGCGGTTGGAAGGCGAAGCTTTTTCGCTAGTGGCGGACCTGGAAGAGGTGACCGCTGAAGAAGCGATTAAAGCGTTAGATCAACGCTTCGGAGACCCCTTTAGAAAGAAGACAGCCCGTAAGCAGCTGGATAAGATCAACCAGAACCGGCAGACATTCGAGGAGTTCTACGGATTGTTCAGAAAATATGCTATTAGAGCGAGGGTGGCGGAAGATAAGCAGCTCTACCTACTAAGACAGAAACTGAGCCCTGAGCTCGCGGCAGCTATGGCCTCGGTGGAAGATGAAGACCTTGAGAGCTTCGTGCACCGAGCGAGAGTTACAGGAAGAAACTTGAACGCCTACGCGAAAGCACGCGAATCGGTTCAGAAGCCGTCGCCGTCGGCGCAGACAACACGACCCCCAGCGCCTTTCCGGAGAGCACCCCAGCAGCTACCTTATCAGTCACAGCGCTCGTCGTTCGTCCCCATCTGCTACGCGTATAGAAAGCCCGGCCACATCGCCACAAGATGCCAAACGTCGGATAAGCAGAAGCAGGAATATCGAGCAACGAAGCCGCCGCCGCTAAAGAAGACTATTCAAGCCATCGAACCGGTTCCGAACGATACGGACAGCGTAGACGGCGGAGTTCAGTTGAGGATCATAGGAAAAGACCAGCTAGACGGATAGACCCCCCATCCAGCGTGAAGAATAGGGCACCCCTGCGAAAGGCACTGACGGAAAGAGAGAGCATCAATAGCTGCAGCGATCCGCTATCGGCCGCGGTGGAAGTAAACACGGAAACAGCCATTATCCTTCTAATTACTGTCCACCCCCTTGACGGATCGAGCCGACCACTTCAGTTAAGGGCTTTTATCGATACTGGAGCCCTTATTGGCGCGGCGATCCACCATCAGTTGGTTCAGAAGCTAATAAATGGATACGGCTATCCAGTGGAACTGGCGTCGCCGACACGGATTTCGGCATACAACGGACAAGACACGGAGAGTGTTACGCACTATGTGCCATTAAGGACCACTTTGGCTGGTCGCACCACGGAGGCGACGTTCCGAATTATGGATATCGGAAGATTTGACATCATCATAGGGCAGAAATAGATAAAGAACCAGAAAGCCGTTATCGATGTAGACAGAGGCATAATAGGGTTCAAGACCCTAGGCAACGCCATCGCCGTCGAGCCGGAAGCCACGGAGTCCACCAAAGAGGCTCCGTCCGATCGTTCCGAACCCCCGGTCACCGTCGGAATGGTGAGCTCCGAGGCCCTGACGACCCTCGCGAAATCAACGGACAATGAGATCTACGCTATCTCGATGAAGGACATTGAAGACTATCGGAAGATAATGGCGGAAGAAGAGGTGGATCCGCTAGAGGTGTTGCCAAAGGAGCTCTATAGTTACGCTAACGTCTTCTCAAAAGCAGACTCCAACCTCCTGCCGCTCTACCGGCCGGAATACGATAATAAGATCAGGCTGAAAGAGGGGGCCACCTTGCCAAGAACTGAGCCCCTAAGGAGACTGTCACCGGCCGAACTGGACCAGGTAGAGGTGTTTGTTCGCGAAAACTTGGCGAAGAAGTTCATTACGCCGAGCTCCGCAGAATACGCGTTACCGATTCTTTTCGTAAGGAAACCAGGGGGTGGTCTGCGACTCTGCGTAGACTATCGAGGCCTTAATAAGGTCACCAAGAGAGACGTATACCCCCTGCCGCTAATCGACGAGACCATCCAGCGCGTAGCAAAGGCTAAGTGGTTCAGCAAGCTGGACATCCGCCAAGCGTTCCATCGATTGAGAAACGAAGAAGGGCAGACAGAAGATCTTACGACGTTTGCCACGCGTATAGGCAATTTCAAGTGGTTGGTGATGCCTTTCGGACTTACCAACGCGCCGGCAGTGTGGCAACGCTTTATAAACCACACCTTTATGGACATGTTGGAACGGTTCGTGTCTATCTACCTGGATAACATCCTTATCTACACAGATGGAACGAGAGAACAACACACGGACTACATCGAGAAGGTGTTAATTAGGCTCCGCGAGGTCGGGTTGAACGCGGACACGAAGAAGAGCGAGTTCTATCAAACCGAGGTCAAATATCTCGGTCTTATCGTCAGGAGAGATGGAATTCGTATGGACCTAGCAAAAGTCGCCGCCGTCGCCGAATGGAAGCAACCGAAGTCTGGAAACACTACGCAAATCAGAGCGTTTCTCGGCTTCTGCAGCTACTACCGACGGTTCATCAAGGACTTCAGCAAGATAGCGAGACCCCTGAATAAGGCGCTGAAGAAAGAGGCCGCCGGTCTATAGAACGAGAGGTGCACGGAAGCCTTTAACCGGCTGAAAGAAGCTGTGGCATTAGCGCCGGTGCTGGCGCACTTCCGGCCAGAAAAGACGATCTATATGGAAACGGACGCTTCCGACACGGTGACGGCCGGAGTCCTTTCTCAATATGGTGACGACGAAACCCTCCATCCAGTCGCCTTCTTCAGCAAGTTAATAAGCGAAGCTAAGCGGAACTACGCGATCTACGATAAAGAGCTGCTGGCGATCATTCAGGCTTTCGAGGAGTGGAAACCGGAGCTTATAGCTGGAAAGAGCACGGTCCAGGTTCTTACGGACCACCAGTCGCTGACCTACTTTATGAAGACGCAGAAGCTCTTACGACGTTAGGCACGGTAGGCTGCCTACTTATCAGGGTTCGACTTTAAGATCACATATCGACCCGGAGCTTAAAACGGAAAGGCTAACGCGCTGACGAGAAGGGAAGGAAAAACCAGCCGCGCGAAAGAGGATCCGAACATGTTCCAAAAGGTGCTAACCGAACGGATAGTAGACGCAGAGGTGTTGAAAGAAGTAGGGATCCACGCGGTGGAATCGCCGATTGAAGAGCCTCCGACTGAAGAAGAGACGCTCTACGAGAAGGTGAAGCGGCTCAACCAACAGCAGAAGCTCGGCAAAACGGGCTCAGGGAAGCTAATAGTTCCGGAAGAACTAATCACAGAAGTCATCCAGCTAGTCCATGGCTCCGTGGATGTGGGCCACGCAGGCGCGAAGAAAACGATGCAGGCAATGAGAACGACCTACTGGTTTCCGCGGATCTATAAGCGGATTTACCGGTTTATCGCCAACTGCTACGCGTGCAGAGCCGCGAAGCCACGTTACGGTCTTCCGGCCGGTCTGCTGAAGCCACTTCCGATCCCTAAGAAACTATAGCAACATATTACGATGGACTTCGTAACCGGCCTGCCGGAATCCGATGGATACGACGCTACGCTGAACGTAGTGGACCGATTGAGCAAAGAACGCCACTTTATCCCCTGCCGAGCGAGAGATAAAGGAACCACCGCGGAAGAGACAGCACGGATGTTAATCCAACACGTGTGGAAGCACTATGGCCTACCGGACACTATCACTACGGATAGGGGTCCTTAATTCACTGCTAACGTATAGAAATCCATCAACCAAGCTCTCGGAATTCGTGGAAAGCTCAGCACAGCCGCTTATCCACAGACCGACGGTCAGTCTAAAGTGGCTAACCGAGAGATAGAGCGATATCTACGAACCTTCTGCGGCCATTATCAAGAAGATTGGGTTAAGGTGTTGCCGATGGCCGAATTCTGCGCTAACTCGTCACTGTCCGAAGCAACCTCGCTAGCGCCGTTCGAGATAACGCATGGCTATCTTCCGAGGATGAGCTTCCAGCCGCCAAGCGACGCCGGCTCGCCGGAGCTTTCAACTACCCCCGCTACGTCGTCGAAGAGAGTCGCCGCCGCGGCGGCAGAAGCGCTACGATCTCAGATAGAAGAAGCTATTAAAGTGGCGAAAGAAGCGATGGAATCGGCTCAGAAGAAGATAGTGAATCGAGCTAATAGAAAGCGGTCACCGATGGAATTCGAGGAAGGCCAAAAGGTATGGCTTAACACACGAAACCTGAGGCTAAAAGGAAACGCGAAGCTGAACCTACGCCATGTGGGTCCATTCAAGATAATAGAAAAGAGGTCGCCGGTGACCTATCGGCTCGAGCTGCCGAAGGCGTTCCGGATCCACGACGTTTTCCATTCAGATCTGCTAAGCCTGGACCCTAAGGACGGCCTTCCGGAGCAGGGGTTCGCCGAACCCCCACCAGTTAAGATCGACGGTAACGAAGAAGAGTGGGAGGTGGAAGACGTAATAGACGTAAAGAAGATAAGGGGGTCCATCAAAGCGAGGATCTCGTAGAAGGGGTGGCCGGAAGACTATAAATAGTATCCGGTCGAAAACCTGCGGAACTCGGCGGAGCTGCTAAGAGACTTCTGCGTGCGGAACCTGAAGAAGCCGAAACCGGAATGGCTCTAAAGCCAAACGAAGAAAGCAGCGTCCGCTCCACCAGCGCGGAAGCCGATGAAAACGATCGCTGCTCAGATCGTAGAGGGACAGAGGGCTGCGCACGCCGTGGCGTGCCAGCGCCGCCGCCCCCCTGCGATGGAGTGCTGACTTCGGTAGAGAAAGAAAAGAAGAAGAAACGGAGCCGCGGACGGATCTATATGGACCTCCGAGACAACGCACAGACCGCCCAGACCGCAGCTCAGAAGACCCACGGCTCAGATCAGATAGCACGGATCAGATGGCGTCGATCACATAAACGACCAAGTGAAGGACTTCGGAAGCCGATAACGTAAAAGGTTGAGAAAGAGATAAAGAGGACGTTGTTTTTGACAAAAGACGGAAGAGGTAACGTCAACGTTAAAAGGGATTTTCAAAAAAAAAAAAAAAAAAAAACACAGTAGAAGTTTTTAGGATGGATGGCATGACTAAGCGGTCGAGGGCGACTGCTGGTGAGGGGGGGGGGTAGTGTTGCGGTGGTGGAAAGAGGTGGGACAGATTAATGGGGTGGACCCTGGAATTTCGGCTCGGCCCGGACGGGCCGAGCCGGGCCTTGGCACCACCACCACCAAAGCCTACCACCACTACCACATAGATTCCTTTCCCTCTTCAGTTCGAGATATAGTTATCAAAACAGCCGTATTGAACCTCATCTGCGCGCTCGGATCAAGTAGCAGCAGCCGTTACTGTACGACTAAGGACTAACGCTAAGAGGGCGCAGTAGGCAAATACAGCTACCCTTAATAGAAGGAGGGCAGAAGGGGGGTGCTACTAGTATAGTATTAGGGGGCGCTGCCTAGCCCAGGTCCTAGACCTAAGCTAGCCGCTGCCCTAAGGACTGCGACTTAGCGGCGCCAGCACGACCCTACCCTCTATACAGAATTACCGATACGACCCTACTCCTGTACAGAGGGAGAATCCTATAGCCCTATATAGAGGGGAATTGCCGCCCCTCTAAACAGAGGGAAAACTCTGCACTACTATATAGAGGGAGAACTCCTGATCCTCTATACGAAGTGTAAACCTTATACCCCTACATAGAGGGAAATTGCTAGCTTAGCTTCGTAGGTACAAATTGTATAGCAGCAGACGACGAAGGAACTGCCTATTAGTTCCTTTATATAGATACCTAACCTTAAGTTTCTAAACTAAGATTCTTAAGCCCTTACATTAGGAACTAATCTTACTGTCGGTAACTGTAGTAACAAAACAAAGATAGACAGCGACATCTCTATAGAACCTACAGCTATACAGGGACAGATGCACTGCGCGTATAAGGAGCTGTTGGCACACAAGGCCTAGCTCGAACAGCAAGTAAGCTACTAGGCTGCGATAATTTCCTAACAGGAACAGGATGTAAGGGGCTTAAGAATCTTAGTTTAGAAACTTAAGGCTGGGTATCTACATAAAGGAACTAATAGGCAGTTCCTTCGTCGTCCGCTACTGTACAATTTGTACCTACGAAGCTAAGCCAGCAATTTCCTCCTATATAGGGGTGCAAGGTTTACACTCTGTACAGAGGATCGGGAGTTCTCCTACTATATAGTAGTGTAGGGTTTTCCCTCTATTT
The DNA here is from genome assembly GCA_016165855.1 of Pseudocercospora ulei. Classification (NCBI taxonomy): domain Eukaryota; kingdom Fungi; phylum Ascomycota; class Dothideomycetes; order Mycosphaerellales; family Mycosphaerellaceae; genus Pseudocercospora; species Pseudocercospora ulei. The sequence continues at coordinate 111,949 of JACWNB010000036.1, forward strand.
AGAGGGGCAGCAGTTCCCCTCTATATAGGACCCTAGGGTCCTCCTTCTGTATAGGAGTAGGGTCCTGTTGGTAATTCTGTACAGAGGGTAGGGTTATGCTAGCGCCGCTAAGTCGCAGTCCTTAGGGCGACGGCTAGCTTAGGTCGGGTCCAGGACCTAGGCTAGGTGGCGCCCCCTAACAATACCCTCCCCCTCCCTTCTTGTAGTGCCTTTTCGTACGGCGCTATGCCGGACACCCTTAGCTCCTAGTGTTCCTCTACTAGGTGGCGCTTTCCCGTCCTCGCCTAGCTACCTAACTGTTGGCCTCCCTCTTTGCTAGTTTAACCTTGGACTTGTCCTCCAGAGTCTATAGGCAGGGAAGGCAGGGGGTGCTAGATCGCCTCTACCTAACCTTAGCTAGCTCCGTTTTCTAATTTACTAAAGCCGAGGTTAAGGCTAAGGAGGCCTGCCTACAGTTATAAAGGTGTAGGAGGCGCTCGGACCTGCCTGCTCCTTCTCCTCCTACCCTCGAGCCCTAGCTATACGCTCTACGTCCTAACTGTATAGGCCGGTGCTACTAGGCTATTTGGCTCTGTCTCTGTCCCTTGGTTGTTATCTAGAGTTTTGCTCCTAGGTAGATGTTCCCGCCTCCGTCCGGTTGTCTAGTAGGCCCCTGCTCGTACAGGCTCTAGGTCGTAGTTGCCTTGTTTGTCCCCCCTTATCTAGCTGTAGCAGCTGCCCTAGTTGCTATTGCCCTAAAAGGCGGGCAGCTACTACCCTGTATATAAACCCCTTCCCTTTCCCCTCTCTCTCTTCTTCTCTTTCTTCTTTATCCTCTACCTACTACCTGTCCGCCCGGCCGTCTACCACTACTACTATTACTACTATTACTACCAACTACTATCTATTAGCTACTACCAGTCACTGCTACTATGCTACCCGCCCCGTCCGGGCGTGCTTATCGTAGCCCTTTCGTAGTTGCTGGCTCCCTTCCTGCTTGTCTAGCTAGGGTCTCCTCCTATTTCTACCTCTAGCAGTAGGGTGCTCAATTTGACCTACAGCTTCGCTTCTGGTTCGTACAGGTTTCCGTCCCCTATATAGTCTAAGCTAATATCTTAGGTGCTATATTAACTAGCAGCAGGGTGTTGCTAAGCTACCCTTCTACTTTTCCTAGTGCTAGGGCTCCTTCTGTCTAGGAGGTAATTAAGGTTATAGTTGTAGAGTTGGCTGCCCTAGGTCCTAGGGGTAGTAGCTAGTAGGCTACCCTAAGGTAGCATATAAAAGTTTTCAGACAGTGTCGCTCTTAGCTTTTCTTACTTCTACCTTCCCTCCCTCCTGTTTTCTAGCTGTTCCCTTCCTCTAGCCCTTCCTTTATACAGTGTCGTATAGTGTCGTGTTAGTAGGATCCTATAGTGTCCTACGTCGTTATTCTCGATCCTTTAGCAACTCGAGTTGCCAGTAGCTACCCTGTCCTTAGGGTAGATTATGCCCTCTTCGCTGTACAGCGCAGTGTTACTGTAACTGGGTAGGGGGATAGTTCTCCTTCTACCTGTCTAGTGCAGTTGTGTCCTGCAGAGCCTCGTACAGTTCCTATATAGGCTCTGCCTATCCTCTCTACTTTACTAGGTACTCTACCCTCTTCTGCCTCCTTCGGCTCTTAAGGATTCCTTCTACCTCGTACTCTTCCTGGCCCTTAGTTATAATCGCAGGTAGGCGCACGTCGTCCGTCGTCTAGTGCGGCAGGGGGTCTGTATTCGCTAGCTGTACGAGGTCTATATAGAAGACTAGGTAAATCCCTAGGAGAGTGTTTAGTTATATAGCGTATGTCCCTACTAGTCGCACTACTATAAACTTCCTGTTCCTCTAATCCAGCTTCTTGCTTGGCTAGTCTGTGCAGATGTTTCGCTAGTTTAGCTAGACCTTATCCCCTGTCTCGTACCTTAGTGCAGCCTGCCGTCCTTTGTTGGCCTGCTTTTCCGCACTCTGTTAAGCTATAGCTAGGCTCGCCTTCGCCTATTAATAAGCGTTTATAATCGTCTGTACGATGGCCTCTCCTTGCTAAATTAGGGATCGTACGGGGTGCAGGGTGTTACTACTTAGAGTCGGTAGGAGCAGGGAATAGTCGTATCTATAGGCTATAAAGAAGGGGGATAGTCCTATAGCGTTAGCCGTACAGCTGTTAATAGTTAGCTCCGCTATAGGGAGAAGTCGGTTCCAGTTCGTCTAGTTATAGTTAACGTACGCTTAGAGGTACGCTTCCAACGTCAAATTGACCCTCTCTGTCGCCCTGTCTGTCTATAGGTGCTATACGGTTAACAGGCGACGTTCCACCTTTAGCAACTAGCAGACCCTCGCCTAGAGCTAGCTCGTAAACTGCATGCCCTAGTCCGACACAATCGACCGAGGGAATCCGTGTTTGCTAAACGCTGTCCGGATAAATGCCTAGGCGGTGTCCTTAGCTGTAATAGAGTCTATTCCCTCTAGTATTACTACCTTTGTTAGCGTATCTGTAACTACTATAATATTCTGCCGTCCGTCGCTCTCGGGTAGGTCTGTAATAAAGTCTACCGTTAGGTCTTGCTAGGGACGGTCCGGGATCGGTAGGGGTTTCAGCAACCTATGCTTTAGCTCGCGCTAGGGCTTCGTCCGTCTGTATACATTGCAGTTCTGTACGAACCTGCAGATGTCCTTCGCTATCGCCAGCTAGTAGTAGTCCCTAGCGACAATACTGTACGTCTCCTTACGCCCTAGGTGCCTGGTAGCTATAGAGTCGTACGCCTGTTGTATTAAGCTCGTATAGAGCTCCTCGTCGGCTAGGACTTAAATCCGACTCCTAAACTTTAGGTTATTCCCTCGTCTACTAAGCACTCTGCTGCCGACACCTTAAGGTGGAGCTCTGCTAGTAGCTTCCGCTGTCCTCCTTAGATCGCTGTACAGGCCCCTCGGTATACCTCGTCTTTCTCTACTGCCTCTTCCTATGCTTGCAGTTAAGGTTCCTAAAGGTGTATCCCTGCTAGGCGGATAGTCTCCTCGCCTGGTTCCTCCTTAAATATCTAGAATGTTCGTAACTTTAGCTAGTCGTCCTCGTACATCGTTGGTATGTCCTAGTCCTGTCTGGATAACGCATCGGCCCTGCTGTTGTCCTTACCCTTACAGTACTAGAGCCTTATATTAAACCGGCTTAGGTACATTGCCTATCGTACGTGCCTCTTAGACAGCTTCTAGGGCTGCGTAAAGTACTCCAGATTCTTGTAGTCTGTTAGGGCAAGGAACTCGGGCACTAAGCGCAGTTCTCTATCCTATGCTTTACAACACTATACAATAGCTAGCAACTCCTTGTCGTAGATAGGGTAGTTGCACTTAGCTAGGGAGTTCTTCTTAGAGAAATACGCGTATAAGTGCAGGAGTCCATCCAGGCCTACCTGTAACAGGATGCCTCTAATGCAATACTCTAAGGAGTCGGTTTCCAGTATCGTTGTACGTTCTAGGTCGAAGGCAGTAAGCGTTAGTCCTGTAGTAAAGAGCTCCTTTAGCTTGTTAAAGCTCCTATTGCATTCGTCTGTCTACTTAAACTGCTTGTCCTTACATGTTAGTTTAACTAGGGGGCGTACGATCTCCAAGTAGTTCTGTATAAACTAGCGGTAGAAGTTGGCAAACCTAAGAAATTCCTGTACGTCCTTAACGTTCGTAGGCGGCTTCTATTGCTTAATAGCATTAATCTTCTTCCTATCTATACTAATGCCTTTCCCTGCCTTAATAATAAAACCTAGGTATTTCGTATACTGGACACCGAATTTACATTTGTTAATGTCGAGGTACAAGCTAGCCTGCTGCAGTCGGTCCAGCACCTTCTTAACGTCTTCCACGTAGTCTGCATAGGTGCCGTCTATAAAAACTAGGGTATCGTTAAGGTATGCCGAGCAGATATCGTCTAGTAACCCTTGCAAGGACTTGTTAATGTACCTTTAGAATGTTGCTAGTGCGTTAGCAAGGCTAAAGAGGGTAACAAGCTACTTAAAAAGACTATATCTTATACAGAAGGCGGTTATCTATTTACAGCCTTCCTTAATCTGTATCTTGTAGAAGGCTAAGACTACGTTAAGCTTAGTGAACCACTTTGCCTTGCTAATCCGTCCGAGAGTCTCCTTAATAAGGGGTAGGGGGTACCGGTCCTTCTTAGTAATCGCGTTAATGCCTCTATAGTCTATGCAGAAACGCAATCCGGCCTTCCCCTCTTTATAGACAAACAGTACTAGGGCTCCTGTAGACGACGTACTTGCCCGAATGAACCCTTTGGCAAGCAGGTCGTCCAGTGTCTTATGCAGTACTAGGAGTTCTCTAGAGGACATTCTATACAGCGGTCTGTACAGTACCTCTGGTAGGCTCCTATCTAGACGGGGTTCTAGCTAGATGTTATAGTTAATCCCTTCTCCTTAGTATAGCAGCAGTTTTAAGGTCGACTTTGGCTCGAAGAGGTCTAGGTATCTAGTATACTCCTTTAGGAGCTTCGTACAGGGGTCCGTTACTTTCTTAAGTGCCAATGCCTTCTTAATGTCCGCCGTTGCCGTATTGATTTCGACCTTAGCATTGTTACCCTGTAGAGCCTTCCCTTGGTCTTAGGACCTCTGCTTCGTCGACGCTCCGGCCGTAGCGCTATCGCCCTGCTGGACCCTCCCTTAGTCTTAGAGCCTCTGCTTCGTTACTGCGAGGTACAGCCGTCCTCGTCCAACGTCCAGCTTGCCCCTCTAGCGCTCTATCTATAGCTTCCCTAGTATTAGGTTATACCCTAGCTTGTCCTGTACGACGTAGAGGTATAAGTCCTGCTTATAGTGTCCCTGTACCTCTATCGTTACTTTGACTATATAGGTAATGTCCGGTCCTTGCCCAGTAATGCCCAATATGCGTACTAGTACTGTAGGGGTCGTCTTAATCCGATATCTCTGTACGAAGTCTTCGCTAATTACTCTGTATACTAAACATCCTATGTTAATTAATGTCCGCGCCGTTGCGGACCCGTTCAACGTTGGCTAATCCGAGCGCGCAGATAAGTTTCAATACGGCTGTTTTAATAACTATATCTCGAACTAAGGAGGGAAAGGAATCTATATAGTGGTGGTAGTGGGCTTTCGTGGTGGTAGTGCCAAGGCCCGGCTCGATCCGTTCCGGAACCTAAATCCTGGAAGGGGCCGAGCCGAAATCTAGGGTCCACCCTATTAATCTGTCCTACCTCTTTCCACCGCCGCAACACTACCCCCCTCCCTTACCAGCGGTCGCCCTTAACCGCTTAGTCACCCTATCTATCTGAAAATCTTTTCCTCTTCTTCTTTTTTTTTTCTTTTTTTTTTTTTGATTCGTTGTCTCCTTCTCAAAAATCCCCTCCAACGCCGGTGTTACCTCTTCTATCTTCTATTAAAAACAACGTTCTCTTTATCGCTTCTTCAATTTCTTACGTCGTCGGCGTCTAAAGTCCTTTACTTGGCGTTTATGTAATCCGTGCTATCTGATCTGAGCTGTAGGTTATCTAAGCTGCGGCGTAGCTAGTCTGTGCGTCGCCTCGGGGGTCTATATAGATCCGTCCGCAGCGTTATTTCTTCTTCTTCTTTTTTTTTTCTACTAAAGCCCTTACCTATCGCAGGGGCGGCGGCGCTGGCACGCTACGGCGTCGGCGAGCTTCCTGCTGCACTGCTGATAGGTAGTAGACGAGTCGAAGACCTCCCTGAGGCGACCGCTACGATCGTTTTCATCGGCTTCCGAGCCGGTGGAGCGGACGCGGCTTTCTTCTTCTTCCGGATCGATTAGCTTCGGAGCTATTCGGGTTTCGGCTTCTACGGGTTCTGTACGTAGAACTCTCTTAGCAGCTCCGCCGAATTCCGGAGGTTCTCGATCGGATACCATTTATAGTCTTCCGGCTACCCCTTCTACGAGATCCTCGCTTTAATGGACTCCCTCGTCTTCTTTACGTCCATTACGTCTTCTACCTCCTACTCTTCTTTATTACCTTCTATCTCGACCGGCGGGGGTTCGGCGAAGCCCTGTTCTGGCAGGCCGTCTTTAGGGTCCAAGCTTAACAGGTCTAAATAGAAGACATCGTAGATCCGGAACGATTTCGGTAGCTGGAGCCGATAGGTTACCGGCGACCTCTTTTCTATTATCTTGAACGGACCTACGTAGCGTAGATTAAGCTTGGCGTTGCCTTTTAGCCTTAGGTTTCGCGTGTTAAGCTATATCTTTTAGCCTTCCTCGAATTCTATCGGTAACCGCTTCTTATTAGCTTAAGTTACTATCTTCTTCTGAGCCGATTCTATCGCGTCTTTCGCCACTTTGATTACTTCTTCTATCTGAGATCGGAGCGCTTCCGCCGCCGCGGCAGCGACTCTCTTTGACAACGTAGCAGTGGATAGTTCCATAGAGCTGGGTTTGTTCGGTAGCTAAAAGCTTATCCTCGGAAGATAGCTATGCGTTATCTCGAACAGCGCCAGCGAGGTGGCTTTAGACAGTGCCGAGTTGGCGCAGAACTCGGCTATCGGCAACACCTTAATCCATTCTTCTTAGTAATAGCTGCAGAAGGTTCGCAGATATCGCTCCATCTCTCGGTTAGCTACTTTAGACTAACCGTCGGTCTGCAGGTAAGCGGCTGTGCTAAGCTTTCTACGAATTCCGAGAGCTTGGTTGATAGCTTTCTATACGTCGGCGGTGAGTTAAGGACCCCTATCCGTAGTAATAGTGTCCGGCAGCCTATAGTGCTTCTATACGTGTTGGATCAACATTCTCGCCCTTTCTTCCGCAGTAGTTCCTTTATCCTTAGCTCGACAGGGGATGAAATGGCGCTCTTTGCTTAGCCGATCCACTACATTAAGCGTAGCGTCGTAGCCGTCCGAGTCCGGCAGTCCGGTTACGAAATCTATCGTAATGTGCTGCTACAGCTTCTCGGGGATCGGAAGCGGCTTTAGTAGGCCTGCCGGAAGACCGTAACGTGGCTTCGCGGCTCGGCACACGTAGCAATTGGCGATAAATCGGTAGATCCGCTCGTAGATCCGCGGAAACCAGTAGATCGTTCTTACAGCCTACATTGCTTTCTTCGCTCTGGCGTAGCCAACATCTATAGAGTTATAGACCAGCTGGATGACCTCTGTAATTAGTTCTTCCGGAACTATCAGCCTCCCTGAACCGGTTTTGCCGAGTTTCTGTTGCTGGTTAAGCTGCTCCACCTTTTCGTAGAGAGTCTTTTCCTTAGGGGCCGGTTCCACCGCGCAGACCCCTACCTCTTTCAACACCTCTGCGTCTACTATCCGCTCGGTCAACACCTTCTGGAACATGTTCGGATCTTCTTTCGCGCGGCTAGTCTTTCCTTCTCTTCTTATTAGTGCGTTAGCCTTTCCGTTTTGAGCTCCGGGTCGATAGGTAATCTTGAAGTCGAACCTAGATAAGTAGGCAGCCTACTGTGCTGAACGTCGTAAGAGCTTCTGCGTCTTTATAAAGTAGGTCAGCGACTGGTGGTCTGTAAGGACCTGGACCGTGCTCTGTCTAGCTATAAGCTCCGGTTTCCACTCTTTAAAGGCCTAAATAATAGCCAGCAGTTCTTTATTATAGATAGCGTAGTTCCGTTTAGCATTTTTTATAGACTTGCTAAAGAAAGCTACCGGATAGAGCGTTTCGTCGTTGTTAGCGTATTAAGAAAGGACCCCTGCAGTTACTGTGTCGGAAGCGTCTGTCTCTACGTAGATCGTCTTTTCCGGTCTGAAGTGCGCTAGCACTAGCGCTAAGGCTACCGCCTCCTTTAGTCGGTTGAAAGCTTCCGTACACTTCTTATTCTATAGGCTAGCAGCCTCCTTCTTTAACGCCTCGTTCAGGGGTCTCGCTATCTTGCTGAAGTCTTTAATAAACCGTCGGTAGTAGCTGCAGAATCCGAGAAACGCTCTGATCTGCGTAGTGTTTCCGGATTTCGGTTGCTTCCATTTCGCTACGGCGGCGACCTTTAAGGGGTCTATCCGGATCCCTTCTCTTCCGACGATAAGACCGAGGTATTTGACCTTAGTCTAATAGAACTCGCTCTTCTTCGTGTCCGCGTTCAATCCTACTTCGCAGAGTCTCTTTAGCACCCTCTCGACGTGGTCCGTATGCTAATCTCTCGTTCCGTCTATGTAGATAAGAATGTCGTCCAAATAGATAGACACGAACCGCTCTAGCATGTCTATAAAAGTGTAGTTTATAAAGCGTTGCTATACTGCCGGCGCGTTGGTAAGTCCGAAAGGCATTACCAACTATTTGAAATTGCCTATACGCGTCGCGAACGTCGTAAGGTCTTCTGTTTGCCCTTCCTCGTTTCTTAGTCGATAGAACGCTTGGCGGATGTCCAGCTTGCTAAACTACTTAGCCTTTGCTACGCGCTGTATAGTCTTATCGATTAGCGGCAGTGGATATACGTCTCTCTTAGTGACCTCGTTGAGGCCTCGATAGTCTACGCAGAGTCTTAGACTACCCCCTGGTTTCCTTACGAAAAGAATCGGTAACGTATATTCGGCAGAACTTAGCGTAATAAACTTCTTCGCCAGATTTTCGCGAACAAATACCTCTACCTAGTCCAGTTCCGCTGGCGACAGTCGTCTTAGGGGCTCGGTTCTTGGCAGCGTAGCTCCGTCTTTCAGCCGGATCTTGTTGTTATATTCTGGTCGGTGGAGCGGCAGGAGGTTGAAGTCGGCTCTTAAGAATACGTTATCGTAACTATAGAGCTCGTTTAGCAACACCTCTAGTGGGTCCACTTCTTCTTCCGCTATTATCTTCCTGTAGTCTTCGATATCTTTTATCGAGATAGCGTAGATCTCGTTGCTCGGCGACTTCGCAGGGGTCGTTATTGCTTCTGAACTTATTATTCCGACGGTAACCGGGGGTTCGGAACGATCGGACGGAGCCTCTTTCGCGGACTCCGTAGCTTTCGGCTCGGCGGCGGCGGTAGCGCAGGCGGCCGCTCTGATAGTCCCTGCTCCGCTACTCGGGGTTTTAAATCCTATCGTGCCTTTATCTACGTTAATGATAGTCTTCTAGTTCTTTATCTATTTCTGCCCTATAATGATGTCGAACCTTCCGAGATCTATAATCCGGAACGTTGCTTCTGTAGTCCGACCGGCCAGTGTAGTCCTTAATAGCACGTAGTGCGTAACGTTTTCCGTGTCTTGTCCGTTATACGCCGAAATCCTCGTCGGCAACGCTATCTCCACCGAATAGCCGTATCCCTTCGTCAGTTTCTGAACTAGTCGGTGGTGGATCGCCGAGCCAATAAGAGCTCCGGTGTCGATAAAGGCTTTTAGCTGAAGTAGTCTGCTCGATCCGTTAAGGGTGATCTGACTGCAGTAGACGCAAGGTCAATACCCGTCTTTGATAACTATATCCAAGGCTGGAGAGGGAAGAATCTACGTACAAGCGGAGGTGGAGGTATTTGAGTATGCGCCAAGCCTGCCACCTTCCAGTACCTTCCAGCCCCCCTACCTCCACATCCGTATCACTACCGCCCTCCCTAACCAGCGATTGCCCTCAATCGCAATCAGCCAATCAATTGCAATCAGCCCATCAATCGCAATCAGCTAAACCAGGTCGTGTCGTGCCAAACCAGGTCGCAGAGGTCGTCAGGATCGCAAATTCAGCTTCGCGATCGGCCAATCAGGGCGCTCTAAAACAGGTCGCTTTTGAGCTTCAATTTCTGTGCGTTTTGAGTCTTAATCTCGTGCCTTTTTGAGCCTCAATCTCGTGCCTTTTTGCCGTCGCTTTGGTGCCTTAATTGGTGCCTTGTCAAGGCTGCAGAATTCTCAGAGGTCGCGGCTGCAGAGGTTGTTAGGGCCGCGGAGGTCGCGCAGGTCGTCGAGGCCGCGGAGGTCGTTGAGGTCGCGGCTGCAGATGTCGTTTGTCGCAGAGGTCGTAGAGGTCGCAGAGATCGCAGAGATCGCAGCCTACGTATGTCGCTTTTCGACGGTCGCTTCTTAGACGGTCGCTTCTCGAGCCGTCGCTTCTTAAGCCGTTGCTTCTCAAGCCGTCGCTTCTCAAGCTGTCGCTTCTCGACGGTCGCTCGCTTCTCAGACGCTCGCCTCGCTCGCTTCTTAGACGCTCGCCTCGCTTCTCGACCGTCGCTTTCGGCCTTAATTGGTGCCTTGTTTGCTGCCTTGTTTGCTGCAGAGGTCGCGGAGTTCTCGGAGGTCAGCTTGCAGAGGTCGTCTTGCAAACACATATCGCTTCTCGACAGTCGCTTCTCGACAGTCGTAGAGATCTCGGAGGTCGCGGAGGTTCTCAGAGCTGCAGAGGTCGTCGGGGCTGCAGAGGCTGCTGAGTTTTCGGAGGCTGCAGAGGCTGTAGAGGTCGCGGAGTTCTCGGAGGTTGCCTTGCAAACACATGTCGCTTCTCGAGCCGTCGCTGCTCGAGCTGTTGCTTCTCAAGCCGTCGCTTCTTAAACAGTCGTAGAGGTCTGTCGCTTCTGAACTTGCAGTGCCTTTCTGAACATACAGTGTCTTTGTTGTCTGCAGCAGCTGTGCCTGTCTGCAGCAGCTGTGCCTCTGTTGTCTGCAGCTGCCTGGTGCTCTTGTCGCTTGTGCTGCTGCAGAGGTCGCGGAGGTCGCGGAGGTCGTAGAGGTTGTAGAGGTTGTCTTGCAAATACGTGTCGCTTCTCGACGGTCGCTTCTCGACGGTCGCTTCTCGACGGTCGCTTCTCGACGGTCGCTTTTCGAGCCGTCGCTTCTCGGACAGTCGCTCGCTTGTTGACGGTCGCTTGCCTGTGCTTTGCCTATGTTGTCTGCAGCAGCTCTGTGTTGTCTGCAGCAGCTCTGTGTTGCCTAGTGCTCGTGCCTAGGTGCTCTGCCTTGTGCTCTGCCTTGTGCTCTGTCTTGTGCTCTGCCTTGCTGCTCGTGTCGCTGTGCTGCTTATGTCGCTTTGCTGCTCGTGTCGCTCGTGCTGCTCCTTGTCGCTCGTGCCTTGTGCTCTGCCTGCTTGGTGCTCTTGCTCGGTGCTCTTGCTCGGCCTAGGTGCTCTTGCTCGGCCTAGGTGCTCTGCAGCTGCTTTGCCTGTAATGTCTGCAGCTATGCCCTCTGTTGTCTATAGTAGCTGTGCCTGTGTTGTCTGCAGCTATACCTCTGTTATCTGCAGCAGCTGTGCCTGTCTGCAGCTGCTGTACCTATATTGTCTGTAGCAGCTCTGTATATTGCATACAGCAGCCCTGTATTGCCTGCAGCTGCTGTGCCTATGTTGTCTGCAGCTGTGTTGTAGTGCCTTTCTGAACATGCAGTGTCTATATTGTCTGCAGCTGTGCCTGTCTGTAGCTATGCTTGTGTGTAGCTGCTGTGCCTCTGAACATGCTCCTAAACAGTGTGTTGCCTGCAGCTGCCTGCCTGCAGCTGTGCCTCTGTTGTCTGCAGCGGGCTCTGCCTAGGGGCTCTGCCTAGGGGCTCTGCCTAGGGGCTCTGCCTGGGGGCTCTGCCTGGTGGTGATTGCCGGTCGTCTTGATTAGTATGTCCGAATAGAATAGTCTGTTAAAGACCCGAAAAAAACGAATGTCGTCGCCCTAGGTCCTGCTAGGTGCGCTCTCGTCGTCGTCGCTTCGTCGTCGTCGCTCTCGCTCCTCGCTCCTCGCTCCTCGTCCTCGTCGCTCCTACATCGTTCTTCTCGACCTTCTCGTCGCTCTCTCGCTCTCGTCGCTCTCTTACTCTTCTTTAAAACTTGCGATCTGCTCGTAGGGGCACTCTCTTCCCTAAAACTCTTCTTCTCTATAGGGGCACTTCTCTTCCCTAAAAACTCTTCTTCTTCTCGATAGGGGCACTTCTCTTCCCTAAAACTCTCTCTTCTTCTTCTCGATCGGGGGAAGGTAGAGTAGTATGCATATGCACAATTAAGTAACCGGATATAATTCGACGGCCTCCTTTGTACGTATACAGTACACACTCTGGGTTGTCGGTTGCACGTACGTTATTCGAGTACCCGGATGTAATTCAACGGGCTCTTTCGCGTAGTGCAGGTGTTGTTGAAGTGAGCCTTGGATATAATGATCTGACTGCAGTAGACGCAAGGTCAATACCCGTCTTTGATAACTATATCCAAGGCTGGAGAGGGAAGAATCTACGTACAAGCGGAGGTGGAGGTATTTGAGTATGCGCCAAGCCTGCCACCTTCCAGTACCTTCCAGCCCCCCTACCTCCACATCCGTATCAAAGGGGGTAGACAGTAATTAGAAGGATAATGGCTGTTTCCGTGTTTACTTCCACCGCCGCCGAGAGCGGGTTGCTGCAGCTGTTAATGCTTTCTTCTCGTGGCGATTCGCTTCGATTCGGTGCCCTATTGTTAATGCTGGGTGGGGGGCCTATCCGTCTAGCTGGTCTTTTCCTATAATTCTTAACTGCGCCCCGCCGTCTACGCTGTTAGTGTCGTTCAGAGCCGGCTCTATAGCTTGTATAGTCTTTCTCGGTAGCTGCAGCTGCGGCTGCTTTATAACACGATACTCCTGCTTCTGCTTATCCGATGCTTGGCATCTCGTGGCGATGTAGCCAGGCTTGCTATACGCGAAGCAGGTAGGGACGAACGCTGATCGTAGTGAATACCACGACTGCTAGGGGGTTCGTCGGAAAGGCGCAGGGGGCCGCGCCGTCTGCGTTGTTAACGGCTTCTGGTTCGATTCGCGTAATTTCGCGTATGCGCTTAGGCTTCTCGCTGTAACTCTCGCTCAGTGCACGAAGCTCTTAAGGTCTTCGTCTTCTACCGAAGCTATAGCTGCAGCCAGTTCAGGGTTCAGCTTCTGTCTTAGTAGATAGAGCTGCTCGTCTTCTGCTACTCTGGCCCTAATAGCATGTTTTCTGAATAGCCTGTAGAATTCTTCAAACGTCTGCCGGTTTTAATTAATCTTGTCCAGCTGCTTACAGGCTGTCTTCTTTCGGAATGGGTCTCCGAATCGCTGGTCTAGTGCTCTGATCGCTTCCTCGGCGGTTACCTCTTCCAGGTCCGCCACTAGCGAAAAAGCTTCACCTTCCAATCGCGCCTCTAAATAGGCCAGTCTGTCTTCTTCGCTGCTTACTGCGTAGTCGCGGCTTATCTTATTCTTGATCTTCTTTTTGAACGCCTCCTACGCTTTAGGGTCTCTGCTACCGAAAGCAGGTAGGTCCGGTAGTAGCGTTATCGTAGTGCTACCTTGACTATAGGCCGCCAGTAAGGCGGTCTCCGCGTAGGTTTCTCGCCGCAGTGGCGGCGACGACTTCGCTGCTTCTATATTAGCCAGTTGATCCTTTAGCGCCTTTAGCTGCGCCAGTCGATTTGCCGCCTGGTTTTCCAGCATATCTATAATAGTCTCGGCCGATTCCTTCTCTGCTCTTACTGTCTCTACTTCCTCTCTTAACTGTCTCTTTTCTTCTAGCGTTCTAAAGAACAGCGTCTCGAGGAGGTCCATTCCGTCGTAGACCTTTCCTATCCTATTCTCGTTTATATAGTCTTCCAGTTCCTCGATCGTACAGTCGTAGATCTTCCTATATTCGCTTATTCGTTCCTTAATCTCTGCGGTCTCTACCGCCGTAAAACCGCTAATAATGATCTTATTATCAATAACACTGGAGCGCCTACTCGCTCTGTCAGTCTTTCTCTTTCCGCGGCAGCCTGTTACGCCGCTGTCTACTGCTAAGAAGCCTTCCATCTTCTTACAGTGCTGGGTTTGGTGTTTTTGGTGTATGTGTGCGCGTGCGTTATTCGAGCGTCCGGATAGTTCGACGGGCCCTTTCGCGCAGCGCGGGGTTTGTGTAGAGAGTGAGTTCGAGATATAATAATCCGAGCGCGCAGATGAGTTTCAATACGGCTGTTTTGATAACTATATCTCGAACTAAGGAGGGAAAGGAATCTATGTAGTGGTGGTGGTGGGCTTTCGTAGTAGTGGTGCTAAGGCCCGGCTCGGTCCGTTCCGGAACCTAAATCCTAGAAGGGGCCGAGCCGAAATCCAGGGTCCACCCTATTAATCTGTCCTACCTCTTTCCACCGCCGCAACATTGGCTGTACGATAAACGGCGTCGTCGTTATGTGGTTGCTCTTAAAAGATAGCTAAGTAATGCTTTGATTTAGCAATCTATCTTGTATACGCCTCTAGCAGAGCCTTTGCTTAGAGGCTACTCTTTTCCCGACTCGTTGTCGTCCAAGTAGGACTCCTAATCTTCTCGTTAGGGCGCCGCAGTTGCTACCCTTACAGTAGTCGGCCGTCCCCTAGGTCTCTCTGCTAGCAAAAGGCCGCAATTCCGTATAGTGTAGCCCATCTTGCTACACTAGTAGCAGGCCCCTTCTGCTCGCCTCTTGTCTAGGGTGGCTATGTCTACCTATTGTGCCCTCTTAGTAGCGGCCCTCGGCCGTACAGTAACGGCTGCTGCTACCCTCGTTGTCGTTAGTTCCTAGTCTATAGCGTCCGTCTGTCGCTAGAGGGGTTGTCTTATCTCTTAAGCGCAGCTTATCCGTCTAAGCCTGCGCTGCTAGTCGTCGACTATCCTAAGGAGATCGCAGAATTCCTCGTACGTAGCTGGTCGCATTACGCCTACTAGCCCCGTTATAATCCCCTTAGAGAGGCCTACCTCTAAAGAGGTAATTTTTATCCTGTCCTCCTATTAGAGACCTCCTGCTTCTGCCAAAGTCTAGTTAAATTCTGTAAGGAATTCTCGTACAGTCTTGCGTCCTTGCTTTATCGTGTTGACCTATAGGAGTGCTTAGCTCTCGCAGTCTAGGTCCTTGTAGCTCTTGTCTCGAGCTACCTAGAGCATTGTCGTCGTAGCCATTACTAGGTTGGCAATAGCCGTCTTATAGTACAGCAGAATTCGTGCTGCCGCCCTGCCCTTTAACCTCCTAGAGAGGTAAACTACCTTGTCTAGCTCGGTTAGGTATGCTCCTAAGTTAACCAGAAGCTTAGAGCGTATCTAGGCAGTCTAGGAGGGGTACTCGGCCGGAGCCTTACTATCGTATATAGAGACGTTAGGGAGTTTGCTTTTAGGGGTCGGGGTGTAGGCTATTATGTTCGTCGTTGTCGTAGGGGTCGGATCGCGATCGGACGCCCTAAGCTGTCGTAGCTCCTGTTCCCGTTAGGAAATTATCGCAGCCTAATAGCTTACTTGCTGCTCGAGCTGCCTCTTGCTTTCTAGCAGCTCCTTGTACACGCAGTGCATATGTCCCTCTATAGCTGCGGGTTCTATAGGGATGTCGCCGTCTATCTTTGTTTTATTACTGCAGTTACTGTTACGGTCAACGGATGTAAAACGGAAAACACAGTTAACAGATGTAAAATGGAAAACAACAGCATCCAGGACCTAACTAGAACTATTAAGATTTACAGACTACAGGCTAACAACTACTAGATAGAAGAAGACTCCAAGAGAGTGAAAGGCGAATTATCTCGCGATGCAAACACTCCTAGCTTAGTTCTGGAACCTTTGGAAAAAGCGGGTCTAGGAAATAAATTTGTTTGCAGAACAAAGAAACAGAGTTTAATAAGAAAGTCACTAGCAAACACTTAGCAAACAACCAGCTAGGGCAGGGGGATATAAGAACCTGCTGCCGCCCCCCTAATCTTTCTCTTCTTCTTGTTTATAGCTCGTCTTGTGCATTAATTTAGCTTTTATATCTTAGACTCCAGCCCTTCCCTTCTTTACTTAGTTTTTACATCCCTTACTTTAGACTTTAGCCTCTCCCTCTAATATTAACTTTTACATCCCTTCTTCTAGACTTTGTTTTATCCAACTCCTCTTACTTACTTCGACTTTTACATCGACCTCTTCCGACCTCTTAGCTCCCCCCTTAACATAACGAGCTATCTACCAAACACCAGACTATTAATATAGTCTTCTATGCCCTACGAGAAGAGGTCCCCTTTAAGGAATACTTATAACTGGACCTATTAGAAGAAGGAATTATTAACCTAATAAACAACGATCCCAACCTTGCTATCCGAGTCTTCTTTACAGCAACGAACATCGTCTATACAGGCATTAAACAAGTAAAAGAACTTAACCAATACATTAATAGCCTAGAAGCAATGCTATTAGATAGCAAGGATTAGGTACAAGAGATAGAACGAAAGATTGCCAATCTTACAATTAAGAAAGCTTAGATACAAGGACAGTTGTAGGAAGCTCTAAACCTAAGAGCACAGAACACCTCTAGAGAACCTACTAGCAAGAGAGTAGCTGACCTAGAACCATTTTATAGAGACAAGGACAAGTTTGATAAATTTCGACTACGATTGTTAATTAAACTCTCTGCTAACGCAGACTACTTCCTAAACGAACAATAGAAGGTCTCGTACGCGTTCTCCCTCCTTGCTAGCAAAGCACTGCAACAAGTCTTACACTGGTTTGACCTAAAGACATTACAAGTTACTTGCCTAAATGTCACTACCCTGCTTACTGCTCTCGACTCGGCCTTTGGCAACCTATACTGCAAGTCTACGGCCTAGCAGATAATCCGAACCCTTAAGCAAACCAACAAGCTATTCTCTGACTACTACGCACAATTCTTACAGGAAATCGGTTACTGCGAATACGACACAGAAGCACAAAAATCGGCTTTGGTTGCTGGCCTAAGCACTGAACTTCTTACTAAACTGGAGGACTAAGAGCATAAATCTTTGTTCTTTTACGAACTGGTTACCCTCTGCCAACGCCTCGACAGTCGTCGAAACCTGTTCTTAAACATTATTAAGGCATGCGGCAACCTACTTAACAACTGTACGAACTAGCTTCCGGTTACGACTCTTCCTACCTTTACCTAAAACTAACCTAGTCCTCCCTTAGCCCTAAGACTTCCTCCTGTTAACGGCGAACCTATAGACCTTAGTTTAGCTAAGCTTTAAGATAGTCGACTTACATAAGAAGAGAAGCAGCATCGCTATAACCAACGCCTCTATATATACTGTAGGGAGCTAAACTACATTGCAATTAACTGCCTAACTCTAGTTAATCGCTGCAACAAGGCAGGCACCCAGGTCGGATTCTCTGCAGCTGCCCTAGCACTAAAGGACAACAGCAAGGACTAGGGAAACGCTTAGGCCTGTTAACAAGACGCCTAATAGGCAAGCATTTAGATCGACATCGTGCAATCTCTTCTTCTGCAGTGCAATTCTGTACTAAGGCAGAGGATAAGTTAACTTATCCTCCCTTTATAGTTACAGCAAATATCTACACTAAGAAGAATTCTATATACTTAGTACTTACGATAATCGACTACGGCGCAACTAGCAAGAGTTTTATTAACTCTAGACTTATTAACTCCTTAGGAATCCCTACTTAGAACTTGAAATACCCTAGACCTTTAAAGATGTTTAATAGCAGCGAGGCCTCTGCAGGAGGTATAACTTAGATTGCCTACATTAAACTTCAACTTAGGAACAACTACGAAGAACACCTCTCTTGCTTTGTTACACCTCTACTAAACTAGAAAATAATTCTAGGATTGCCTTAGCTAAAGCTCTATAACCTACAGATTAACTAGAACACGGGAAGCCTCGACATAAACTTAGAACACTGCCGAAACCATTGCTATACTTTAACTTAGCTTACTCCTGCGAACGGCACAAAAGATTCGATACTCTAAGTATCTGCAGCTGCTTTCTACATAGCTGCAAAGGAAAAAGGAGCTAAAATCTTTGCTGCATTAATAGAAGACATCGAGAAAGCCCTTGCTAAGTTCGACGAAAACCGAGAAGCTACCAATCTAGAGACAAAAGTACTAACAGAATACTACGACTTCCTTAGTGTATAGTTAGTTAAAGAAGCTAACAAGCTACCTCCTTACCGACCTTACGATTACAAGATTGAACTAGAAGAAGGTTAGACACCCCCTTTCGGACCTCTCTACTAAATGTCCTACGAAGAACTCCAAGTCCTGCAAAAGTTTCTACAACAAAACTTTTAGAAAGGCTTTATTCGATCTAGTCGCTTACCTGCTGCTAGCCCTGTTATGTTTGTTAAGAAGCCCAGTAGAGGGCTACGCTTCTGTATTAACTACCGCAATCTTAACGCTATATCTAAGAAGAACCGGTATCTAATCCCTCTAATCTAAGAAACACTAGAACGCCTCTCGAAAGCAAAATGGTTTACTAAGCTCGATGTAATTGCAGCCTTTAACAAGATTCGGATAGCTAAAGGACAAGAATAGTAAACCGCATTTAGAACCCGATACAGCCTGTTCGAATCCCTAGTAATGCCCTTTAGCATATGCAATGCACTAAGCACTTTCCAAGAATATATAAATGACACACTAAGAGAGTACTTAGACTAATTTGTTACCGCTTACATTAACGACATCCTAGTCTATAGCACTATACTAAAAGAATACTAGGAATACGTCCGAAAGGTACTGGCGAAACTGGCAGAAGCAGGCTTGTATCTAGACATTAACAAGTGCGAATTTTACTAACAAGAAGTTCAATTCCTTAGCCTTATTATCTTAGACAAAGGCATCTGTATAGACCTAGCAAAGATTTAAGCAATCCTAGACTGGAAGATCCTAAAGACTGTTAAAGAAGTGCAAGGCTTCCTTAGGTTCGCTAACTTCTACCGTCGCTTTATTTAGGGCTTTAGCTTAATAGTAAAGCTACTAACTGCTCTAACAAAGAAAGAAGCTAAGTTTAACTAGACTGACTCCTGCTAATACGCATTTAACCTCCTACGGCAGCAATTTACTAAAGATCCAATCCTTTAACACTTTGACTTTAACTTAGAAACTCGTGTAGAAACAGACGCCTCTAACGGAGCTATCAGAGCAGTTCTCCTTTAACGAAAATCGCCTAACTAGCTATAGCTCCTAGTAGCTTACCTTTTAAAGAAGATGCTACCTGCCGAATGCAATTAGGAGATATACGACAAAGAGCTCCTTGCAATTGTTAAAGCATTTAAAGAGTAGCGACCAGAACTCGAAGGTGCAGCCTACCCGACCTAAGTCAGTTCAGACTACAAGAACTTGGTTTATTTTATAAAGAGCGAAATCCTTAATTGCAGACAAGCCTGCTAGAGCGAATTCCTCTTAAGGTTCAACTTTGTTATCTAATACGCGCCTAGATCTCTTAATTTAAGGGCTAATGCCCTTACTTAGATGCCTGGAACCTATCTAGTAGACCAAAAAGAAGGCCAGACAATATGTAACTAAACTACCCTAAAGGCCTATAACCTAAGCAAAGACTTAAAGACCTACCTAAAAGAAGGTACACTATTAATCGCTGTCTCTTTTGCTCTGTGTCTAGCACCTGCCTTCCTAGAGGATAACGATTTAGAAAGCGAACTAGACAACGAAACATTTGACACTAAAGACTCTGAAATTAAAGGATCTGTTACCTCCGACAACGAACAGAACGATAATAAATTAACTAAAGAAGCAAATCAACCTAGAGAACTGCTCCTAATAATCAGAGAAGCTTACGAATAAGACGAACAGGCTCAAGGACTGATTCAGGCCCTTAAAATAGGTTAGCGTACCTTCCCTGGCTTTTCTCTCTTAGAATGCGAACTTAGGGATAGACTAGTTTACTTTCGATCTCGTCTTTTTGTTCCTAAAGGTGCAGACGATTTAATACGACTATATATCCTTAGGACGGTTTACAACTCGGCAGCAGGAGGCCACCCAGGACGATCGAAGCTTTACAAGCTTACTTCCCGTTACTACTAGTAGCCGTCGATGTAGAAGCACGTCCGCAGATATAGAAACGACTGTCCTATCTGCAAGGCAGCCAAACACGACTGACAACGCCTATAAGAATTGCTAAAGCCTCTCCCGGCCCCCGAACACCTGTAGAAACACATTACAATAGACTTTGTTACCTGTCTCCCTTAAGGAACTACTTAGGTAGGAGTCAAAGCAAAGAACGTCTTTGTAGTTGTAGACCGACATTCTAAGGACCGCTTTATAGTACCCTGCTAGAGCATAACTTCTAAGGAAACCGCTCGACTCTTTTACGAATACGTCTAGCGCTACGTAGGCCTTCCGGACAGCATTACCTCTAACAGAGGCTCTTAGTTTATTGCTAAGTTCTGGAAACGCCTTTGCAAGCTTTTGAACATTAATTACTACATCTTAACGTCCTACTACCTAGAAACAGATAGTTAAACGGAAATTGCGAATACACTGTTCGAACAGACGCTACGTTGCTTTATCGACTACTACCAAAAGGACTGGCTAAAGCATATCCCAACAGTGGAATTCTTAGCGCGCAACTAGGAGTTAGAGACAACAGGTTACTTACCCTTCTACACTACTAGACGCTACTACTCCCGAACAGGAATAGAGCCTTAAGACCTACTACCGCGACCCGACGACCTAGACGAAGTCGATGCAGACGACTAGGCAACACACCTCTCCCAGATCTATTAGGAAGTCTAAGAAGAAATGACTTACGCCTAGGCTATCCACGAAGAACAAGCTAACAGAAAACGACAACTAGCCCTAGACTATTAAGTAGGAGACAGAGTGTACCTGGACTCTAAGAATATTGTTACAGGAAGATCTTCTCGCAAACTTAATTGGAAAAAACTAGGCCCCTTCCCTATTATAGAGAAGATCAGCTTGCACGTATACTGTCTCTAACTGCCGGAAGACTGGGAAATCTACAACGTCTTCCATCCTGTTCGACTAAGACCTAAAGAAGGAGATCCCTTCCTAATCTAATTGCAAGACTAAGAACGAACCTGTATACTCTCTGTAGAAGACGACGACGAAGATAAAGAAGGAGAATACTACGTACGCAAAATCACAGACTGTCAAGTTTTTAATAGACAGACAAGGTTTAAAGTTTAATAGCAAAGCTACGAAGACTGGGACACTACTTGGGAACCCCTTAGAAATATTATCTTCGACAAGGACTAGGTTGAAGCCTTCCACTGCTAAAACCTCTTAGACTCTAGAGACTACAGCCTGGAAGCCCAGTACAGCTAAAGAGAACTGGATTCTGCTTACGAATAGAATATTAACCGTAACATTAGGCCTGCTCCTAGGAATAAGCAGACTTACCCCTAGTATCTCGAACTACTAAGGCTTCGTAGGAACTCCGCTATATTGAGGGGGGCTACTGTTACGGTTAACGGATGTGAAACGGAAAACACAGTTAACAGATGTAAAACGGAAAACAACAGCATCCAGGACCTAACTAGAACTATTAAGATTTACAGACTACAGGCTAACAATAATGTAACGCGGTACACTTGAGCCAAAAGGGACTGGTTAAGTAACTTGGAAGTGACTTGACTAATGTGTACGAGATATATGAACCTTAGCAAGGCATAGTAATAACACGGGCTAACCCACCCCGTATTACTACCCCCTGCGCTACAGGCTTACGACCTCGTAAGCTGCGCTTACTTACAGGCTACGTATGCTATTGCACAGCCCCCCTATGCAGTATACGCAATCAACCCCCCCCCCCGGCAGGTCTGCACACAGCTAGCTAGACCTTTACCAGGTCTGCCTTATTCTGTACGGAGTGGTAGACAAACGGACATACGTTAACGCTGCTTCCACTCTCCTGTTAAAAGATGCGCCCCCTGGGAATTGAACCCGGGCCTTTTATCGTACACTTTCAGCAGTTACTTCTGAGTTAAGTAATGTGAGGCGGTACACTTAAGCCAAAAGGGACTGGTCAAGTAACTAGGAAGTGACTTGACCAATGTGTACCAGATATATAAACCTTGGCAAGGCATAGTAATAACACGGGCCAACCCACCCCGTATTAAACAACTACTAGATAGAAGAAGACTCTAAGAGAGTGAAAGGCGAATCATCTCGCGATGCAAACACTCCTAGCTCAGTTCTGGAACCTTTGGAAAAAGCGGGTCTAGGAAATAAATTTGTTTGCAGAACAAAGAAACAGAGTTTGATAAGAAAGTTACTAGCAAACACTTAGCAAACAACTAGCTAGGGCAGGGGGATAGAAGAACCTGCTGCCGCCCCCCTAATCTTTCTCTTCTTCTTGTTTATAGCTCGTCTTGTGCATTAATTTAGCTTTTACACCTTAGACTCCAGCCCTTCCCTTCTTTACTTAGTTTTTATATCCCTTACCTTAGACTTTAGCCTCTCCCTCTAATATTAACTTTTACACCCATTCTTCTAGACTTTGTTTTATCTAACTCCTCTTACTTACTTCGACTTTTACATCGACCTCTTCCGACCTCTTATCTCCCCCCTTAACAGTTACCGACAGTAAGATTAGTTCCTAATGTAAGGGGCTTAAGAATCTTAGTTTAGGAACTTAAGGCTGGGTATCTATATAAAGGAACTAATAGGCAGTTCCTTTGTCGTCCGCTGCTGTACAATTTGTACCTACGAAGCTAAGCTAGCAATTTCCTCCTATGCAGGGATGCAAGGTTTACACTCTGTACAGAGGATCGGGAGTTCCCCTGCTATATAGTAGCGTAGGGTTTTCCCTCTATTTAGAGGGGCGGCAGTTCCCCTCTATATAGGACCCTAGGGTTCTCCTTCTGTACAGGAGTAGGGTCCTGTTAGTAATTCCGTATAGAGGGTAGGGTTATGCTAGCGCCGCTAAGTCGCAGTCCTTAGGGCGACGGCTGGCTTAGGTCGGGTCCAGGACCTGGGCTGGGCGGCGCCCCCTAATACAGGAGCTACGACAGCTTAGGGCGTCCGCTTGCGATCCGACCCCTACGACGACGACGACAAACACGATAGCCTACACCCTGGCCTCTAGGAGCAAACTACCTAACGTTACTACCTACGATAGTAAGGCTCTAGCCAAGTACCCCTCCTAGGCTGCCCAGATATGCTCTAAGCTTCTGGTCGACTTAGGAGCCTACCAGACCGAGCTAGACAAGGTAGTGTACCTCTTTAGTAGATTGAAGGGCAGGGCGGCAGCACGGATTCTGCCGTACTACGAGACGGCTATTGCCAACCGGCAATAGCTACAACGATAATGCTCTAGGCAGCTCTTAATAAAAGTTATAAGGACCTAGACTGCGAGAGCCGAGCACTCCTATAGGTTAATACAATAAAGCAAGGATGCAAGACTATACAAGAGTTCCTCGCAGCAATCGACTAGACTCTAGCAGAGGCAGGAGGACTCTAATAGGAGGACAGGATAAAAATTACCTCTTTAGAGGTAGGCCTCTCTAAGGAGATTATAACGAGACTAGTAGGCGTAACGCGACTAGCTATATACAAGGAATTCTGTAATCTCCTTAGGATAGTCGACAACTAGTAGCATAGGCTCGGACGGGTAAGCTGCACTTACGAGATGCGACAACCCCTCTAGCGGCAGACGGACGCTATAGACTAGGAACTAACGACGACGAGGGTAGCGGCAGCCGTTACTGTATAGCTAAGGGCCGCTACTAAAAGGGCACAATAAGTAGATATAGCTACGCTTAACAAGAGGCAAGCAGAAGGGAGCTGCTACTAGTATAGCAAGATAGGCTATACTGTACGGAATTGCAGGCTTTTACTAGTAGAGAGATCTAGGGGATGGCCGACCACTGTAAGGGTAGCAACTGCGGCGCCCTAACAAGAAGATCAAGAGTCCTACTTAGACGACGACGAGTCGGGAAAAGAGTAGCCTCTAAGCGAAGGCTCTGCTAGAGGCGTATATAAGATAGATTGCTAAATTAAAGCACTACTTAGCTATCTTTTAAGAGCAGCTATATAACGACTACGCCGTTTATCGTACAGCCTACGCTAAACGGGTCCGCAACGGCGCAGACATTAATTAATATAGGATGTTCAGTATACAGAGTAATAAGCGAAGACTTCGTATAAAGACACTGTATTAAGACGACCCCTACTATACCTGTATGTATGTTGGGTATTACCGGGCGAGGACCGGACATTACCTATATAGTAAAAGTAACAATAGAGATATATGTTACGGTCAGCAGATGTGAAACAGAAAACACAGTTAACAGATATAAAACGGAAAACAACAGCAGCCAGGACCCAACCAGAACCATTAAGATTTACAGACTACAGACCAACAACTACTAGATAGAAGAAGACTCCAAGAGAGTAAAAGGCGAATTACCTCGCGATGCAAACACTCCTAGCTTAGTTCTGGAACCTTTGGAAAAAGCGGGTCTAGGAAATAAATTTGTTTGCAGAACAAAGAAACAGAGTTTAACGAGAAAGCTAACAGCAAACACTTAGCAAACAACTAGCTAGAGCAGAAGGATATAAGAACCTGCTGCCGCCCCCCCTAACCCTTCTCTTCTTCTTGTTTATAGCTCGTCTTATATATTAATTCAGCTTTTACACCTTAGACTCCTGCCCTTCCCTTCTTTCCTTAGTTTTTACATCCCTTACTTTAGACTTTAGCCTCCCTCTCTAACATCAACTTTTACATCCCTTTTTTTAGACTTTGTTTTATCTAACTCCTCCCTCTTACTTCGACTTTTACATCGACCTCTTCCGACCTCTTAGCTCCCCCCTTAACATTACGAGCTATTAACCAAACACTAGACTATTAGTATAGTCTTTTACACCCTACGAGAAGAGGTCCCCTTCGAGGAATACTTACAACTGGACCTATTAGCAGAAGGAATTATTAACCTAATAAACAACGATCCTAACCTTGCCCTCGGAGTCTTCTTTACAGCAACGAACATCGTCCGTACAGGCATTGAACAAGTGAAGGAACTTAACCAACACATTAATAGCCTAGAAGCAATACTATTAGATAGCAAGGACTAGGTATAAGAGATAGAACGAAAGATTGCCAATCTTACAATTAAGAAAGCTTAGACATAGGGACAATTGCAGGAAGCTCTAAACCTAAGGACACAGAACACTACCAGAGAACCTACTAGCAAGAGAGTAGCTGATTTAGAACTATT
This sequence comes from Pseudocercospora ulei, assembly GCA_016165855.1. Classification (NCBI taxonomy): domain Eukaryota; kingdom Fungi; phylum Ascomycota; class Dothideomycetes; order Mycosphaerellales; family Mycosphaerellaceae; genus Pseudocercospora; species Pseudocercospora ulei. The sequence goes on from JACWNB010000036.1 coordinate 136,725, forward strand.
CTATAGAGACAAGGACAAGTTTAATAAATTTCGACTACGATTGTCAATTAAGCTCTTAGCTAATGCGAACTACTTCCTAAACAAACAACAGAAAGTCTCGTACGCATTCTCCCTCCTTGCTAGCAAGGCACTGCAACAGGTCTTACACTGGTTTAACCCAAAGACACTACAAGTTACTTGCCTAGAAGTCACTACCTTGCTTACTGCTCTCGACTCGGCCTTTAGTAACCTATACCGCAAGTCTATAGCCTAGCAGCTAATCCGAACCCTTAAGCAAACTAACAAACTATTCTCTAACTACTATGCATAATTCTTAAGGGAAATCGGATACTGCGAATACGACATAGAAGCCTAAAAGTCAGCTTTGGTTACCGGCCTAAGCACTGAACTTCTTACCAAACTGGAGGATTAAGAGCACAAATCTTTGTTATTTTACGAACTGGTTACTCTCTGCCAACGCCTCGACAGTCGTCGAAAGCTGTTCTTAAGCATTATTAAGGCACGCGGCAACCTACTTAACAACCGTACAAGCTAGCGTCCGGTTACGACTCTGCCTACCTTTACCTAAAACCAACCTAATCCTCCCTTAGCCCTACGACCTCCTCCTGTTAACGGCGAACCTATAGACCTTAGTTTAGCTAAGCTTTAAGACGGTCGACTTACATAAGAAGAAAAGCAGCGTCGCTGCAACCAACGCCTCTGCATATACTGTAGGGAGCCAAACTACATCGCAATTAACTGCCTAACTCTAGTTAATCGCCGCAACAAGGCAGGCACCCCTCTCGGATTCTCTGCAGCCGCTACAGCACTAAAGGACAATAGCAAGGACTAGGGAAACGCTTAAGCCTGTTAACAAGACGCCTAATAGGCAAGCATTTAGATCGACATCGTGCAATCTCTTCTTCTGCAGTGCAATTCTGTACTAAGGCAGAGGATAAGTTAACTTGTCCTCCCTTTGTAGTTACAGCAAATATCTACACTAAGAAGAATTCTATACACTTAGTACTTACGATAATCGACTGCGGCGCAGCTAGCAAGATTTTAATTAACCCTGGACTTGTTAACTCCTTAGGAATCCCTACTTAGAACTTGAAATACCCTAGACCCTTAAAGATGTTTAACGGCAGCGAGGCCTCTGCAGAAGGTATAACTTAGATTGCCTATATTGAACTTTAACTTAGGAACAATTACGAAGAACACCTCTCTTGCTTTGTTACACCTCTACTAAACTAGAAGATAATCCTAGGATTGCCTTAGCTAAAGCTCTACAACCTATAGATTAACTGGGACACTAGAAGCCTCGACATAAACTTAGAACATTACCGAAACTATTGCTACACTTTGACTTAGCTTACTCCTGCAAACAGCATAAGAGATTCGATCCTCTAAGTATCCGCAGCTGCTTTCTACATAGCTGCAAAGGAAAAAGGAGCTTAAATCTTTGCTGCGTTAACGGAAGACATCGAGAAAGCCCTTACTAAGTTTAACGAAAACCGAGAAGCTACTAACCTAGAGACAAAAGTACTAACAGAATACTACGACTTCCTTAGTGTATAGTCAATTAAAGAAGCTAACAAGCTACCTCCTTACCGACCTTACGACTACAAGATTGAACTGGAAGAAGGCTAGACACCCCCTTTTAGACCTCTCTACTAAATGTCCTGCAAAGAACTCCAGGTCCTGCAAAAGTTTCTATAACAAAACCTTTAGAAAGGCTTTATTCGATCTAGTCGCTTACCTGCTGCTAGCCCTGTTATGTTTGTTAAAAAGCCCGGTAGAGGGCTACGCTTCTGTGTTAACTACCGCAATCTTAACGCTATCTCTAAGAAGAACCGGTATCCGATCCCTCTAATCTAAGAAACACTAGAACGCCTCTCGAAAGCAAAATAGTTTACCAAGCTCGATGTAATTGCGGCCTTTAACAAGATTCGGATAGCTAAAGGATAAGAATAGTTGACCGCCTTTAGAACCCGGTACGGCCTGTTCGAATCCCTAGTAATGCCCTTTAGAATATGCAATGCACCTAGCACTTTTTAAGAGTACATAAACGATACACTAAGAGAGTACTTAGACCAATTTGTTACTGCTTACATTGACGACATCCTAGTCTATAGCACTATACTGAAGGAACATTAGGAACACGTCCGAAAGGTACTAGCGAAACTAGCAGAAGCAGGCTTGCATCTAGACATTAACAAGTGCAAATTTTACTAACAAGAAGTTTAATTCCTTAGCCTTATTATCTTAGACAAAGGCATCTGTATAGACCTAGCAAAGATTTAAGCAATCCTAGACTGGAAGATCCTAAAGACTGTTAAAGAAGTGCAAGGCTTCCTTAGGTTCGCTAACTTCTACCGTCGTCTTATTTAGGGCTTTAGCTTAATAGTAAGGCCACTAACTGCTCTAACAAAGAAAGAAGCTAAGTTTAACTAGACTAACTCCTACTAATACGTATTTAACCTCCTACAGCAACGATTTGCTAAAGATCCAATCCTTTAACACTTTGACTTTAACTTAGAAACCCGCGTAGAAACAGACGCCTCTTACGGAGCTATTAGAGCAGTCCTCCTTTAACGAAAATCGCCCAACTAGCTATAGCTCCTAGTAGCTTACCTTTCTAAGAAGATGCTACCTGCTAAATGCAATTACGAGATATACGACAAGGAGCTCCTTGCAATCGTTAAAGCATTTAAAGAATAGCGACCAGAACTCGAAGATGCAGCATACCCGACCTAAGTTAGTTCAGACTATAAGAACTTAATTTATTTTATAAAGAGCAAAATCCTTAATTGCAGAGAAGCCTGCTAGAGCGAATTCCTCTTAAGGTTCGACTTTGTTATTCAATACGCGCCTAGATCTCTTAATTTAAGGGCTAATGCCCTTACTTAGATGCCTGGAACCTATCTAGTAGACCGAAAAGAAGGCCAGACAATGTGTAACTAAACTATCCTAAAGGCCTATAACCTAAGCAAAGACCTAAAGACCTACCTAAAAGAAGGTACACTATCAATCGCTGTCTCTTTTGCTCTGTATCTAGCACCTGCCTTCCTAGAGGATAACGATTTAGAAAGCGAACTAGACAACGAAACATTTGACACCGAAGACTCGGAAATTAAAGGCTCTGTTACCTCTAACAACGAACAGAACGATAATAAATCAACTAAAGAAGCAAATTAACCTAGAGAACTGCTCCTAATCATCAGAGAAGCTTACGAATTAGACGAACAGGCTTAATGACTAATCCAGGCCCTGGAAATAGGTCAGCGTACCTTCCCTGGCTTTTCTCTCTTAGAATGTAAACTTAGGGATAGACTAGTTTACTTTCGATCTCGCCTTTTTGTTCCCTAAGGCGCAGACGATTCTATATAATTATACATCCTTAGGACAGTTTACAACTCGGCAGTAGGAGGCTACCCAGGACGATCGAAGCTTTACAAGCTTACCTCCCGTTACTACTAGTAGCCGTCGATATAGAAGCACGCCTGTATATATAGAAACAACTGTCCTATCTGCAAGGCAGCCAAACACGACCGACAACGTCTATATAGATTACTGAAGCCTCTCCCGGCCTCCGAACACCTGTAGAAGCACATTATAATAGACTTTGTTACCTGTCTCCCTTAAGGGACCACTTAGGCAGGCATTAAGGCAAAGAACGTCTTTGTAGTTGTAGACCGACACTCTAAGGACCGCTTTGTAGTACCCTGCTAGAGCATAACTTCTAAGGAAACCGCTCGACTCTTTTACGAATACATCTAGCGTTACGTAGGCCTTCCGGACAGCATTACCTCTAACAGAGGCTCTTAGTTTATTGCCAAGTTCTGGAAACGCCTTTGCAAGCTTTTGAACATCGATTACTATATCTTAACGTCCTACTACCCAGAAACAGATAGTCAAACGGAAATTGCGAATGCACTGTTTGAACAGACGCTACGTTGCTTTATCGATTACTACTAAAAGGACTAGCTAAAACATATCCTAACAGTAGAATTCTTAGCGCGCAACTAGGAGTTAGAAACAACAGGACACTTACCCTTCTATACTACTAGAGGCTACTACCCCCGAACAGGAATAGAACCTTAAGACCTACTACCGCGACCCGACGACCTAGACGAAGTCGATGCAGACGACTAGGCAATGCACCTCTCCCAGATCTATTAGGAAGTCTAAGAAGAAATAACTTACGCCTAAGCTATCTACGAAGAACAAGCTAACCGAAAACGACAACCAGCCCTAGACTATTAATTAGGAGACAGAGTATACCTAGACTCTAAAAACATTGTTACAGGAAGACCTTCTCGCAAACTTAATTGGAAAAAACTAGGCCCCTTCCCTATTATAGAGAAGATCAGCTCGTACGCATACCGCCTCAAACTGCCGGAAGACTGGGAAATCCACGACGTCTTCTATCCTGTTTGACTAAGACCTAAAGAAGGAGATCCCTTCCCAATCTAATTGCAAGACTAAGAACGAACCCGCATTCTCCCTACAGAAGACGACGACGAAGACAAAGAAGGAGAATACTACGTACGCAAAATCACAGACTGTTAAGTAATTAATAGACAGACAAAGTACAAAGTTTAATAGCAAAGCTACGAAGACTAGGACACCACTTAGGAACCACTTAGAAACATTATCTTTGACAAGGACAAGATTGAAGCCTTCTACTGTCAAAACCTCTTAGACTCCAGAGACTACTGCCTAGAAACCCGGTACAGCCAAAGAGAACTAGATTCTGCTTACTAATAGAATATTAACCGTAACATTAGGCCTGCTCCTAGGAATAAGCAGACTCACCCCCGGTATCTCGAACTACTAAGGCTTCGTAGGAACTCCGCTATATTGAGGGGGGCTACTGTTACGGTCAACAGATGTAAAATAGAAAACACAGTTAACAGATGTAAAACGGAAAACAACAGCAGCTAGGACCTAACTAGAACTATTAAGATTTACAGACTACAGACTAACAACTACTAGATAGAAGAAGACTCCAAGAGAGTAAAAGGCGAATTACCTCGCGATGCAAACACTCCTAGCTCAGTTCTGGAACCTTTAGAAAAAGCAGGTCTAGGAAATAAATTTAGTTGCAGAACAAAGAAACAGAGTTTAACGAGAAAGCTAACAGCAAACACTTAGCAAACAACTAGCTAGAGCAGAAGGATATAAGAACCTGCTGCCGCCCCCCTAATCCTTCTCTTCTTCTTGTTTATAGCTCGTCTTATATATTAATTCAGCTTTTATACCTTAGACTCCAGCCCTTCCCTTCTTTACTTAGTTTTTACATCCCTTACTCTAGACTTTAGCCTCCCTCTCTAATATCAACTTTTACATCCCTTCTTTTAGACTTTGTTTTATCCAACTCCTCCCTCTTACTTTGACTTTTACATCGACCTCTTCCGACCTCTTAGCTCCCCCCTTAACAATATAGGGACACTATAAGCAGGACTTATACCTCTATATCGTACAGGACAAGTTAGGGTATAACCTAATACTAGGGAAGCTATAGATAGAGCGCTAGCAGGGCAAGCTAGACGTTGGACGAGGACGGCTGTACCTAGCAGCGACGAAGTAGAGGCTCTAAGACTAAGGGAGAGTCCTATAGGTTAGCAATACTAAGGCCGAAGTTAACACAGCGACGAAGCAGAGGCCCTAAGACTAAGGGAGGGCTCTGTAGGGTAGCAATACTAAGGCTAAAATCAACACTGCGACTGTAGACATTAAGAAGGCATTAGTACCTAAGAAAGTAACGGACCCCTATAAGAAGCTCCTAAGGGAGTACATAGGATACCTAGACCTCTTCGAGCTAAAGTCGGCCTCGAAACTGCCGCTATACTAAGGAGAAGGGATTAACTACGATATCTAGCTAGAGCCCCGTCCGGATAGGAGTCTGCCTAAGGTACTATACGGTCCGCTATACGGAATGTCCTCTAGAGAACTCCTAGTACTATGCAAGACACTAGACGACCTGCTTGCTAAAGGTTTCATTTAGGCAAGTACCTCGTCTATAGGAGCCCTAGTACTGTTTGTCTATAAGGAGGGGAAGGCTAGCCTGCGTTTCTATATAGACTATAGAGGCATTAACGCGATTACTAAGAAGGACCAGTACTCCCTACTCCTTATTAAGGAGACTCTCGGACGGATTAGCAAGGCAAAGTAGTTTACTAAGCTTAACGTAGTCTTGGCTCTCTATAAGATACGGATTAAGGAAGGCTGTAAATAGATAACTGCCTTCTGTACGAGATATAGTCTTTTCGAGTAGCTTGTTACCCCCTTTAGCCTTGCTAACGCACTAGTAACCTGTCAGGGCTTAAGGATCTTAGTTTAGAAACTTAAGGCTAGGTATCTATATAAAGGAACTAATAGGCAGTTCCTTTGTCGTCTGCTGCTATACAATTTGTACCTACGAAGCTAAGCTAGCAATGTCCCTCTATATAGGGGTATAAGGTTTATACTCTATATAGAGGATTGGGAGTTCTCCCTCTATATAGTAATATAGAGTTTTCCCTCTGTTTAGAGGGACGGCAATTCCCCTCTGTATAGGGCTATAGGGTTCTCTCTCTGTACAGGAGTAGGGTCCTATCGGTGATTCCGTATAGAGGGTAGAGTCGTACTAGCGCCGCTAAGTCGCAGTCCTTAGGGCGACGGCTGGCTTAGGTTGGGTCTAGGACCTAGGCTAGGCAGCGCCCCCTAACAATACCCCCCCCCTCCCTTTATATAGTGCCCTTTTCGTACAGCAGCGTGCTAAACACCCTTAGCTCCTAGTATTCTTTTGCTAGGTAGCGCTTTCCCGTCCTCGCCTAGACACTTAACCGTTAACCTCCCTCTCCGCCGGTTTAACCTTGGACTTGTCCTCCTAGGTCTGTAGGCAGGGAAGGTAGGTAGTGCTAGATCGCTTCTACCTAGCCTTGGCCGGTTCCGTTTGCCAATTTAACGAAGCTAAGGCTAAGGCTAAGAGGGCCTATAAGCAGTTATAAAGGTACAGGAGGTACTCGGTCCTGTCTGCTCCTTCTCCTCCTATCCTTAAGCTCTAGCTATATACTCTGTATCCTAACCGTACAGTCCGGCGCTACCGGGCTATTTAGCTCTGTCCCTGTCCCTTAGTCGTCGTCTAGAGTTTTACTCCTAGGTAGATGTTCCTGCCTCTGTCCGGTCGTCTAGTAGGCCGTCGCTTGTATAGGCCCTAGGTTGTAGTTGCCTTATTTGTCCTCCTTTATACAGTTGTAGCAGCTGCCTTAGTTATTATTGTCCTATAAGGCAGGCAGCTACTACTCTGTATATAAACCTCTTCCCTTTTCTCCCTCTCTCTTCTTCTCTTTCTTCTTTATTCTCTACCTGCTACCTGTCCGCCAAGCTGTCTACTACTACTACTATTACTACTACTAACTACTATCTACTAGCTACTACTAGTTACTACTACTATGCTACCTGCCCCGTCCGGCCGTACTTATTGTAGCTCCCTTATAGTCGCTGGCTCCCTCTCTGCTCGTCCGGCTAGGATCTCCTCCTATTTCTACCTCTAGTAGTAGGATGCTTAATTCGACTATTAGCTTCGCTTCCAGTTTATACAGGTTTCCGTCCTCTGTATAGTCTAAGCTAACGTCCTAGATGCTATATTAACTAGCAGCAGGGTGTTGCTAAGCTACCCTTCTACTTTTCCTAGTGCTAGGGCCCCCTTCCGTCTAGGAGGTAATTAAGATTATAGGTATAGAGTTAGCTGTTCTGAGTCCTAGGGGTAGTAGCTAGTAAGCTACCTTAAGATAGTATATAAAAGTTTTTCGACAGTGTCGCACTCGTTTCCTTCTTCCTTCTACTTTCCTTCCTACCTGCTTTCTAGCTGTTCCCTTTCTCTAGCTATTCTTCTATACAAGGTCGTATAGTGTAGTGTTAGTAGGATCCTATAGTGTCCTACGTTGTAATTCTCGATCCTTTAACAACCTAAGTTGCTAGCAGCTACCCTGTCCTAAGGGTAGATCGTACCCCTTTTCGCTATATAGCATAGTGTTACTGTAACTAGGCAGGGGGATAGTTCTCCTCCTACCTGTCTAGCGCAGTTGTATCTTATAGGGCCTCGTACAGTTCCTACGTAGGCTCTGCCTATCCTCGCTATTTTACTAAGTATTCTACCTTCTTCTTCTTCCTTTAGCTCTTAAGGATTCCTTCTATCTTATACTCTTCCTAGCTATTAGTTATAATCGCTAGTAGGCGCGCGTCGTCTGTCGTCTAGTGCGGTAGGGGGTCCGTATTTACCGGCTGTACAAGGTCTATATAGAAGACTGGATAAATCCCTAGGGGAGTGTTTAGTTGTATAGTATATGTCCCTACTGGTCGGACTACTGTAAACTTCCTGTTCTTCTAATCTAGCTTCTTGCTTAGCTAGTCTGTACAGATGTTTTACTGGTTTAGCTAGACCTTATCCACTACCTCGTACCTTCGTGCGGCCTGTCGTCCCTTGTTGGCCTGCTCTTCCGTATTCTGTTAAGCTATAGCTAGACTCGCCTTCGCCTATTAATAGGCGTTTATAATCGTTCGTACAATAGCCTCTCCCTGCTAAATAGGGGATCGTACAGGGCGCAGGGTATCGCTACTTAGGGTCGCTAGGAGCAGGGAGTAGTCGTATCTATAGGCTATAAAGAAGGGGGACAATCCTATAGCATTAGCTATACAGCTGTTAATAGCTAGCTCCGCTAAAGGGAGAAGTAGGTTCTAGTTCGTCTAGTTATAGTCGACGTACGCTTAGAGGTACGCTTCTAACGTCGAATTGACTCTCTCTGTCGCCCCGTCCGTCTGTAGGTGCTATACAGTTAATAGGCGACGTTCTACCTTTAGCAACTAGCAGACCCTTGCCTAGAGCTGGCTCGTAAACTGCGTGCCCCGGTCCGAAACAATTGACCTAGGGAAACCGTATTTGCTAAAAGTCGTCTGTATAAATGCCTAGGCGGTGTCTTTAGCCGTAATAGAGTCTATTCCCTCTAGTATTACCCCCTTCGTTAACTTGTCTATAACTACTATAATGTTCTGCTGTCTGTTGCTCTTAGGGAGGTCTGTAATAAAGTCTACCGTTAGGTCTTGCTAGGGCCGGTCTGGGATCAGTAGGGGCTTTAGCAGCCCGTACTTCAGCTTACGCTAGGGCTTCGTCCGTCTGTATATATCGCAGTTCTGTACGAACCTGCGGATATCCTTCGCCATCGCTAGCTAGTAGTAGTCCCTAGCGACAATGCTATACATCTCCTCGCGTCCTAGGTGCCTGGTAGCTATAGAATTATATACCCGTTGTATTAAGCTCGTATAGAGCTTCTTATCTGCTAGGACCTAAATCCGATTCCTGAACTTTAGGTTGTTCTCCCTGTCTACTAAGCACTCTGCTGCCGACACCTTAAGATAGAGCTCTGCTAGGAGCTTCCGCTGTCCTCCTTAGATTGCTGTACAGGCTCCTCGGTACACTTCGTCCCTCTCTACTGCCTCTTCCTATACTTGCAGTTAGGGTTCCTATAGGTATGCCGCTACTAGGCAGATAGTCCCTTCGCCTAGCTCCTCCTTAAACATCTGGAATGTTCGTAACTTTAGCTAGTCGTCCTTGTACGTTGTTAGCATATCCTAGTCCTGTCTAGATAGCGTATTGGCCCTGCTGTTATCCTTACTCTTACGACACTAGAGTCTTATATTAAACTAGCTTAGGTACATTGCCTATTGTACGTACCTCTTAGACAGCTTCCGGGGCTGCGCAAAGTACTCCAGATTCTTGTAGTTAGTTAGGGCGAGGAACTCGGGTACTAAGCGGAGTTCTCTATCCTATACTTCGCAACACTATACGAGTGCTAGCAATTCCTTGTTGTAGATAGGGTAGTTGCACTTAGCTAGGGAGTTCTTCTTAGAGAAATACGCGTATAGGTACAGGAGTCTGTCTAAGCCTACCTATAACAGGATACCTCTAATACAATACCCTAAGGAGTCGGTTTCCAGTATCGTCGTACGCTCTAGGTCGAAGGCGGCAAGCGTTAGTCCTATAGTAAAGAGCTCCTTTAGCTTGTTAAAGCTCTTATCGCACTTGTCCGACTACTTAAACTGTTTGTCCTTATAGGTTAGCTCGACTAGGGGGCATACAATCTCTAAGTAGTTCTGTATAAACTAGTAGTAGAAGTTGGCAAACCTAAGAAATTCCTGTATGCTCTTAATATTCGTAGGCGGCTTCTATTTCTTTATAGCATTAATCTTCTTCCTATCTATACTAATGCCTTTCCCTGCCTCGATAATAAAACCTAGGTATTTCGTATACTAGACACCAAGTTTACATTTGTCGATATTAAGGTACAAGCCAGTCTGCTGCAGTCGGTCCAGCACCTTCTTAACATCCTGTACATAATCTGTATAGGTGCCGTCTGTAAAAACTAGAGTGTCGTCGAGGTATGCTAAGCAGATGTTAATACAGCTACGCAGATATGATTCAATATGGCCTTTTTGATGACTATATCTCGAACTGAGGAGGGAAAGGAATCTATGTGTTGGTGGTGGTAGGCTTTCGAAGTGGTGGTGCCAAGGCCCGGCTCGGCCCGTCTGAGCCGAGCCGAAATCCAGGGTCCACTCTATCAATCTGTCCCACCTCTTTCCACTACCGCAACACTACCCCTCTCCCTTACCAGCGGTCGCCCTCGACCGCTTAGTCACCCCGTCCAACCAAAAATCTCCACTTTTTTTTTTTTTTTTTTTTTTGAGGTTCCCCTTTAAGGTCGACATCGGCTCGTCTATCTTTAATTAAAACAACGTTCTTTTCCTCGCTTCTTTCCGTTCTTACGTCGTCGTCTCCTAAGGTCCTTTACTTGGCGTTTATGTAATCGTTGTATCTAATCTGATCAGCTGTCTTCTGAGCTGCTGGTTGGCCGGTCTGTGCACTGCTGCGGGGGTCTATATAGATCTGTTCGCGGCTCCGTTTCTTCTTCTTCTTTTTTCTTCTACCAAAGCCTTTACCTACTACGTAGTCGGCGGCGCTGGCACGCTACAGCGTGCGCAAGCTACCGGCCGACGCAGTGGTAGTAGAGCACAATTACTTCCCGAAGCAACCTTACAATCGTTTTCATCGGCTTCCGCGCCGGTGGAGTGGACGTGGCTTTCTTCGTTTTCTTCCGGAAGGATCGGCTTTAGAGCTATTCCGGCTTCGGCTTCTTTGGGTTCCGCGCGTAAAAATCTCTTAGCAGCTCTGCCGAATTCCGGAGATTTTCGACCGGATACTATTTATAGTCTTCTAGCTATTCCTTCTACGAGATCCTCGCTTTAATGGACCCCCTTATCTTCTTTACGTCCATTACGTCTTCTACCTCCTACTCTTCTTCCTTACCGTCTATCTCGATAGGCGGGGGTTCGGCGAACCCCTGTTCCGGCAGACCGTTTTTAGGGTCCAAGCTTAGCAGATCCGAATGAAAGACATCGTAGATCTGGAACGATTTCGGTAGCTGGAGCCGATAAGTCACCGGCGACCTCTTTTCCACTATTATAAACGGACCTACGTAGCGCGGATTGAGCTTGGCGTTCCCTTTTAGTCTTAGGTTCTGCGTGTTGAGCCAGACCTTTTGACCTTCCCCGAATTCCGTCGGCGACCGCTTTCTATTAGTTCGAGTTACTATCTTCTTCTAAGCCGATTCTATTGCGTCTTTCGCTACTTTAATCGCTTCTTCTATCTGAGATCGGAGCGCTTCCGCCGCTGCGGCGGCGACTCTCTTTGACGACGTAGCGGTAGATAGTTCTGTAGAGCTGGGTTCGTTTAGTAGCTGAAAGCTTATCCTCAGAAGATAGCTATGCGTTATCTCGAACGGCGCCAGCGACGTTGCTTCTGACTGTGCTGAGTTCGCGCAGAATTCGGCTATTGGCAACACCTCGACCCACTTTTCTTAGTAATAGCTGCAGAAGGTTCGCAGATATCGCTCTATCTCTCGGTTAGCCACTTTAGACTGGCCGTCGGTCTGCGGGTAAGCGGCTGTGCTGAGCTTTCTACGAATTCCGAGAGCTTGGTTAATAGCTTTCTATACGTCGGCGGTGAATTAAGGACCCCTATCTGTAGTGATAGTGTCCGGCAGGCTATAGTGCTTCTATACGTGTCTAATCAGTATCCGCGCGGTCTCTTCTGCAGTCGTTCCTTCGTCTCTGGCTCAATAGGGGATGAAGTGGCGCTCTTTGCTTAGCCGGTCCACTACGTTCAGCATAGCGTTATATCTATCGGAGTCCGGCAGGCTGGTTACAAAGTCTATCGTAATGTGTTGCTACAGTTTCTCAGGGATCGGAAGCGGTTTTAGCAGACCCGCCGGAAGACCGTAACGTGGCTTCGCGGCTCGGCACACGTAGCAGTTGCTGATAAACCGGTGGATCCGCTCGTAGATTCGTAGAAACCAGTATATCGTCCTTATAGCTTCTATCGTTTTCTTTGATCCTGCGTAACTAACGTCCTTAGAGCTATGGACCAATTGGATGACCTCCGTAACCAGTTCTTCCGGAACTATCAGCTTCCCTAAACCGGTTCTGCCGAGTTTCTGTTGCTGGTTAAGCTGCTCTACCTTTTTGTAGAGAGTCTTTTCTTTAACTAGCGGCTCTATTGGTTCCGGTTCCGTCTGCGGTTCCGCCGTGCAGATCCCCGCTTCCCTTAACACCTCGGCGTCTACTATCCGTTCGGTTAGCACCTTCTGAAACATGTTCAGATCTTCCTTCGCACAGCTCGTCTTCCCTTCTCTTCGCGTTAGCGCGTTAGCTTTTCCATTTTGAGCCCCTAGTTGATAGGTGATCTTAAAATCGAACCCTAATAAGTAGGCGGCCTACCGTGCTTAACGCTGTAAGAGCTTCTGCATCTTTATAAAGTAGGTCAGCGACTGGTGGTCCGTGAGGACCTGAACTGTGCGCTTTCTGGCTATAAGCTCCGGTTTCCACTCCTCGAAAGCCTAAATAATCGCTAGCAGCTCCTTATCGTAGATAGCGTAGTTCCGTTCGGCCTCCGTTATGGACTTGCTGAAGAAAGCTACTAGATAAAGGGTTTTATCGTCTCCGTATTAAGAAAGGACCCCTGCCGTTACTGTATCGGAAGCGTCCGTTTCTACATAGATCGTTTTTTCCGGTCGGAAGTGCGCCAGAACTGGCGCTGAGGCCACTGCTTCTTTCAGCCGGTTAAAGGCTTCCGTGCACCTCTTATTCCATAGGCCGGCGGCCTCTTTCTTTAGCGCCTCGTTTAGGGGTCTCGCTATCTTGCTAAAGTCCTTAATGAACCGTCGATAATAGCTGCAGAATCCGAGAAACGCTCTGATTTGGGTAGTGTTTCCGGATTTCGGCTGCTTCTATTCCGCGATGGCAGCGACCTTTGAGGGGTCTATACGAATTCCGTTTCTTCCGACAATAAGACCGAGATATTTAACTTCGGTCTAATAGAACTCGCTCTTCTTCGTGTCCGCGTTTAATCCGACCTCGCGGAGCCTGGTTAGCACCTTCTTGATGTGGTCCGTATACTGTTCTTTCGTCCTATTAGTGTAGATAAGGATGTCGTCCAAATAGATAGACACGAACCGTTCCAGCATGTCTATAAAGGTGTAGTTTATAAAGCGTTGCTACACTGCCGGCGCGTTAGTGAGTCCGAACGGCATTACTAACTACTTGAAATTGCCTATACGCGTCGCGAACGTCGTAAGATCTTCTATTTGCCCTTCCTCGTTCCTTAATCAATGGAACGCTTGGCGGATGTCCAGCTTGCTGAACTACTTAGCCTTCGCTACGCGCTGTATAGTCTTATCTATTAGCGGCAGTGGATAGACGTCTCTCTTAGTGACCTCGTTAAGGCCTCGATAGTCTACGCAGAGTCGCAGACTACCCCCTGGTTTCCTTACGAAAAGAATCGGTAACGTATATTCGGCAGAACTCGGCGTAATAAACTTCTTCGCTAGGTTTTCGCGAACGAACACCTCTACCTAGTCCAGTTCCGCTGGCGACAGTCGTCTTAGGGGCTCGGTTCTTAGCAGCGTAGCCCCCTCTTTCAGTCGGATCTTGTTGTTATATTCCGGTCGATAGAGCGGCAGGAGGTTGGAGTCGGCTTTTAAGAACACGTTAGCGTAACTGTAGAGCTCGTTTGGCAGCACCTCTAGTAGATCCACTTCTTCTTCCGCTATTGTCTTCCAGTAGTCTTCGATGTCTTTTATTAAGATAGTGTAAATCTCGTTGTCCGGCGACTTCGCGAGGGTCATTATAGCTTCTAAACTTATTATTCCGACAGTAACCGGGGGTTCGGAACGATCGGACGGAGCCTCTTTCGCGGACTCCGTAGCTTTCGGCTTAGCGGCGACAGTGGCGACCTTTCCGATAGTCCCTGCTCCGCTACCTAGGGTTTTGAATCTGATCGTTCCTTTATCTACGTCGATAATAGCTTTCTGGTTCTTTATCTATTTCTGCCCTATAATGATGTCAAACCTTCCGATATCTATAATTCGGAACGTCGCTTCCGTAGTGCGACCAGCCAGCGTAGTCCTTAACGGCACGTAGTGCGTAACGTTTTCCGTGTCTTGCCCGTTATATGCCGAAATCTTCGTCGGCGACGCCAGTTCTACTGGATAGCTGTATCCCTTCGTCAGTTTCTGAACCAGTTAGTGGTGGATCGCCGCGCCGATAAGGGCTCCGGTGTCGATAAAGGCTTTCAGCTAAAGTGGTTTGCTCGATCCGTAAAGGGGGTAGACAGTAATTAGAAGGATAATAGCTGTTTCCGTGTTCACTTCTACCGCCGCCGAGAGCGGATCGCTGCAGCTGTTAATGCTTTCTTCTCGTAGCGATTCGCTTCAATTCGGTGCCCTATTGTTAATGCTGGATAGGGGGCCTATCCGTCTAGCTGGTCTTTTCCTATAATTCTTAGCTGCACCTCGCTGTCTACGCTCTCGGTGTCGTTCGGAGCCGGCTCTATAGCTTGTATAGTCTTTCTTAGTGTCTGCGGCTGCGGCTGCTTTATAACGCGATACTCCTGCTTCTGCTTATCCGATGCTTGGCATCTCGTAGCGATGTGGCCGGGTTTTCCGCACGCGAAACAGGTGGGGACGAACGACGGTTGCGGCACGTAGTGCGGCCGGGGGCTGCGTCGGAAGGGTGCGTAGGCTCTGGTTGTCTGCATTAACGACGGTGTCTTCTAAGTAGGTTCTCGCATCGTCGATTTTCTATATGCGTTCAGATTTCTTGCTGTTACTCTCGCCTAGTGCACGAAACTCTGGAGGTCTTCGTCTTCTACCGACGCTATAGCTGCAGCGAGCTTAGGGCTCAGTTTCTTTCTTAGTAAGTGTAGCTGCTTATCCTTAGCTACTCGGGCCCTAATCGCATATTTTTTAAACAAGCCGTAGAATTCTTTAAACGTCTGCCGGTTCTGATTGATCTTGTCTAGCTGCTTACGGGCTGTCTTCTTTCAGAATAGGTCTCCGAAGCGTTGATCTAACGCTTCGATCGCTTCTTTAGCGGTTACCTCTTCCAGGTCCGCCACTAGCGAGAACGCTTCGCCTTCCAGTCGCGCCTCTAAATAGGCCAGTCTGTCTTCTTCGCTGCTTGCTGCGTAATCGCGGCTTATCTTATTCTTAATCTTCTTCTTGAACGCCTCCTACACTTGAGGGTCTCCGCTACCGAAAACCGGTGGGTCCGGCAGTAGCGTTATCGTCGTGCTACCTTGACTATAGGCTGCTGGTAAGGCGGTCTCTGCTTGTTCTTCTCGACGCGGTAGCGGCGACTTTGCTGCTTCTATATTAGCTATCTGATTCTTCAGCGCCTTTAGCTGCGCTAGTCGATTCGACGCTTAGTGTTCTAACATGTCGATAATAGTCTCTGCCGATTCCTTTTTGGCCCTTACCGCTTTAGTTTCTTCTCTTAGTTGTCTTTTCTCTTCTAGCGTTCTGTAAAACAGCGTCTTAATAAGGTCTATGCCGTCGTAGACCTTCCCTATTCTATTCTCGTTTACATAGTTCTCCAGTTCCTCGATCGTGCAGTCGTAGATCTTCTTGTATTCGCTTATTCGTTCCTTAATCTCTGGGGTCTCTTCCGCTATAAAACCTCTAATAATGATCTTATTATTAATAACACTGGAGCGCCTACTCGCTCTGTCAGTCTTTCTCTTTCCGCGGCGGCCTGTTACGCCGCTCTCTACCGCTAAGAAGCCTTCCATCTTCTTACAGTGCCTTGGGTGTTGTTGTTGGTAGTGGTGCGCGTGCGTTATTCGGGTTTCCGGATGGTTTAACGGGCCCTTTCGCGCAGCGCAGGGTTGTGGAGAGTGAGTTCGAGATATAATAATCCGGGCACGCAGATATGATTTAATACGGCCTTTTTGATGACTATATCTCGAACTGAGGAGGGAAAGGAATCTATGTGGTGGTGGTGGTGGGCTTTTGTAGTGGTGGTGCCAAGGCCCGGCTCGGCCCGTCCGGGCCGAGCCGAAATTCAGGGTCCACCCCATCAATCTGTCCTACCTCTTTCTACTACCGCAACAGATGTCGTCTAGTAACCCTTACAAGGACTTGTTAATGTACCTTTAGAAGGTTGCTAGTACGTTAGCAAGGCTAAAGGGGGTAACAAGCTACTTAAAAAGACTATATCTCGTACAGAAGGCAGCTATCTATTTACAACCTTCCTTAATCTGTATCTTGTAGAAGGCCGAGACTACGTTAATCTTAGTAAACTACTTTGCCTTGCTAATCCGTCCGAGAGTCTCCTTAATAAGGGGTAGGGGGTACTGGTCCTTCTTAGTAATCGTGTTAATGCCTCTATAGTCTATGCAGAAACGCAAGCCGGCCTTCCCCTCCTTATAGACAAACAGTACTAGGGCTCCTACGGACGACGTACTTGCCTAAATAAAACCTTTAGTAAGCAAGTCGTTCAGTGTCTTGCGTAGTACTAGGAGTTCTCTAGAAGACATTCTATATAGCGGTCTGTACGGTACCTCCGGCAGACTCCTATCTGGACAGGGTTCTAGCTAGATGTTATAGTTAATCCCTTCTCCTTAGTGTAGCAGCAGCTTTAAGGCCAACTTTGGCTCGAAGAGGTCTAGGTATCCAGCATACTCCCTTAGAAGCTTCGTACAGGGGTCTGTTACTTTCTTAGGCGCTAATGCCTTCTTAATGTCCGCAGACGCTATATTGATTTCGGCCTTAGTACTACTACTCTACGGATCCTTCCTTTAGTCTTAGGGCCTCTCCTTCGTCGCTGTGTTAACTTCGGCCTTGGCCTTGCTGCCCTGTAGGACTTACCCTTGGTCTCAGAGCCTCTGCCTCGTTACTGCTAGGTACAGCCGTCCTCGTCCGACGTCTAGCTTGCCCTGCTAGCGCTCTATCTATAGCTTCCCTAGTATTAGGTTATACCCCAGCTTGTCCTATACGATATAGAGGTATAAGTCCTGCTTATAGTATCCCTATATCTCTATCGTTACTTTTACTATATAGGTAATGTCCGGTCCTCGGCCGGTAATACCTAATATATGTACAGATACAGTAGGGGTCGTCCTAATCTAGTGTCTCTATACGAAGTCTTCGCTAATTACTCTGTATACTAGATATCCTGTGTTAATCAATGTCTGCGCTGTTGCGGACACGTTTACTGTTGGCTGTACAATAAACAGCGTAGTCGTTATGTAGTTACTCTTAAAAGATAGCTAAGTAGTGCTTTAATTTAGCAATCTATCTCGTATACGCCTCTAGCAGAGCCTTCGCTTAGAGGCTACTCTTTTCCCGACTCGTTGTCGTCTAAGTAGGACTCCTAATTCTTTTGTTAGGGCGCTGTAATTGCTACCCTTACAGTGGTCGGCCGTCCCCTAGGTCTCTCTACTAGCAAAAGCCTGCAATTCTGTACAGTATAGCCTATCTTGCTATACTAGTAGCAGCTCACTTCTGCTCGCCTCTTGTTAAGGGTAGCTATATCTACCTATTATGCCCTTTTAGTAGCGGCCCTTAGCTATACGGTAACAGCTGCCGCTACCCTCGTTGTCGTTGGTTCCTAGTCTATAGCGTCTAGCTGCTGCTAGAGGGGTTGTCTTATCTTATAAGCGTAGCTTATCTATCCGAGCCTGTACTGCTAGTCGTCGACTATTCTAAGGAGATTGCAGAATTCCTCGTATATAGCTAGTCGCATTACGCCTACTAGTCCTATTATAATCTCCTTAGAGATGCCTACCTCTAAAGAGGTAATTTTTATCCTGTCCTCCTATTAGAGACCTCCTGCCTCTGCTAGAGTCTAGTCGAATTCTGCAAGGAACTCTCGTACAGTCTTATGTCCTTGCTTTATTATGTTAACCTATAGGAGTGCTTAGCTCTCGTAGTCTAGGTCCTTATAGCTCTTGTTAAGAGCTGCCTAGAGCATCGTCGTCGTAGCTATTGCTGGGTTGGCAATAGCTGTCTCGTAGTATAGCGGAATCTGTACTGCCGCCCTGCCCTTTAACCTACTCAAGAAGTACACTACCTTGTCCAGCTTAGTCGGGTAGGCTCCTAAGTTAACTAGAAGCTTAGAGCGTATCTAGGCAGCCTAGGAGGGGTACTCGGCCAGAGCCTTACCGTTGTAGGTAGTAACGTTAGGGAGTTTGCTCCTAGAGGCCGGGGTGTAGGCTATCGTGTTTGTTGTTATAGGGGTCGGATCGTAATCGGACGCCCTAAGCTGTCGTAGCTCTTGTTCCTATTAGGAAATTATCGTAGCCTAGTAGCTTACTTGCTGTTCGAGCTGGGCCTTGTGTGCTAACAGCTCCTCGTATGCGCAGTGTATCTGTCCCTGTATAGCTGTAGGTTCTATAGAGATGTCGCTATCTATCTTGTTTTATTACTGCAGTTACTAACAGTAAGATCAGTTTCTAATATAAGGGCTTAAGGATCTTAGTTTAGAAACTTAAGGCTAGGTATCTATATAAAGGAACTAATAGGCAGTTCCTTCGTCGTCTGCTGCTGTACAACTTGTACCTACAAAGCTAAGCTAGCAATTTCCCTCTATATAGAGATACAAGGTTTACACTCTGTATAGAGGATTAAGAGTTCTCCCTCTGTATAGTAGTGCAGAGTTTTCCCTCTATTTAGAGAGACGGCAATTCCTCTCTATATAGGGCTATAGGGTTCTCCCTCTGTATAGGAGTAGGGTCCTATCGGTGATTCCGTATAGAGGGTAGGGTCGTGCTAGCGCTGCTAAGTCGCAGTCCTTAGGGCGACGGCTGGCTTAGGTCAGGTCTAGGACCTGGGCTGGACGGCGCCCCCTAGCACAACCTTCTAGAGGTATATTAACAAGTCCCTACAAGGGTTACTAGACGACATCTGCTCGGCGTACCTCGACGATACCCTGGTTTTTACAGACAGTACCTATGCAGATTACGTACAGGACGTTAAGAAGGTACTGGATCGACTGCAACAGGCTGGATTGTACCTTAACATTAAAAAATGTAAATTCAGTATATAGCGTATAAAATACCTAGGTTTTATTATTAAGGCAGGGAAAGGTATTAGTATAGATAGGAAAAAGATTAATGCTATTAAGCAATAGAAGCTGCCTACGAACGTTAAGGGCATACAGGAATTTCTTAGGTTTGCCAACTTCTACTGCCAGTTTATACAGAACTACTCGGAGATCGTACGCCCGCTAGTCGAGCTAACACACAAGGACAAGCAGTTTAAGTAGACGGACGAGTGCAATAGGAGCTTTAACAAGCTAAAGGAACTCTTTACTACAGGACCAACGCTTGCCGCCTTCGACCTAGAACGTACGACGATACTAGAAACCGACTCCTTAGGGTACTATATAGGAGGCATCTTGTTACAGGTAGGCTCGGACGGACTTCTGCACCTATACGCGTATTTCTCTAAGAATAACTCCCTAGCTAAGTGCAACTACCCTATTTACGATAAGGAATTGCTAGCAGTTGTACAGTGTTGCAAGGTATAGGATAGTAAACTCCGCTCAGTTCCCGAGTTCCTCGCCCTAACTAACTACAAGAATCTAGAGTACTTTACGCAACCCTGGAAGCTGTCTAAGAGGTACGTACAGTAGGTAATATACCTAAGCCAGTTTAATATAAGACTCCAGTGTCGTAAGGGTAAGGACAACAGTAGGGCCAATACGCTATCTAGACAGAACTAGGACATGCCAACTACGTACGATCCGGCGAAGCGACTGTTACGATCGTTTCCGTCGGCTTCCGTACTAATAAAGCGGACTTGGCCTTCTTTTCAGCTGACGAGCCACTTAGGCCTCGGCTTCTTCGGGTTCCGTACGTAAAATTCTCTTAGTACTGCTGCCGAATTCCGGAGATTCTCGGCCGAATACTATTTATAGTCTTCTGGCCATCCTTTCTATAAGATCCTCGCTTCGATAGATCCTCTTTGTTTTCTTATATCGATTACGTCTTCTACTTCCTACTCTTCTTCTTTACTATCTATCTCTACTAGTAGGGGTTTAGTAAACCCCTGTTCCGGAAGGCCGTCTTCCAGGTCCAAACTTAGTAGATCCGAATGAAAGACATTGTAGATCCGGAACGATTTCGGCAGCTGGAGCCGGTAGGACACTAGCGACCTCTTTTCTATTATCTTAAACGGACCTACGTAACGCAGGTTGAGCTTCGCGTTGCCTTTCAACCTTAGGTTCTGCGTGTTAAGCTATACCTTCTGGCCTTCCTCGAATTCTATTAGTAACCTCTTTCTATTAGCTCGAGTTACTATCTTCTTCTAAGCTGATTCTATCGCCTCTTTCGCTACCTTAATTGCTTCTTCTATCTAAGATCGGAGCGCTTCTGCCGCCGCCGCAGCGATTCTCTTCGACGAAGTAGTAGGAGAAGGTTCTAAAGAGCTGGGTTCGTTCAGTAGCTAAAAGCTTATCCTTAGAAGATAACTGTATGTTATCTTAAGCGGCGCCAGTAAGGTGGCTTCCGACTGTGTTAAATTGGCGCAGATTTCGGCTATCGGCAACATCTTAATCTACTCTGCTTAATAATAGCTATAGAAGATCCGTAGATACTTTTCTATCTTACGGTTGGCTACTTTAGACTAACTGTCGGTCTAAGGGTAAGCGGCCGTGCTGAGCTTTCTACGAATTCCGAGGACTTAGTTAATAGCTTTCTATACGTCAGCGGTATATTAAGGACCCCTATCTGTAGTAATAGTATCCGGCAGGCCGTAGTGCTTCTACACGTACTAGACCAACATTCTCGCTGTTTCTTCTGCAGTAGTTCTATTATCCTTAGCCCGGCAGGGGATATAATAGCGCTCTTTGCTTAGCCGATCTACTATATTGAGCGTAGCGTTATATCTATCTAAATCCGGCAGGCCGGTTACGAAGTCCATCGTAATATGCTGCTATAGTTTCTCGGGGATCGGAAGTAGCTTTAATAGGCCGGCCGGAAGGCCGTAACGTAGCTTCGCTGCTCGGCATACGTAACAGTTAGTAATAAACTGTCAGGGGGCGCCGCCCAGCTCAGGTCCTGGACCTGACCTGAGCCAGCCGTCGCCCTAAAGACTGCGACTTAGCGGCGCTAGCAAGACCCTACCCTCTTTACGGAATCACCGACAGGATCCTACTCCTGTACAGAGGGAGAACCCTATAGCCCTATATAGAGGGGAATTGCCGTCTCTCTAAACAGAGGGAAAACTCTGCATTACTGCATAGAGGGAGAACTCCTAATCCTTTGTACAGAGTGTAAACCTTGCACCCCTATATAGAGGGAAATTGCTAGCTTAGCTTTGTAGGTACAAATTGTATAGCAGCAGACGACAAAGGAACTGCCTATCAGTTCCTTTATATAGATACCTAGCCTTAAGTTTCTAAACTAAGATTCTTAAGCCCCTTATATTAGGAACTAATCTTACTGTTAGTAACTACAGTAATAAAACAAAGATAGACAGCGACATCCCTATAGAAACTACAGCTATAGAGGGACATATGCACTGCGCGTACGAGGAGCTGCTAGAGCACAAGAGGCAGCTCGAGCAGCAAGTAAGCTACTAGGCTGCGATAATTTCCTAATAGGAACAGGAGCTACGACAGCTTAGGGCGTCCGATCGCGATCCGACCCCTACGACGACGACGAACACGATAGCCTATACCCTAACCCCTAAGAGCAAACTCCCCGACGTCTCTACGTACGATAGTAAGGCTCTGGCCAAGTATCCCTCCTAGGCTGCCTAGATACGCTCTAAGCTTCTAGTCGACTTAGGAGCATACCTAACTAAGCTGGACAAGGTAGTTTACCTCTTTAGGAGGTTAAAGGGCAGGGCGGCAGCACGGATTCTACTATACTACGAGACGGCTATTGCCAACCTAGCAATAGCTACAACGACGATGCTCTAGGCAGCTCTAGACAAGAGCTACAAGGATCTAAACTGCGAGAGCTGAGCACTCCTACAGGTTAATACAATAAAGCAAAGACGCAAGACTGTATAAGAGTTCCTCGCGGAATTCGACCAGACTTTGGCAAAGGCAGGAGGTCTCTAATAGGAGGACAGGATAAAAATTACCTCTTTAGAGGTAGGCCTCTCTAAGGGGATTATAATAGGGCTAGTAGGCGTAATACGACCAGCTACGTACAAGGAATTCTGCGATCTCCTTAGGATAGTCGACGACTAGCAACGCAGACTTAGACAGATAAGCTGCGCTTAAGAGATAAGACAGCCCTTCTAGCGACAAACGGACGCTATAGACTAGGAACCAACGATAACGAAGGTAGCGGCAGCAGTTACTGTACGGCTAAGGGCCGCTACTAAAAGGGCACAATAGGTAGATATAGCTACCCTTAACAAGAGGCAAGCAGAAGGGAGCTGCTACTAGTATAGCAAGATAGGCTACACTGTACAGAATTGCAGGCTTTTGCTAGTAGAGAGACCTAGGGGACGGCCGACCACTGCAAGGGTAGCAACTGCAGCGTCCTAACGAGAAAATTAAGAGTCCTACTCGGACGACAACGAGTCGGGAAAAGAGTAGCCTCTAAGCGAAGGCTCTGCTAGAGGCGTATACGAGATAGATTGCTAAATCAAAGCACTACTTAGCTATCTTTTAAGAGCAAATACATAACGACTACGCCGTTTATCGTATAGCTAACGTTAAACAGGTCCGCAACAGTGCGGACATTAATTAACACAGGATGTTTAGTATACAGAGTAATTAGCGAAGACTTCGTATAGAGACACTGGGTTAGGACGACCCCTACTTTACCTATACGTATGTTGGGCATTACCGGGCGAGGACTGGACATTACCTATATAGTAAAAGTAACGATAGAGGTACAGGGACACTATAAGCAGGACTTATACCTCTATATCGTATAGGACAAGCTAGGGTATAACCTAATACTAGGGAAGCTATAGATAGAGCGCTAGAGGGGCAAGCTAGATGTTGGACGAGGATAGCTGTACCTAGCAGTAACAAAGCAGAGGCTCCGAGACTAGGGGACGGTCTAGCAGGTGACAGTGCTACGGCCGGAGCTAACACGTCGACGAAGCAGAGGCCCTAAGACTAAGGGAAGGCTCTGTAGGGTAACAATGCTAAGGCCAAAATCAATACAGAAACGGCAGACATTAAGAAGGTATTAGTACCTAAGAAAGTAACGGACCCCTATACGAAGCTTCTAAGGGAGTATGCTGGATACCTAGACCTCTTCGAGCCAAAGTTGGCCTTAAAGCTGCTGCTACACTAAGGAGAAGGGATTAACTATAACATCTAGCTAGAACCCTGTCCAGATAGGAGTCTGCCGGAGGTACCGTACAGACTGCTATATAGAATGTCTTCTAGAGAACTCCTAGTACTACGCAAGACACTGAACGACTTGCTTGCTAAAGGTTTTATTTAGGCAAGTACGTCGTCCGTAGGAGCCCTAGTACTGTTTGTCTATAAGGAGGGGAAGGCCGGCTTGCGTTTCTGCATAGACTATAGAGGCATTAACACGATTACCAAGAAGGACCAGTACCCCCTACCCCTTATTAAGGAGACTCTCGGACGGATTAGCAAGGCAAAGTAGTTTACTAAGCTTAACGTAGTCTCGGCCTTCTACAAGATATAGATTGAGGAAGGTTGTAAATAGATAGCTGCCTTCTGTACGAGATATAGTCTTTTTAAGTAGCTTGTTACCCCCTTTGGCCTTGCTAACGTACTAGCAACATTCCAAAGGTATATTAACAAGTCCTTGCAAGGGTTACTAGACGATATCTGCTCGGTATACCTCGACGACATCCTGGTTTTTACGGACGGCACCTATGCAGATTACGTACAGGACGTTAAGAAGGTGCTGGACCGAGTGCAGCAGGCTGGCTTATACCTCGACGTCGACAAATGTAAATTCGGTGTCTAGCGTACGAAATACCTAGGTTTTATTAGCGAGGCAGGGAAAGGCATTAGCATAGATAGGAAGAAGATTAATGCTATTAAGCAATAGAAGCCGCCTACAAACGTTAAGGGCGTACAGGAATTTCTTAGGTTTTCTAACTTCTACTACTAGTTTATACAGAACTACTTAGAGATCGTACGCCCCCTAGTCGAGCTAACACATAAGCACAAACAGTTTAAATAGACGGACAAATGCGATAGCAGCTTTAATAAGCTGAAAGAGCTCTTTACTATAGGACCAACGCTTGCCGCCTTCGACCTAGAGCTTACGACGATACTAGAAACCGACTCCTTAGGGTATTGCATTAGAGGTATCCTATTACAGGTAGGCTCAGACAGACTCCTACACCTATACGTATATTTCTCTAAGAAGAACTCCCTAGCTAAGTGCAACTATCCTATCTACGACAAGGAGTTGCTAGCCGTCGTACAGTGTTGCGAAGTATAGGATAGAGAACTCCGCTTAGTGCACGAGTTCCTCGCCCTAACTAACTACAAGAATCTAGAGTACTTTACGCAGCCCTAGAAGCTGTCTGAGAGGTATATATAATAGGCAATGTATCTAAGCCAGTTTAATATAAGACTCTAGTATTGTAAGGGTAAGGACAATAGCAGGGCCGATACGCTATCTAGACAGGATCAGGAAATGCCAACGACGTACAAGGACGACTAGTTAAAGTTACGAACATTCTAGATATTCAAGGAGGAGCTAGGCGAGGAGACTATCTGCCTAGTAGCAACGTACCTATAGGAACCCTAACTACAAGTATAGGAAGAGGCAGTAAAGAAGGACGAGGTGTACCGAGGGGCCTGTACAGCGATCTAAGGAGGACAGCAGAAGCTCCTAGCAGAGCTCTATCTTAAGGTATCGGCAGCAGAGTGCTTAGTAGACAAGGAGAATAATCCAGGCACGCAGATATAATTCAATACGGCCTTTTTAATAACTATATCTCGAACTGAGGAGGGAAAGGAATCTATGTAGTAGTAGTGGTAGGCTTTCGTAGTAGTGGTGCCAAGGCCCGGCTCGGTCCGTTCTGGAGCCTAAATCCCGGAAGGGGCCGAGCCGAAATCCAGGGTCCACCCTATTAATCTGTCCTACCTCTTTCCACTGCCGCAACACTACCCCCCTCCCTTACTAGCGGTCGCCCTCGACCGCTTAGTTACCCTATCTATCCGAAAATCTTCGGTTTTTTTTTTTTTTTGATTCGTCGTCTCCTTCTCGAAGATCCCCTCTAACACCAATGTCACTTCCTCCGTCTTCTATCAAAAACAACGTTCTCTTTATCGCTTCTTTAATTTCTTACGTCGTTAGCGTCCGAAGTCCTTTACTTGGCGTCTATCTGATCCGTGCGCCTAATCCGTGCTATCTGATCTGAGCCGTAGGTTATCTAAGCTGCGGCGTAACCGGTCTGTGCGTCGCCTTAGAGGTCTATATAGATCTTTCCGTAGCGCCGTTTTTCTTCTTCTTTTTCTCTTCTACTAAAGCCTTTACCTACTACAGGGTCGGCGGCGCTAGCACGCTACAGCCCCGGCGAGCTGCCTGCCGAACCGGCGGTAGGTAGTGGCTGCATTGAAGACCTCCCTAAGGCGACTGTTACAATCGTTTTCTTCGGCCTCTGCGCCGATAGAGCAGACGCGGCTTTCTTCTTCTTTCTTCTGCATTGTCGACATTAGAGCTACGCTGGTTTCGGCTTTTCCGGGTTCTGCACGTAGAACTCTCTTAGCAGCTCCGCCGAATTCCGCAGGTTCTCGACCGGATACTATTTATAGTCTTCCAGCTACCCCTTCTACGAGATCCTCGCTTTGATGGACCCCCTCGTCTTCTTTACGTCCATTACGTCTTCTACCTCCTACTTTTCTTTATTACCGTCTATCTCGACCGGCGGGGGTTCGGCGAAGCCCTGCTCCGGCAGACCATTCTTAGGGTCTAGGCTTAGCAGATCTAAATGGAAAACGTTGTAGATCTAGAACGCCTTTGGCAGCTAGAGCCGATAAGTTACTGGCGATCTCTTTTCCACTATCTTAAACGGACCTACGTAGCGTAGATTCAGCTTGGCGTTGCCTTTTAGCCTTAGGTTCTTTGTGTTAAGCTATACCCTTTGGCCTTCCTCGAATTCTATTAGTAACCGCTTCTTATTAGCTCGAGTTACTATCTTCTTCTGAGCTAATTCTATCGCGTCTTTCGCCACCTTGACCGCTTCTTCTATCTAAGATCGTAGCGCTTCTGCTACCGCGGCGGCGACTCTCTTTAACGACTTAGTAGTGGAAAACTCCGGCGAGCCGGCGTCGCTCGGCGGATGGAAGCTTAGCCTCGGAAGATAACCGTAGGTTATCTCAAACGGCGCTAGCGACGTTGCTTTAGACAGTGCCGAGTTGGCGCAGGATTTAGCTATTGGCAACACCTCGACCCACTTTTCTTAATAATAGCTACAGAAGGTTCGCAGATATCGCTCTATCTCGCGATTAGCAACTTTAGACTGACTATTAGTCTAAGGGTGAGCTGCTGTGCTGAGCTTTCCACTAATTCCGAGAGCTTGGTTAATAGCTTTCTATACGTCGGCGGTGAATTGAGGACCCCTATCTGTAGTAATAGTGTCCGGCAGGCTATAGTGCTTCTTTATATGTTGAATCAACATCCGTGCAGTCTCTTCCGTAGTAGTTCCTTCGTCTCTCGCTCGGCACGGGATGAAGTGGCGTTCCTTGCTCAGTCGGTCCACTACGTTTAGCGTAGCGTTATATCTATCGGAGTCCGGCAGGCCGGTTACGAAGTCTATTGTAATGTGTTGCTACGGTTTCTTAGGGATCGGAAGTAGCTTTATTAGACCGGCCGGAAGACCGTAACGTAGCTTCGCGGCTCGGCATACGTGGCAATTGGCGATAAATCGGTGGATCCGTTCGTAGATCCGCGGAAACCAGTAGATCGTCCTTACGGCTTCTATCGTCTTCTTCGAGCCGGCGTAACCAACGTCCTTAGAGCTATAGACCAGTTGGACGACCTTAGTAATTAGTTCTTCCAGAACTATTAGCTTCCCCGAACCTGTTTTGCCGAGCTTCTGCTTCTAATTAAGCTGCTCTACCTTCTCGTAGAGAGTTTCTTCCTTAGGGGCCGGCTCTACTACGCAGACCCCCACCTCTTTCAGCACCTCTGCGTCTACTATCCGCTCGGTCAGCACCTTCTGGAACATGTTCGGATCTTCTTTCGCGCGGCTGGTTTTCCCTTCTCTTCTCGTCAACGCGTTAGCCTTTCTATTTTGAGCTCCGGGTCGATAAGTAATCTTAAAGTCGAACCCAGATAAGTAGGCCGCCTACTGCGCTTGACGGCGCAAGAGCTTCTGCGTCTTCATAAAGTAAGTCAGCGACTGGTAGTCCGTAAGGACCTGGATCGGGCTCTTTCCAGCTATAAGTTCCGGTTTCCACTCCTCGAAAGCCTAAATAATAGCTAGCAGCTTCTTATCGTAGATAGTATAGTTCCGCTTAGCTTCGTTTATAGACTTGCTGAAGAAAGCTACTAGATAGAGGGTTTCGTCGTCGCTATATTAAGAAAGGACCCCTGCGGTTACTGTATTAGAAGCGTCCGTTTCTACGTAGATCGCTTTTTCCGGTCGGAAGTGTGTTGGAACCGGCGCTAAAGCCACTGCTTCTTTCAGTCGATTAAAAGCCTCCGTGCACCTCTCGTTCTATAGTCCGGCGGCCTCTTTTTTTA
Source organism: Pseudocercospora ulei (assembly GCA_016165855.1). Classification (NCBI taxonomy): domain Eukaryota; kingdom Fungi; phylum Ascomycota; class Dothideomycetes; order Mycosphaerellales; family Mycosphaerellaceae; genus Pseudocercospora; species Pseudocercospora ulei. The sequence continues at coordinate 164,740 of JACWNB010000036.1, forward strand.
GTGCGTCGTTCAGGGGTCTCGCTATCTTGCTGAAGTCTTTAATGAACTGTCGGTAGTAGCTGCAGAATCCGAGAAACGCTCTAATCTGCGTAGTGTTTCCGGATTTTGGTTGCTTCTATTCCGCTACAGCGGCGACCTTTAAGGGGTCCATCCTAATCCCTTCTCTTCCGACGATAAGACCGAGGTATTTGACCTCAGTCTGATAGAACTCGCTCTTCTTCGTGTCCGCGTTCAATCCGACCTCGCAGAGCCTCTTCAACACTCTCTCGATGTAGTCCGTGTGTTGTTCTCTCGTTCCCTTAGTGTAGATAAGAATGTCGTCCAAGTAGATTAACACGAACCGTTCTAGCATATCTATAAAGGTGTGGTTTATAAAGCGTTGCTACACTGCCGGCGCGTTGGTAAGTCCGAAAGGTATCACTAACTACTTAAAATTGCCTATACGCGTCGCGAACGTCGTAAGGTCTTCCGTCTGTCCTTCTTCGTTCCTTAATCGATAGAATGCTTGGCGAATATCCAGCTTGCTAAACTACTTAGCCTTAGCTACTCGTTGTATAGTTTCATCGATTAGAGGTAGCGGATACACATCTCTCTTAGTGACCTTATTGAGGCCTCGGTAGTCTACACACAGTCGGAGACTACCTCCGGGCTTCCGTAAGAAAAGAATCAGTAACGCATATTCTGCTAAGCTCGGCGTAATAAACTTCTTCGATAGGTTCTCTCGAACAAACACTTCTACCTGGTCTAGCTCGGCTAGTGACAGTCTTCTTAGGGGCTCGGTTCTTGGCAGTATAGCCCCCTCTTTCAGTCGGATCTTGTTGTTATATTCCGGTCGATAGAGCGGCAATAGGTTGGAGTCGGCTCTTAAGAAGACGTTAGCGTAGCTATAGAGCTCGTTTGGCAGTACCTCCAGTGGATCCACTTCTTCTTCCGCTATTATCTTCTGGTGGTCTTCGATGTCTTTTATTAAGATAGCGTAAATCTCGTTGTCCTGGGACTTCGCGAGGGTCGATAAAACTTCCGAGCTTATTATTCCGATCGTAGGCGCAGGCTCGGTAGAGGTAGGCAGAGCCGTTTTGCCGCTGGTTGCCTCTGATCTTGCTGTCGCGGCTGCGACCGATTCCGTAGTGATGGCGCTGTTACCTTAGGTTTTGAATCTGATCGTTCCTTTATCTACGTCGATAATAGCTTTCTGGTTCTTTATCCATTTCTGCCCTATAATAATGTCAAACCTTCCGATATCTATAATTCGGAACGTCGCTTCCGTAGTGCGACCAGCCAAGGTAGTCTTTAGCGGCACGTAGTGCGTGACGCTTTCCGTGTCTTGTCCATTGTATGCCGAAATCTTCGTCGGCGATGCTAATTCTACCGGATAGCCGTATCTATTCGTTAGCTTCCGGACTAGCCGATAGTAGATCGCTGCACCGATAAGAGCTCCAGTATCGATAAAAGCTTTTAGCTAGAGCGGTAGGCGTTGCTTCTTAACAGGGTGGATCGTAATAGGAAGGATAATCGCCGTTTCCGTATTCACTTCTACGGCTACCGAGAGCGGATTGCTGCAGCTGTTAATGCTCTCGTCTCGTGTCGATTCGCTCCAGTGCGGTGCCCTATTGTTAGTGCTGGATAGGGGGCCTATCTATCTAGCTGGTCTTTTCCTATAATTCTTAACTGTACCCTACTGTCTACACTGTCAGTATCGTTCGGCGCCGGTTCAATGGCTTAAATAGTCTTTCTCGGTGGCTGCGGCTACGGCTGCGGCTGCTTTATAGCGCGATACTCCTGCTTCTGTTAGGCCGTTGCTTGGCATCTCGTAGCGATATAGCCGGGTTTTCCGTATGCGAAACAGGTAGGGACGAACGCCGATCGTAGTGAATATGACGACTGCTAGGGGGTTCGTTGGAAAGGCGCAGGGGGTCGTGTTGTCTGCGTTATCAACGGCTTCTGGTTCGATTCGCGTGATTTCGCGTAAGCGCTCAAGTTTCTTGTAGTAACTCTCGCTCGGTGCACGAAGCCCTTAAGGTCTTCGTCTTCCACTAACGCTATAGCGGCGGCCGGTTCAGGGTTCAGCTTCTGCCTTAGTAGGTGGAGCTACTTATCTTCTGCTACTTAGGCCCTAATTAAATATTTCCTAAACAATCTGTAGAACTCCTCGAACGTCTGCCGGTTCTGGTTGATCTTGTCTAGCTGCTTACAGGCCGTCTTCTTCCGGAAGGGGTCTCCGAAGCGTTGATCCAGCGCCTTGATCGCTTCTTTAGCGGTTACCTCTTCCAGGTCTGCTACTAGCGAAAACGCTTCTCCTTCCAGTCGTGCCTCTAAATAGGCCAGTCTGTCTTCTCTACTGCTTCCTGCGTAATCGCGGCTTATCTTGTTCTTAATCTTCTTCTTAAACGCCTCCTATGCTTTAGGGTCTCCGCTACCGAAAGCAGGTAGGTCCGGCAGTGGCGTTATCGTAGTGCTACCTCAACTATAGGCCGCCGGTAAGGCGGTCTCTGCGTGGGTTTCTCGCTGCGGTAGTAGCGACGACTTCGCTGCTTCCATATCAGCTAGTTGATCCTTTAGCGCCTTTAGCTGCGCTAGTCGATTCACCGCCTAGTTTTCTAACACGTTAATAATAGTCTCTGCTGATTCCTTTTCGGCCCTTACTGCTTTAGTTTCTTCTCTTAGTTGTCTGTTCTCTTCTAGCGTTCTGTAAAACAGCATCTCGATAAGGTCTATGCCGTCGTAGACCTTCCCTATCCTATTCTAGTTTACATAGTCCTTAAGTTCCTCGAGCGTGCAGTCGTGGATTTTCTTGTATTCGCTTATTCGTTCCTTAACCTCTGCGGTCTCTTCCGCTGTAAAACCGCTAATAATAATCTTATTATTAATAACACTGGAGCGCCTACTCGCTCTGTCAGTCTTTCTCTTTCCGCAGCGGCCTGTTACGCCGCTCTCTACTGCTGAGAAGCCTTCTATCTTCTTACGGTGCTGTCGTTTGGTTTGGTTGTGTGGGTGCGCGTGCGTTATTCGGGTTTCCGGATAGTTTAACGGGCCCTTTCGCGCAGCGTAGGGTTGTGTAGAGAGTGAGTTCGAGATATAATAATCCGGGCACGCAGATATGATTCAATACGGCCTTTTTGATAACTATATCTAGAACTAAGGAGGGAAAGGAATCTATGTGGTGGTGGTAGTGGGTTTTCGTAGTAGTGGTGCCAAGGCCCGGCTCGGTCTGTTCCGGAACCTAAATCCCGGAAGGGGCCGAGCCGAAATCCAGGGTCCACCCCATTAATCTGTCCCACCTCTTTCCACCGCTGCAACAGAGAACAACCTAAAGTTCAGGAATCGGATTTAGGTCCTAGCAGACGAGAAGCTCTATACGAGCTTAATACAACGGGCACACGATTCTATAGCAACTGGGCACCTAGGGCGTAAGGAGACGTACAGTATTGTCGCTAGGGATTACTACTAGCCGGCAATAGCGAAGGACATCTGTAGGTTCGTACAGAACTGCGATATATATAGACAGACAAAGCCCTAGCAGGAACTAAAGCATAGGCTGCTAAAACCCCTACCGATCCCAGACCGGCCCTAGCAAGACCTAACAGTAGACTTTATTACAGACCTCCCTAAGAGCGACGGACGGCAGAACATTATAGTAGTTACGGACAAGCTAACAAAGGGGGTAATACTAGAGGGAATAGACTCTATTATAGCTAAGGACACTACCTAGGCATTTATACAGACGAGGTTTAGCAAACACGGATTCCCTTAGTCGATTATGTCAGACCAGGGCCTGCAGTTTACGAGCTAGCTCTAGGCAAGGGTCTGCTAGTTGCTAAAGGTAGAACGTCGCCTATTAACTGTATAGCACCTGCAGACAGACAGGGCGACAGAGAGGGTTAATTCGACGTTAGAAGCATACCTCCGAGCGTACGTCGACTATAACTAGACAAACTGGAACCGACCTCTCCCTATAGCGGAGCTGGCTATTAACAGCTATACAGCTAATACTATAGGATTGTCCCCCTTTATTATAACCTATAGATACGACTATTCCCCGCTCCTACCGACCCTAAGTAGTAACACCCTGCGCCCTGTACGATCCCTAATTTAGCAGGGAGAGGCCATCGTACAGACGATTACGAACGCCTATTAATAGGCGAAAGCGAGTCTAGCTATAGCTTAACAGAATACAGAGGAGCAGGCCAACAAAGGACGACAGGCCGTACCAAGGTACGAGGCAGGAGATAAGGTCTAGCTAAACCAGCGTAACATCTGTACAGACCGGCTAAGCAAGAAGCTAGATTAGAGGAACAGGAAGTTTATAGTAGTCCGACCAGTAGGGACATACGCTATACAACTTAACACTCCCCTAGGGATATACCTAGTCTTCTACGTAGACCTCGTATAGCCGGCGAACACGGACCCCCTAATGCACTAGACGACGGACGACGCGCGCCTACTAGCGATTATAACCAAGGGCTAAGAAGAGTACGAGGTAGAAGGAATCCTTAAGAGCCGAAGGAAGCGGAGGAAGGCAGAGTACCTAGTAAAATAGAGAGGATAGGCAGAGCCTATATAGGAACTGTACGAGGCCCTACAGGACACAACTGCACTAGACAGGTAGGAGGAGAACTATCCCCCTGCCTAGCTACAGTAACACTGCGCTATACGGCAGAAAAGGGAACGATCTACCTTAAGGACAGGGCAGCCGCTAGCAACTTAAGTTGCTAAAGGATCGAGAATTACGACGTAGGACACTATAGGATCCTACTAATACGACACTGTACAACACTGTACGAAAGAAGGGCTGGAGGAAGGGAACAGCCAGAAAACAGAAGGGAAGGAGAGTAGAAGTAAGAAGGAAACGAGGGCGACACTGTCCGAAAACTTCTATATACTACCTTAAGGTAGCCTACTAGCCACTAACCCTAGGACCTAGGGCAGCTAACTCTATACCTATAACCTTAATTACCTCCTAGACGGAAGGGGCCCTAGCACTAGGAAAGGTAGAAGGGTAGCTTAGCAACACCCTGCTGCTAGTTAATATCGTACCTAAAACGTTAGCTTAGACTGTATAGGGGACGGAAACCTATACGAACTGGAAGCGAAGCTGCTAATTAGATTAAGGATCCTACTGCTAGAGGAGGAAATAGGAAGAGACCCTAGCTAGACGAGCAGAGGGGGAGCCAGCGACTACGAGAGAGCTACGATAAGCATAGCCGGACAGGGCGGGTAGCATAGTAGTAGTAACTAGTAGTAGCTAGTAGATAGTAGTTAGTAGTAGTAATAGTAGTAGTAGCGGACGGCCAGGCGGACGGGTAGCAGGTAGAGAATAAAGAAGAAAGAGATAAAGAGAGGAGGAGAAAAGGGAAGGGGTTTATATACAGGGTAGTAGCTGCCTACCTTGTAGGGCAATAACAACTAGGGCAGCTGCTACAACTGTATAAAGGAGGACAAAAGAGGCAACTACGACCTAGAGCCTATACAAGCGATAGCCGACTAGACAACCAGACGGAGGCGGGAACATCTACCTAGGAGGAAAACTCCGGACGATAACTAAGGGACAGGGACAGAGCTAAATAGCCCGGCGGCGCCGGACTATACAGTTAGGACGTAGAGTGTATAGCTAGGGCTCGAAGGTAGGAGGAGAAGGAGCAGACAGGACTAAGCACCTCCTATACCTTTATAACTGCTTGCAGGCCTCCTTAGCCTTAGCCTCGGCTTCGTTAAATTAGCAAACGGAACTGGCTAAGGTTAGGTAGAAGCGATCTAGCACCTCCTGCCTCCCCTGCCTACAGACTTAGGAGGACAAGTCCAAGGTTACACTGGCAGAGAGGGAGGCTAACGGTTAGGTACCTAGACAAGGACGGGAAAGCGCTACCTAGCAAAGGAAACACTAGGAGCTAAGGGTGTTCGGCACGCCGCTATACAAAAAGGGCACTACGAGAAGGGAGGGTAGGGGTATTGTTAGAGGGCGCTGCCTAGCCTAGGTCCTAGACCTAACCTAAGCTAGCTGTCGCCCTAAGGACTGCGACTTAGCAGTGCTAGCACGACCCTACCCTCTGTACAGAATTACCGACAGGACCCTACTCCTGTATAGAGAGAGAACCCTATAGCCCTATATAGAGGGGAATTGCCGTCCCTCTAAACAGAGGGAAAACTCTGTACTACTGTACAGAGGGAGAACTCCCGATTCTCTATATAGAGTATAAACCTTGCACCCCTGCATAGAGGGAAATTGCTAGCTTAGCTTTGTAGGTACAAATTGTACAGTAGCAAACGACGAAGGAACTGCCTATTAGTTCCTTTATATAGATACCTAGCCTTAAGCTTCTAAACTAAGATTCTTAAGCCCCTTATATAAACTGGTAGATCCTCTCGAAAATTCGCAGGAACCAGTAGGTCTTCCTTACTGCTTCTATTATCTTCTTTAACCCTACGTAGCCTATATCCGTAGAACTATAAACCAGCTAGATAACCTCTGTAATTAGTTCTTCCGGAACAATTAGTTTCCCTAAGCCGGTTTTGCCGAGCTTCTGCTGCTAATTAAGCCGTTCTACTCTCTCGTAGAGCGTCTCTTCTTCGGTCGGAGGTTCTATCGCGCTGATCCCTGCTTCTCTTAACACCTCTGCGTCCACTATCCGTATAGTTAACACCTTCTAGAACATGTTCGGATCTTCTTTCGCGCAGCTAGTCTTTCCTTCTCTTCTCGTTAACGCATCTGCCTTTCCATTTTAAGCTCCTAGTCGATAGGTAATCTTAAAATCGAATCCGGATAGGTAGGCAGCCTACCTAGCTTGGCGGTGTTATAGCTTCTGTATCTTTATAAAGTAGGTTAGCGACTAGTGGTCCGTAAGGACCTAGATCGTGCTCTGTCTAGCTATAAGCTCCGGTTTCCACTCTTCGAACGCCTGTATAATAGCTAACAGTTCTTTATTATATATAGCGTAGTTCCGCTTAGCATTATTTCTAGATTTGCTAAAGAAAGCTACTAGATGGAGCGTTTCGTCGTCTTTAGCGTATTGAGAAAGGACCCCTGCTGTTACTGTGTCGGAAGCGTCCGTTTCTACATAGATTGTCTTTTCCAGTTGGAAGTGCGCTAGCACTAGCGCTGAGGCTACCGCCTCCTTTAGCTAGTTAAAGGCTTCCGTGCACCTCTTATTCTATATACTAGTGGCCTCCCTCTTTAATACTTCGTTTAGTAGTCTCGCTATCTTGCTAAAGTTCTTAATAAACTGTCGATAGTAGCTGCAGAATCCGAGAAACGCTCTGATTTGCGTAGTGTTTCCAGATATTGGTTGCTTCTATTCTGCGACAGCGGCCACTTTCGATAGGTCTATCCGAATTCCTTCTCTTCCGACAATAAGACCGAGCTATTTAACTTCGGTCTAGTAGAACTCGCTCTTCTTCGTGTCTGCGTTCAGTCCGACCTCGCAGAGTCTCTTTAACACCCTCTTAATGTAGTCCGTATGTTGCTCTCTCGTTCCCTTAGTGTAGATAAGAGTGTCGTCTAAGTAGATTGAAACGAACTGTTCTAGCATGTCTATAAAGGTGTGGTTTATAAAGCGTTGCTATATAGCCGGCGCGTTAGTAAGTCCGAAAGGCATTACTAACTACTTGAAATTACCTATACGTATAGCGAATGTCGTAAGGTCTTCCGTTTGTCCTTCCTCGTTCCTTAACTAATAGAATGCTTAGCGAATATCTAGCTTGCTAAACTACTTAGCCTTGGCTACTCGTTGTACAGTCTCGTCTATTAGCGGCAGCGGATACACATCTCTCTTAGCAACCTTATTAAGGCTACGGTAATCTACGTACAGTCAGAGACTACCTCCGGGTTTCCGTACAAAAAGAATCGGTAACGTATATTCTGCAGAGCTTGGCGTAATAAACTTCTTCGCTAGGTTTTCTTAGACAAACACCTCTACCTGGTCCAGCTCGGCCGGCGATAAGCGTCTTAGGGGCTCGGTTCTCGGCAGTGCGGCTCCTTCTTTCAACCGGATCTTGTTGTTATATTCTGGTCGGTAGAGCGGCAGTAGGTTGGAGTCTGCTTTCGAGAACACATTAGTGTAGCTATAGAGTTCTTTCGGTAACACCTCTAGTAGATCTACTTCTTCTTCCGCTATTATCTTCCGGTGGTCTTCGATATCCTTTATTAAGATAGCATAAATCTCGTTATCCGACGACCTCGCGAGGGTCGTTAAAGCTTCTGAACTTATTATTCCGATCGTGTCTTAAGGGTCGGACCAATCCTTCGTAGCCACTTCGACGGTCGTAACGCTCGGTTTGACGTTGGCGACTGTGACCGATTTAGCAGCGATTTCGGTCTGCTGGTTTTTGAATCTAAGGGTGCCTTTACCTACATTAATAACGGCTTTCTGATTCTTTATCTATTTCTGTCCTACAATAATGTTAAACCTTCCGATATCTATAATTCGGAACGTCGCTTCTGTAGTACGACCTGCCAAGGTAGTCTTGAATAGCATATAGTATATAACACTCTTAGTGTCTTGTCCGTTGTATGCCGAAATCCGTGTCAGAGATGCTATCTCCACCGGATAGCTATATCTCTTTATTAGCTTTTGAACCAATCGATAGTGGATCGCCGCTCCGATAAGGGCCCCTGTGTCGATAAAAGCTCTTAGCTAAAGTAGTTTGCTCGAGCTATCGAGGGGGTGGACAGTAATTGGAAGGATAATAGCTGTTTCTGTGTTTACTTCTACTGCCGCCGAGAGCGGATCGCTGCAGCTGTTGATACTTCCTCTCTCCAGTAACGCGGTTCTTGTTAGTGCCCTATTGTCTATGCTAGATAGGGGGCCTATCTATCCAGCTAGTCTTTTCCTAGGATTCTTAGTAGCACTCTACTGTCTATATCGTTGGTGTCGTTCGGAGCCGGCTCGATGGCTTGTATAGCTTTCTCGGCGGCTGCGGCTGCTTTATAACACGATACTCCTACTTCTGTTAGGCCGTTGCTTGGTATCTCGTAGCTATATAGCTAGGCTTTCTATATGTATAGCATATAGGGACGAACGACGAACGCGGTAACTAATAAGATAGCTGCAGAGGTGCTCTCCGGAAAGGTGCAGGGTGTCGCGTCGCCTGTGTTATCGACGGCTTCTAGGTCGATTCGCGTAATTTCGCGTAAGCGCTTAGGTTTCTCGCTGTAACTCTCGCTCGGTGTACGAAGCTCTTAAGGCCTTCGTCTTCTACCGACGCTATAGCTGCTGCCAGTTTAGGGTTTAGCTTCTGCCTTAGTAGGTAGAGCTGCTTATCTTCTGCTACTCTGGCCCTAATAGCATATTTTCGGAATAGCCTGTAGAACTCTTCGAACGTCTGCTGGTTCTAGTTAATCTTATCTAGCTGTTCGCAGGCCGTCTTCTTTCAGAAGGGGTCTCCGAGGCGTTAATCCAGCGCTTTAATCGCTTCTTTAGCGGTTACCTCTTCTAGGTCTGCTACTATCGAAAAAGCTTCGCCTTCTAATCGCGACTCCAGGTAGGCCAATCTGTCTCTGGCACTGTTTCCGGCGTAGTCGCGGTCTATCTTGTTCTTTATCTTCTCCTTAAATGCTTCCCAGTCTTCGGGGTCTCCTCCTCTAAACGCTAGTAGGTCCAGTAGTAATGTTATTAAGGTGCTGCCTTAACTGTAGGCCGCTAGCGAGACGGTCTCTACTGGTTCTTCTTAGCGCGGTGGCGGCGACATCGCTGCTTCCATCTTAGCTAACTAAGCCTTTATCGCTTTCAGTTGTGCCAGTCGGTTTGCCGCTTGGTTTTCCAGCACATCTATAATAGTCTCGGCCGATTCCTTCTCGGCTCTTACCGCTTCGATTTCCTCTCTTAATCTCCTGTTTTCTTCCGTGTTTCTGTAAAACTTCTTCTCGATAAAGGTAATAATGTCGAACACCTTCTTAGCTCCGTTCTCTGCCAAATGCTCTTCTATTTCCTCCGGCGTACGCGCGTACAGCTCGGCATAGCTCTCTATGCCCCTCTTCGCTTTATCTATCTCTTCTTCTATAATGCCCTTAGTAGCTATTCTATCGTCGAGGATGCTAATACGCCTATCCCTCGGTCTATTAGTCTTTCTCTTTCCGCTGCGGCCTGTAACGCTACCCTCTACCGTTAAGAAGCTCTCTATAGCTATCTTACAGTGCTAGTGTTTGGTTTGGTTTGTGTAGTGCGCGTGCGTTATTCGGGTGTCCAGATAGTTTAACGGTCCCTTTCGCGCAGCGTAGGGATAGTATAGTAAGTAAGTTTAAGATATAATAATCAAGGCATACAGATAAGATTTAATGCGGCCTTTTTAATAACTATATCTCGAACTAAGGAGGGAAAGGAATCTATATAGTGGTAGGTAAGAGCTTTGGGGGTAGCGTGCCAAGGCTCGGCTCGGTCCGGAAGGGCCGAGCCGAAATTCCGAGGGTCCACCCTATTACTTAGTCCCACCCCTTTCTGCTGCTGCAATACTAAGCTTCTAGTCGACTTAGCAGTATACCCGACTGAGCTTAACAAGGTAGTATACCTCTTTAGGAGGTTAAAGGGCAAGGCAGCAGCACGAATTCTGCCGTACTACGAAACTGCTATTGCTAGTCCGGCAATGGCAACTATAACGATACTCTAGGCAGCTCTAGACAGGAGCTACAATAACCTAAACTGCGAGAGCTAAGCCCTTGTACGGCTTAACACTATAAAGCAAGGACGCAAGTCTATATAGGAGTTCCTTGCAGAATACGACTAAACTCTAGCTAAAGCAGGAGGCCTCCTCTAGGAGGACAGAGTAAAGGTTACTACCTTAGAAGTTGGCCTCTCTAGGGAGATTATAACAGGACTAGTAGGCGTTATATAGCCAGCCTTATATAAGGTATTCTGTAATCTCCTTAGAATAATCGACAACTAACAGCGTAGGCTCGGACAGATAAGCTACGTCTACGAACTACGACAACCCCTCTATTAGCAGTAGGACGCTATAGACTAGGAACTAACAACGACGACGAGAGTAGCAGCAGCCGTTACCGTACGACTAAGGGCTAACGTTAAGAGAGTGCAGTAGGTAGATGTAGCTACCCTTAACAGAAGGAGGGCAGAAGGGAGCTGCTACTAGTGTAGCTAGACAGGGCATACTGTACAGAATTGCAGGCTTTTGCTAGCAGAGAGACCTAGGGGACGGCCGGCCACTACAAGGGTAGCAACTACAGCACCCTAACCTAAGACCTAAGAGTTCCCCTTAGACGACGACAAATTAGGAAAAGAGTAGCCTCTAAGCGAAGGCTCGGCTAGAGGCAAGTACGAGATAGATTGCTAAATTAAAGTACTACTTAGCTATCTTTTAAGAGCAACTATCTAACGACTACGCTGTTTATCGTACAACCTACGCTAGACGGGACTGCTACTGCACGAACTCTAATTAACACAGGGTTTTTAGTGTACAGAGTTATTACTAAGAACTTCGTACAGAAACACTATATCGAGACGACCCCTACTATACCTATATATATGCTAGGCATTACTAGACAAGGACCGGACAATACCTATATAGTAAAAGTAATAATAGAGCTGTAAGGACACTACGAGCAGAACTTGTACCTCTACGTTGTAAAAGACAAGTTAGGGTATAACCTAATGATAGGGAAACTATAGATAGAGTGCTAGCAGGGCAAGCTCGACGTCGGACGAGGACGCCTATACCTAGTGGCTACAAAGCAGAGACTCCGAGACTAAAGGAAAGTTCTACGGGACGGCAACGCTAAAGCCAATATTAACGCTAGTACTAAGGGAAAAGTAGGCTTAAACGCTAAGGTCAACACTGCAACTACAGACATCGAGAAGGCTCTAATATCTAAGAAAGTTACGGACCCCTATACGAAGCTCCTATTAGAATACGCAGAATACCTAGACCTCTTCGAACTAAAATCGGCCTCGAAACTGCCTCTATACTAAGGAGAAGGAATCGACTACGACATTAAGCTCGAGCCCTGTCTAGATATAAGCCTGCCTAAAGTACTGTATAGCCTACTGTATAGCATATCCTCTAGAGAACTCCTAGTACTATACAAGACACTGGACGACGTACTTGCTAAAGGTTTTATTTGTATAAGTACGTTATTGGCTAGAGCTCTAGTGCTGTTTGTTTATAAGGAAGGCTCAGCCGGCTTACGTTTCTACGTAGACGACTGTTGCAGCAGTAGCAAGAGGTAGGACTAAGTAATAGGGTAGACTCTTGGAATCTCGGCTCGGCCCTTCCAGACCGAGCCGGGCCTTGGCACACTACCCCTAAAGCCCTTACCTACTGCCGCATAGATTCCTTTCCTTTCTTAGTTCGAGATATAGTTATTAAAACAGCCGTATTAAATTATATCTACGTGCTCGGATTATTATATCTCGAACTTACTACCTATACCAACCCTGTGCTGCGCGAAAGGGCCTGTTGAACTATCCGGCCACCTGAATAACGTACGCGCATACTACAAACCAAACTACGAGTACTGTAAGAGGACTATAGAGGGCTTCTTAACAGTAGAGTGCAGCATTATAGGTGTTACGGCGGCAGAAAGGGGTGGGACTAAGTAATAGGGTAGACTCTTGGAATTTCGGCTCGGCCCGTTCGGGCCGAGCCGGGCCTTGGCACTACTACTACGAAAGCCCACCACCACCACTACATAGATTCCTTTCCCTCCTCAGTTCGAGATATAGTTATCAAAAAGGCCGTATTGAATCATATCTGCGTGCCCGGATCATTATATCTCGAACTCACTCTCTACAACCCTGCGCTGCGCGAAAGGGCCCGTTGAACCATCCGGAAACCCGAATAACGCACGCGTACCAACACCAACAACAACAATCCCTAGCACTGTAAGAAGATAGAAGGCTTCTTAGCGGTAGACAGCGGCGTAACTGGCCGCCGCGGAAAGAGAAAAACTGACAGAGCGAACAGGCGCTCTAGTGTTATTGATAATAAGATCATTATTAGCGGTTTTACAGCGGAAGAGACTGCAGAGATTAAGGAACGAATAAGCGAATACAAGAAGATCTACGACTGTACGCTCGAGGAACTGGAAAACTACGTAAACGAGAATAGAATAGGGAAGGTCTACGACGGCATAGACCTTATCGAGATGCTGTTTTACAGAACGCTCGAAGAGAACAGACAACTAAGAGAAGAAACTAAAGCAGTAAGGGCCGAAAAGGAATCGGCAGAGACTATTATCGACGTGTTAGAAAACTAAGCGTCGAATCGACTAGCGCAACTGAAGGTGCTGAAGGATTAACTGGCTGATATAGAAGCAGCAAAGTCGCCGCTACCGCGGCGAGAAACCCACGCAGAGACCGCCTTACCAGCGGCCTATAGTCAAGGTAGCACCTTAATAACATCATTGCCGGATCCGCCGGCGTTTAGAGGCAGGGACCCTAAAGACTGGGAAGCGTTTAAGAAGAAGATAAAGAATAAGATAGACCGCGACTACGCCGGAAACAGCGCCGGAGACAGATTGGCGTACCTGGAATCGCGATTGGAAGGTAAAGCTTTTTCGCTAGTAGCGGACCTGGAAGAGGCGACCGCCGAGGAAGCGATTAAAGCACTAGACCAGCGCTTCGGAGACCTATTCCGAAAGAAGACAGCCTGTAAGCAGCTAGACAAGATCAATTAGAACCGGCAGACGTTTGAAGAATTTTACGGACTATTTAGGAAGTATGCGATTAGGGCCCGAGTGGCGGAAGATAAGCAGCTCCACCTATTAAGGCAGAAGCTGAACCCTGAACTGGCCGCCGCTATAGCGTCTGTAGAAGACGAAGACCTTAAGAGCTTCGTGCACCGAGCGAGAGTCACTGCGAGAAACCTGAGCGCTTACGCGAAGTTACGCGAATCGAACTAGAAGCCGTTAATAACGCAGACAACGCGGCCCCCTGCGCCTTTCCGACAAACCCCCCAGCAGTCGTCGCATTTACTACGATCGGCATTCGTCCCTACCTGTTTCGCGTGCGGAAAACCCGGCTATATCGCTACGAGATGCCAAGCATCGGATAAGCAGAAGCAGGGGTATCGCGTTATAAAGCAGCCGCAGCAGCAGCCGCAGCCACTGAGAAAGACCATACAAGCTATAGAGCCGGCTCCGAACGACACCGAGAGCGTAGACGGTAAGGTGCAGTTAAGGATTATAGGAAAAGATTAGCTAGACGGATAGGCCCCCTATCCAGCATTGACAATAGGGCACCGAATCGAAGCGAATCGCTACGAGAAGAAAGTATTAACAGCTGTAGCGATCCGCTCTCGGCAACCGTAGAAGTGAATACGGAAACAGCGATTATCCTTCCTATTACGATCCACTCTGTTAAGAAACAACGCCCACCGCTCCAGCTAAAAGCTTTTATCGATACTGGAGCTCTTATCGGTGCAGCGATCTACCACCGATTGGTCCGGAAGCTAACGAATAGATACGGCTATCTGGTGGAACTGGCGTCGCCGACGAAGATTTCGGCATACAACGGACAGGACACAGAAAACGTTACGCACTACGTGCCGTTAAGGACCACACTAGCTGGTCGAACCATGGAAGCGACGTTCCGGATTATGGATATCGGAAGGTTTGACATTATTATAGGGCAGAATTGGATAAAGAACCAGAAAGCCATTGTCGACGTAGATAAAGGAACGATTAGATTCAAAACCCTAGGTGGCGGAGCAGGGACTATCGGAAAGGTCGCCGCCGCCGAGCCGAAAGCTACGGAGCCCGCGAAAGAGGCTCCGTCCGATCGTTCCGAACCCCCGGTTACCGTCGGAATAATAAGCTTAGAAGCTATAACGACCCTCGCGAAGTCGACGGACAATAAGATCTACGCTTTCTCGATAAAAGACATCGAAGACTATAGGAAGATAATAGCGGAAGAAGAAGCAGACCTGCTAGAGGTGTTGCCAAAAGAGCTCTACAGTTACGCTAACGTGTTCTCAAAAGCCGACTCCAACCTCCTGCCGCTCTATCGACCGGAATATAACAACAAGATCCAGCTAAAAGAAGGAGCCGCGCTGCCGAGAACCGAGCCCCTAAGACGACTGTCGCCGGCAGAACTGGACTAGGTAGAGGTGTTCGTTCGCGAAAACCTAGCGAAGAAGTTTATTACGCTAAGCTCTGCCGAATATGCGTTACCGATTCTTTTCGTAAGGAAACTAGAGGGTAGTCTGCGACTCTGCGTAGACTATCGAGGCCTTAACGAGGTTACTAAGAGAGACGTATATCTACTGCCGCTAATAGATAAGACTATACAGCGCGTAGCGAAGGCTAAGTGGTTTAGCAAGCTGGACATCCGCTAAGCGTTCTATTAACTAAGGAACGAAGAAGGGCAGACAGAAGACCTTACGACGTTCGCGACGCGTATAGGTAATTTTAAGTAGTTGGTAATGCCTTTTAGACTTACCAACGCACCGGCTGTGTGGCAACGCTTTATAAACCACACTTTTATAGACATGCTAGAACGGTTCGTGTCTGTAAGGGGCCCAAGAATCTTGGTCCAGAAACTTAAGGTTAGGTATCTACATAAAGGAACTGATAGGCAGTTCCTTCGTCGTCTGCTGCTGTACGATTTGTACCTACGAAGCCAAGCCAGCAATTCCCTCCTTTATGCAGGGGTGCAAGGTTTACCCTCTATACAGAGGATTAGCAGTTACCTCCTCTGTACAGTAGTGCATAGTTTTCCCTCTTATTTAGAGGGGCGGTTGCTCCTCTTTGTGCAGGACCGTAGTGTTCTCCCTCTATACAGGAGTGGGGTCCTGTCGGTAGTTCTGTACAGAGGGTAGGGACGTGCTGGCGCTGCTAAGTCGCAGTCCTTAGGGCGACGGTTAGCTTAGGTCGGGTCCAGGACCTGGGCTAGGCGGCGCCCCCTAACAATATCCCCCCCCCTTCCCTTTTCGTAGTGCCTCTTCCGTACAGCGGCGTGTTGAAATCACCTAGCTCCTGCTGTTCATTTGGCAGGTCGCTGCTTCCTATTTTGTCTAGTCGTCCGAGTCGTCGTCCCTCGTCGCCCCCCCCTAGGTCGCGGTTGCCTCTTGCTATTTTACCTGTTTGTAGCGGCTGCCCTGCTTGCTATTTCCCTTATAGTAGGCAGTTACCCCTAAGCCTCTCCCTTCTCTTCCCTTCCCCCTTCTCTCCTCCCCTATACTATCTACCGTCTACTACTACTACTAGCCACTATCTACTACTAGCTACTACCTACTATCTACTACTATGTCGTCCCCCCTGTCCGGGGGCTCTCTTGTAGTTGCTGGCCCCGCCTTACCCCCTCGTCCGGCTGGGGTCCCTGCCTATTTCTACCTCTAGTAGTAGGGCCCTTAATTTGACTAGCAGCTACGCTTCCGGTTCGTATAGACCCTCGTCTCCTGTACGGTCTAAGCTAACGTCTTAGGTGTTACACCTGCGAGCAGTAGGATGCGGCTAGGCTCCCCTTCTACGCCTTCTAGTGTAACCCTGCCTAGGTAACACCCTAGCAGCTGGCTACAGCCTGGGCGTCGTACGTTAACGCCCTCCTTATCGCTACCTAGGGCCAGCCCTACGCCCCCTGCCCCAACTCCCCCTAGCCCTTACTTAGCCTATACCGCCTCCTAGGCTTCTAGGCTAGGGTATGTGCCTCGTGTAAGTAGAAGGATAGCTCCCTCTACTGCCTCTACCGCTAGCTAGGAGAGGTACGTAGAGGTAGGGGGGTGCCTCTACTGCCTAGGGCTGGCCCTAGCAGGGGTAGGGGCCCGGCCGGGCGGGAGGTAGTTAAGATCTTAGATAAGGAGACTGCTCTGGTCCCCTAGAGTAGTGGCTAGTAAGCCCCCCCCCCCCCCCCCCCCCCCCCTAGATAGTATAAGGAATTTCGGACGGTTTTCTCTTAACTCCTCTTATTTCTACTCCCCCTCCTATTTGTCCCTTAGCTATTCCTTTCTTCCAGCCCTTATCCTGTACAGTGTCGTACGATATCGTGTCGGCGGGACCCTGTAGTGTTCCCTATCGTAATTCTCGATCCTTTTACAACCTAGGCTCGCCTGCAGCTACCCTGTCCTTAGGGTAGGTCGTGCCTCCTTCCGCCGTACGGCGCAGTGTTACTGTAACTGGGCAGGGGGACGGTTCTCCTCCTATTTGTCCAGTGCGGTTGTGTCCTGCAGAGCCTCGTATAGTTCCTACGTAGGCTCTGCCTATCCTCCCTATTTTACTAGGTACTCTGCCTTCCCCTGCTTCCTTCGACTCCTTAGGATCCCCTCTACTTTATACTCTTCCTAGCTCTTAGTTACGATTGCAGGAGGGCGCGCGTCGTTAGTTGTCTAGTGCAGCAGGGGGTCCGTGTTCGCCAGTTGTACAAGATCTACATAGAAGACTAGGTGAATTCCTAGGGGGGTGTTTAGTCGTACAGTGTATGTCCCTACTGGCCGGACTACTGTAAACTTCCTGTTCCTCTAATCTAGCTTTTTGCTCGGCCGGTCTATATAGATGTTTCGCTAGTTTAGCCAGACCTTATCCCCTGCCTTGTACCTTAGTGCAGCCTGTCGTCCCTTGTTAGCCTGCTCTCCCGCGTTCTGTTAGGCTATAGCTAGGCTCGCCTTTGCCTATTGGTAGGCGTTCGTAATCGTCCGTACGATAGCCTCTCCTTGCTGAATTAGGGATCGTACAGGGCGCGGGGTGTTACTACTTAGGGTCGGTAGGAGCGGGGAATAGTCGTATCTATAGGTCGTAAAGAAGGGGGACAGTCCTGTAGCATTAGCTGTACGGCTATTGATAGCCAGCTCCGCTATAGGGAGAAGTCGGTTCCAGTTCGTCTGGTTATAGTCGACGTACGCTCGGAGGTACGCTTCCAAAGTTAAATTGACCCTCTCCGTCGCCCCGTCTGTCTGTAGGTGCTATGCGGTTAACAGACGGCGTTCTACCTTTAGCAACTGGCATACCCTTGCCTAGAGCTAGCTCGTAAACTGTGTCCCCCAGTCTAATACAATTGATCTAGGGAAACCGTGCTTGCTGAACGTTGTATGTATAAAGGCCTAGGCGGTGTCTTTAGCCGTAATGGAGTCTATTCCCTCTAGTATTACCCCCTTCGTTAACTTGTCTGTAACTACTATAATGTTTCGCCGTCCGTCGCTCTTAGGGAGGTCCGTAATAAAGTCTACTGTAAGGTCTTGCTAGGGCCTGTCCGGTATCGGCAGGGGCTTTAGCAGCCTATGCTTTAGCTCGCGCCAGGGCTTCGTCCGTCTGCACATATTGCAATCCGTACGAACCTGCGAATGTCCTTCGCTATCGCCGGCCAGTAGTAGTCCTAGGCGATAATGCTGTACGTCTCCTTACGCCCTAGGTGCCTGGTAGCTATAGAGTTATGCGCCCGTTGTATTAAGCTCGTACAGAGCTTCTCGTCTGCTGGGACCTATGTCCGATTTCTGAACTTTAGGTTGTTCTCCTCGTCTACTAAGCACTTGGCTGCCGACACCTTAAGGTAGAGCTCGGCTAGGAGCTTCCGTTGCCCTCCCTAGATCGCTGTACGGGCCCCTCGGTATACCTCGTCCTTTTCTACTGCCTCTTCCTATACTTGTAGTTAAGGTTCCTATAGGTGTGTCGCCGCTAGGCGGATAGTCCCCCTACCTGGTTCCCCTTTAAACATCTGGAATGTTGGAGACTTTAGCCGGTCGTCCTCGTACATCGTTAGCATATCCTAGTCCCGTCTAGACAGTGCATCGGCCCTGCTGTTGTCCTTACCCTTGCGATACTGGAGTCTTATGTTAAACCGGCTTAGGTACATTGCCTATCGTATATGCCTCTCGGACAGCTTCTGGGGTTAAGTAAAGTACTCCAGGTTCTTGTAGTCCGTTAGGGCGAGGAACTCGGGCACTGAGCGGAGTTCCCTATCCTAGGCTTCGCAGCACTGTACGACTGCTAGCAACTCTTTGTCGTAGATAGGGTAGTTGCATTTAGCTAGGGAGTTCTTCTTAGAGAAATACGCGCATAGGTGTAGGAGTCCGTCCGAACCTAACTGTAACAGGATACCTCTAATGCAGTACTCTAAGGAGTCAGTTTCCAGTATCGTTGTACGCTCCGGGTCGAAGGCGGCGAGCGTTGGTCCTGTAGTAAAGAGCTCCTTTAGCTTGTCGAAGCTCCTGTCGCATTCGTCCGTCTATTTGAACTGCTTGTCCTTGTGCGTTAGCTTAACTATAGGGCGTACGATCTCTGAGTAGTTTCGTATAAATTGGCAGTAGAAGTTGGCAAACCCAAGAAATTCCCGTACGCCCTTAACGTTCGTAGGCGGCTTCTATTGCTTGATAGTATCGATCTTCTTCCTATCTATACTGATGCCTTTTCCTGCCTCGATAATAAAACCTAGGTATTTCCTACATTAGACACCGAATTTATATTTGTCGATGTCGAGGTATAAGCCAGCCTGCTGCAGTCGGTCCAGCACCTTCTTGACATCCTGTACGTAATCTGCGTAGGTGCCGTCCGTAAAAACCAGGGTGTCGTCGAGGTACGTTAAGCAGATGTCGTCTAGTAACCCTTATAGGGACTTGTTAATGTACCTTTAGAAGGTTGCCAGTGCATTGGCCAGGCTAAAGGGGGTAACAAGCTACTTAAAAAGGCCGTATCTCGTACGGAAGGCAGTTATCCATTTACAGCCTTCCTTAATCCGTATCTTGTAGAAGGCTAAGACTACATTAAGCTTAGTAAACTACTTCGCCTTGCTAATCCGTCCGAGAGTCTCCTTAATAAGGGGTAGGGGATACCGGTCCTTCTTAGTAATCGCGTTAATGCCTCTGTAGTCTACGCAGAAGCGCAATCCGGCCTTCCCTTCCTTATAGACAAACAGTACTAGGGCCCTTGCGGACGACGTACTGGCCCAAATAAACCCTTTAGCAAGCAGGTCGTCCAGGGTTTTGCGCAACACTAGGAGTTCTCTAGAGGACATCCTATACAGCGGTCCGTACAGTACCTCTAGCAGGCTCCTATCCGGGCAGGGTTCTAGCTGGATGTTATAGTTAATCCCTTCCCCTCGGTGTAGCGGCAGCATCGAGGCCGACTTCGGCTCGAAGAGGTCCAGGTATCCAGTATACTCCCTTAGGAGCTTCGTATAGGGGTCCGTTACTTCCTTAGGTGCCAATGCCTTCTCGATGTCCGCCGTTGCCGTGTTGATTTCGGCCTTAGCATTGCCACTTTGCGAGATCTTCCCCTGGTCCCAGATTCTCCGCTTCGTTACTGCTAGGTACAGCCGTCCTTGTCCGACGTCCAGCTTGCCCCTCTAGCGCTCTATCTAAGGCTTTCCTAGTATTAGGTTATACCCTAACTTGTCCTGTACAACATAGAGGTATAAGTCCTGCTTATAGTGCCCCTGTACCTCTATCGTTACCTTCACTATGTAGGTAATGTCCGGTCCTCGCCCGGTAATGCCTAGCATGCGTACAGGTACCGTAGGGGTCGTCTTAATCCGATGTCTCTGTACGAAGTCTTCGCTAATTACTCTATACACTAAACATCCTGTGTTAATCAATGTCTGCGCTGTTGCGGACCCGTTTAACGTCGGCCGTACGATAAACAGCGTTGTCGTTATATAATTGCTCTTGAAAGATAGCTAAGTAATGCTTTGATTTGGCAGTCTATCTCGCTCCTGCCTCTAGCAGAGTCTTCGCTTAGAGGCTACTCTTTTCCCAACTCGTTGTCGTCTAAGTAGGACTCCTAATCTTCTCGTTAGGGCGCCGTAGTTGCTACCCTCGCAGTAGTCGGCCGTCCCTTAGGTCTCTCTGCTGGCAGAAGCCTGCAATTCCGTACAGCGTAGCCTATCTTGCTACACTAGTAGCAGCTCCCTTCTGCTTATCTCTTGTTAAGGGTAGTCGTATCTACCTATTGCGCCCTTTTGGTGGCGGCCCTTGGCCGTACAGTAGCTGCTGCCGCCACCCTCGTCGTCGTCGGTTCCTAGTCTATAGCGTCCGTCTGTCGCTAGAGGGGTTGTCTTATCTCCTGGGTGCGGCCTATCCGTCCAAGCCTGCGCTGCTAGTCGTCGACTATCCTAAGGAGGTCGCAGAGTTCCTCGTACGTAGCCGGTCGCATTACGCCTACTAGCCCCGTTATAATTTCCTTAGATAGGCCTACCTCTAAGGAGGTAATTTTTATCCTGTCCTCCTATTAGAGACCCCCTGCTTCTGCTAAAGTCTAGTCAAATTCCGCGAGGAATTCTCGTACAGTCTTGCATCCTTGTTTCATTGTATTGACCTATAGGAGTGCTCGGCTCTCGCAGTCTAGGTCCTTGTAGCTCTTGTCTAGAGCTGCCTAGAGCATCGTCGTCGCAGCTATTGCCAGGTTAGCAATGGCCGTCTTGTAGTACGGCAGAATTCGTGCTGCTGCCCTGCCCTTTAACCTCCTAAAGAGGTAAACTACCTTGTCTAGCTCGGTCGGGTATGCTCCTAAGTCGACTAGGAGCTTAGAGCGCATCTGGGCAGCCTAGGAGGGGTATTCGGCTAGGGCCTTACTATTGTACGTAGAGACGTCGGGGAGTTTGCTCTTAGGGGTCGGGGTGTAGGTTATTGTGTTCGTCGTCGTCGTAGGGGTCGGATCGCGATCGGACGCCCTAAGCTGTCGTAGCTCCTGTTCCTGCTAGGAAATTAACGCAGCCTAGTGGCTTACTTGCTGCTTAAGCTGCCTCTTGCTTTCTAGCAGCTCCTCGTACACGCAGTGCATATGTCCCTCTATAGCCGTAGGTTCTATAGGGATGTCGCCGTCTATCCTTGTTTTATTACTGCGGTCACCGACAGTAAGATTAGTTCCTAATGTAAGGGGCCCAAGAATCTTGGTCTAGAAACTTAAGGTTGGGTATCTACATAAAGGAACTGATAGGCAGTTCCTTCGTCGTCTGCTGCCGTACGATTTGTATCTACGAAGCTAAGCTAGCAATTCCCCCCTTTATGCAGGGGTACAAGGTTCACCCTCTGTATAGAGGATCGGAAGTTACCTCCTCTGTACAGTAGTGTATAGTTTTCCCTCCTTTTTAGAGGGGCGGTTGCTCCCCTTTATGCAGGACTATAGTGTTCTCCCTCTATATAGGAGTGGGGTCCTGTCGGTGGTTCTGTACGGAGGGTAGGGATGTGCTGGCGCCGCTAAGTCGCAGTCCTTAGGGCGACGGTTGGCTTAGGTCGGGTCCAGGACCTGGGCCAGGCGGCGCCCCCTAACAGTGTCTATCTATTTGGACGACATTCTTATCTATACAGATAGAACGAGAGATCAGCATACGGACCACATCGAGAGGGTGCTAAAGAGACTCTGCAAGGTCGGATTAAACGCGGACACGAAGAAGAGCGAGTTCTATCAAACCGAGGTTCAATATCTTAGTCTTATCGTCGGAAGAGATAGAATTCGGATAGACCCCTTAAAGGTCGCCGCCGTCGCCGAATGGAAGCAGCCGAAGTCTGGGAATACTACGCAAATCAGAGCGTTTCTCGGCTTCTGCAGCTACTATCGACGGTTTATTAAGGACTTTAGCAAGATAGCGAGACCCCTGAACGAGGCGCTAAAGAAAGAGGCCGCCGGCCTATAGAATAAGAGGTGCATAGAAGCCTTTAACTAGCTGAAAGAAGCAGTAGCCTTAGCGCCGGTCCTGGCACACTTCTGGCCAGAAAAGACGATCTACGTAGAAACGGACGCTTCCGATACAGTAACAGCAGGGGTCCTTTCTCAATACGCTAACGATAGCGAGACCCTCTACCTAGTGGCCTTCTTCAGCAAATCTATAACGGAAGCTAAGCGGAACTACGCTATCTACGATAAGGAGCTGCTAGCGATTATTTAGGCTTTCGAGGAGTGGAAACCGGAGCTTATAGCTAGAAAGAGCACGGTCCAGGTCCTTACGGACTACCAGTCGCTAACCTACTTTATAAGGACGCAGAAGCTCTTACGACGTTAGGCACGGTAGGCCGCCTACTTATTAGGGTTCGATTTTAAGATTACCTATTGACCTGGAGCTTAAAACAGAAAGGCTAACGCGTTAACGCGAAGAGAAGGGAAGACGAGCTGCGCGAAGGAAGATCCGAAGATGTTCCAGAAGGTGTTAACCGAGCGGATAGTAGACGCCGAGGTGTTGAAGGAAGCGGGGATCTGCGCGGCGGAGCCGCAGACCGAACCGGAACCGATAGAGCCGCCGATCGAAGAAGAGACGCTCTACGAGAAGGTGGAACAGCTTAATTAGCAGCAGAAGCTAGGCAAAACCGGTTTAGGGAAGCTAATAGTTCCGGAAGAACTAATTACAGAGGTTATCTAGCTGGTCTATAGCTCGAAGGACGTTAGTTACGCCGGCTCGAAGAAGACGATAGAAGCTGTAAGGACAATCTACTAGTTTCCGCGGATCTACGAACGGATCCACCGATTTATCGCTAATTGCTACGTGTGCCGAGCCGCGAAGCTACGTTACGGTCTTCCGGCGGGTCTGCTGAAACTGCTTCCGATCCCTAAGAAGCCGTAGCAGCACATTACGATGGATTTCGTAACTGGCCTGCCGAATTTAGACGGCTACGACGCTACGCTTAATGTAGTGGACCGGCTAAGCAAAGAGCGCTACTTTATCCCCTGTCGAGCCAGAGACGAAGGAACGACTACGGAAGAGACCGCGCGGATGCTGATTAGACACGTATGGAAGCACTATAGCCTGCCGGACACTATCACTACGGATAGGGGTCCTTAATTCACCGCTAACGTGTAGAAGGCTATTAATTAAGCTCTCGGAATTAGTGGAAAGCTCAGCACAGCCGCTTACCCGCAGACCGACAGTTAGTCTAAAGTAGCTAATCGCGAGATAGAGCGATATCTGCGAACCTTCTGCAGCTATTATTAAGAAAAGTAGGTAGAGGTGTTGCCGATAGCTAAATTCTGCGCCAATTCAGCACAGTTAGAAGCTACGTCACTAGCGCCGTTCGAGATAACCTACGGTTATCTTCCGAGGCTAAGCTTCCATCTGCCGAGTGACGCCGGCTCGCCGGAGCCAACCACTACTACGTCGTTAAAGAGAGTCGCTGCCGCGGCGGCAGAAGCGCTACGATCTCAGATAGAAGAAGCTATTAAAGTAGCGAAAGACACGATGGAATCGGCTTAGAAGAAGATAGTAATTCGAACTGATAGAAAGCGGTCGCTAACGGAATTCGAAGAAGGTCAAAAGGTCTGGCTTAATACGCGGAACCTGAGGCTAAAAGGGAACGCCAAGCTTAATCCGCGCTACGTAGGTCCGTTCAAGATAATAGAAAAGAGGTCGCCGGTAACCTATCGGCTCCAGCTACCGAAATCGTTCCAGATCTACGACGTTTTCCATTTAGATCTGCTAAGCTTAGACCCTGAGAACGGTCTGCTGGAACAGGGGTTTGCCGAACCCCCGCCTATCGAGATGGACGGTAAGGAAGAAGAGTGGGAGGTTAAAGACGTAATGGACGTAAAGAAGATAAGGGGGTCCATCAAAGCGAGGATCTCGTAGAAGGGGTAGCCGGAAGACTACGAATAGTATCCGATCGAGAACCTGCGGAATTCGGCGGAGCTGCTAAGAGAGTTCTATAGACGGAACCCGAAGAAGCCGAAACCCGAATGGCTGTGAAGCTAATCGTTCAAAAAAAAAGAAGAAAGCCGCGTCTGCTCCACCGGCGCTAAAGCCGATAAAGACGATCGCGACGGTCGCCTTCGGAGAGGCCTTCGACTCGTCCACCACTTATCGGCAGTGCGGCAGGAAGCTCGCCGACGCCGTAGCGTGCCAGCGCCGCCGCCCCTGCAGTGGGTAAGGACTTTGGTAGAGAAAGAAGAAGAAGAAGAGATAGAACTGCGGAAAGATCTATATGGACCTCCGCGCCTACGCATAGACTAGCTACGCCGCAGCTTAGATAACCTGTAGATCAGATCAGATGGCGCCGATTACATAAACGCTAAATAAAGGACTTTAGACGCCGACGACGCGAGAAATTAAAGAAACGATAAAGAGAACGTTGTTTTTAATAGAAGACGGAAGAAGTAACGTCAGCGTTAGAGGGGATTTTCGAGAAGAAGACGATGAATCAAAAAAAAAAAAAAAAAGCGGAGATTTTCGGATGGATAGGGTGACTAAGCAGTCGAGGGCGACCGCTAGTAAGGGAGGGGGGTGGTGTTACGGCGGCAGAAAGGGGTGGGACTAAGTAATAGGGTGGACCCTTGGAATTTCGGCTTAGCCCGAACGGGCCGAGCCGGGCCTTGGCACTACTACTACGAAAGCCTACCACTACCACTACATAGATTCCTTTCCCTCCTCAGTTCGAGATATAGTTATCAAAAAGGCCGTATTGAATCATATCTGCGTGCCCAGATCAATAGGCTGCGGCGGAAAGAGAAAGACTAACAGACTAAGAGATAGGCGCACTAGCATTCTCGACGATAGAACGGCCACTAAGAGCCTTATAGAAGAAGAGACAGATAAAGCAAAGAAAGGAATAACCCGCTATACGGAGCTATATACACGTATACCGGATAAAATAGGAGAATGTCTAGCAGAACATAGAGCCGAGAAAGTGTTTAACATTATTACCTTCGTCGAAAAGAAGTTTTATAGGAACATAAAAGAAAACAGGCGACTAAGAGAAGAAATAGAAGCAGTAATAGCTAAGAAGGAATTAGCAGAAACTATTATCGACGTACTAGAAAATTAAGCAGCGAATCAGCTAGTATAACTAAAGGCAGTAAAGGCTTAGTTAGCCGGAATAGAAGCAGCGATGTCGTCGGCGCCGCTACTACATCGAGAGGAACAAGCAGAGACTGCCTTACTAGCGGCCTACAGTCAAGGTAGCACCTCGATAACGTTACTACCTAATCCGCCGGCGTTTAGAGGTAGAGACCCTAAAGACTAGGAGGCATTTAAAAAAAAGATAAAGAACAAGATAGACTGCGATTACGCCAGAAGCAGTAAAGGAGATAGACTAGCCTACCTAGAATCGCAGTTAGAAGGTAAAGCTTTTTCGCTAGTAGCAGACCTAGAAGAGGTAACTGCCGAAGAAGCAATCAAAGCGCTAGATCAACGCTTTAGAGACTCCTTCTGGAGGAAGACAGCCTATAAGCAACTGGATAAGATCAACTAGAACCGGCTAACGTTTAAGGAGTTCTATAGACTGTTTAGAAAATATGCTATTAAAGCCAAAGTGTTAGAAAATAAGCAGCTACACTTACTAAGGCAGAAGCTGAACCCTAAGCTGGCTGCAGCTATAGCTTTAGTAGAAGACGAAGACCTCGAGAGCTTCGTGCACTAAGCGAGAGTTACTGCTAGAAACCTGAGCGCCTACGCGAAATCGCGCGAATCGAACTAGAAGCTATCGACGATGCCAACAACACGACCTTCTGCACCTTTCTAAAGAGCCCCCTAGCAGCTATCTTATTCGCTGCGTTCGTCGTTCGTCCCCACCTGCTACGCGTGCAGAAAACCGGGCTATATCGCTACTAGATGCTAAGCGACGGCTTAATAGAAGCAGGAGTATCGCGCTGCCAAGCTACTGCTACTGAGGAAAACTATCCAAGCTATAGAGCCGGCGCCAAACGACACCGACAGTATAGATAGTAGGGTACTACTTAGGATCTTAGGAAAAGACTAGCTGGACAGATAGGCCCCCTATCTAGTATAGACAATAGGGCACTGCTACGAACTACGTCGCCCGAAGAAGGGAGTATTAACAGTTGTAGCGATCCGCTCTCGGCGGCTATAGAAGTAAATATAGAGACCGCTATTATTCTTCCGATTACATTCTACTCCCTTAATTGATTAGACTACCTACTTTAGCTAAGAGCTTTGATCGACATAGGAGCTCTTATTGGCGCAGCGATCCACTATAAACTAGTTCAGAAACTGATAAAAGGATACAGTTATCCTGTAGAGCTAGCGTTACCGACGCGAATTTTGGCATACAACGGACAAGACACTAAGAGTGTTATGCATTATGTGCTGCTAAGGACCACCCTAGCTGGTCGCACTACAGAAGCGACGTTCCGAATTATAGATATCGGAAGGTTTGACATTATTATAGGGCAGAAATAGATAAAGAACTAGAAGGCCGTTGTGAACGTAGGTAAAGGTACACTTAGGTTTAAAACCCTACAGAGTAGCGTTACTGCTGTCGAATTAGTTACTATAGTTGCTACGAAACCTGATCCGGGCACGCAGATATGATTCAATACGGCCTTTTTGATAACTATATCTCGAACTAGGGAGGGAAAGGAATCTATATAGTGGTGGTAGTGGGCTTTCGTAGTAGTGGTGCCAAGGCCCGGCTCGGCCCGGAAGGGCCGAGCCGAAATTCCAAGGGTCTATCCTATTACTTCGTCCCACCCGTTTCTGCCGCTGTAACACCACCCCCCTCCCTTACCAGCGGTCACCCTCGACCGCTTAGTCGCCCTATCTATCCGAAAATCTTTTCTTCTTTTTTTTTTTTTTTTGTCGTCTCCTTTTCGAAAATCCCCTCCGACGCTAATGTTACCTCTTCCGTCTTCTATCAAAAACAACGCTCTCTTTATTGCTTCTTTAATTTCTTATATCGTTAGCGTCTAAAGTCCTTCACTTAGCGTTTATGTAATCTGTGCTATCTGATCTGAACCGTAGGTTATCTAGGCTGCGGCATAGCTGGTCTGTGCGCCGGCGCGGAGGTCTATATAGATCTCTCTGTAGCGCCGTTTTTCTTCTTCTTTTTCTCTTCTACCAAAGCCTTTACCTACTATAGGGTCGGCAGCGCTGGCACGCTACGGCGTCGGCGAGCTGCCTGCCGAACTAGCGGTAGGTAGTGGCCCTGTCGAAGACATCCCCGAGGCGACTGTTACGATCGTTTTCTTCGGCCTCTGCGCCGATAGAGCGGACGCAGCTTTCTTCTTCTTTTATCCGCATTGTCGACATTAGAGCTACGCTGGTTTCGGCTTTTCCGGGTTCCGTACGTAGAACTCTCTTAGCAGCTCCGCCGAATTCCGCAGGTTCTCGATCGGATACTATTCGTAGTCTTCCAGCTACCCCTTCTACGAGATCCTCGCTTTGATAGACCCCCTTATCTTCTTTACGTCTATTACATCTTCTACCTCCTACTCTTCTTCCTTACCGTCCATCTCATTAGGCGGGGGTTCGGCGAACCCCTGTTCCGGAAGGCCGTCCTTAGGGTCTATGCTTAGCAGATCCGAATAAAAGACATCGTAGATTCGGAACGATTTCGGTAGCTGGAGCCGATAAGTTACCGGCGACCTCTTTTCTACTATCGTAAACGGACCTACGTAGCGTAGATTGAGCTTGGCGTTGCCTTTCAGCCTTAGGTTTCGCGTATTGAGCTATACCTTTTGGCCTTCCTCGAATTCTATCGGTAACCGCTTCTTATTAGCTCGAGTTACTATCTTCTTCGAAGCCGATTCTATCGCGTCTTTCGCTACCTTAACCGCTTCTTCTATCTAAGATCGTAGCGCTTCTGCCACCGCAGCGGCGACTCTCTTTAACGACGTAGCAGTGGTTGGTTCCGTAGAGCTAGGTTCGTTTAGCGGCTAAAAGCTTAGCCTCGGAAGATAACCGTAGGTTATCTCGAACGGCGCTAGCGACGTTGCTTCCGATCGTGCTAAGTTGGCGCAGAATTCAGCTATCGGCAACACCTCTACCTACTTTTCTTAATAATAGCTGCAGAAGGTTCGCAGATATCGCTCTATCTCGCGATTAGCCACTTTAGACTGACTGTTAGTTTGAGGATAAGCAGCAGTGCTAAGCTTTCTACGAATTCCGAGAGCTTGGTTAATGGCTTTCTATACGTTAGCAGTAAATTAAGGACCCCTATCCGTAGTGATAGTGTCTGGCAGGCTATAGTGCTTCTATACGTATTGAATCAACATCCGCGCTGTCTCTTCTGCAGTGGTTCCTTCGTCTCTCGCTCGGCAGGGGATGAAATAGCGTTCCTTGCTTAGTCGGTCTACTACGTTTAGCGTAGCGTTATATCTATCGGAGTCCGGCAGGCCTGTTACGAAGTCCATCGTAATGTCTTGCTACGGTTTCTCGGGGGTCGGAAGTGGCTTCAGCAGACCGGCCGGAAGACCGTAACGTGGCTTCGCGGCCCGGCACGCGTAGCAATTAGCGATAAATTGGTGGATCTGTTCGTAGATCCGCGGAAACCAGTAGATCGTCCTTACAGCTTCTATCGTCTTCTTCGAGCCGGCGTAACCAACGTCCTTAGAGCTATGGACTAATTGGATAACCTCCGCAACCAGTTCTTCCAGAACTATTAGCTTTCCTAAGCCGGTTTTGCCTAGCTTCTGCTGCTGATTAAGCTGCTCTACCTTCTCGTAGAGAGTCTCTTCCTTAGGGGCCGGTTCCACTGCGCAGACCCCTACCTCTTTCAACACCTCTGCGTCTACTATCCGCTCGGTTAACACCTTCTGGAACATGTTCGGATCTTCTTTCGCTCGGCTGGTCTTTCCTTCCCTTCTCGTTAGTGCGTTAGCCTTTCTGTTTTGAGCTCCTAGTCGATAGGTAATCTTAAAGTCGAACCCGGATAAGTAGGCAGCCTACTGTGCTTGACGTCGTAAGAGCTTCTGTGTCTTTATAAAGTAGGTTAGCGACTGGTGGTCCGTAAGGACCTAGACCGTGCTCTTTCTAGCTATAAGCTCTGGCTTCCACTCCTCGAACGCCTATATAATAGCTAGCAGTTCTTTATTATAGATAGCGTAGTTCCGCTTAGCTTCCGTTATAGATTTGCTAAAGAAGGCCACCGGGTAGAGGGTCTCGCCATCGTTAGCGTATTAAGAAAGGACCCCTGCCGTTACTGTATCAGAAGCGTCCGTTTCTACGTAGATCGTCTTTTCCGGCCAGAAGTGTGCCAGAACCGGCGCTGAAGCCACTGCTTCTTTCAGCCGGTTAAAGGCTTCCGTGCACTTTTTATTCTATAGGCCGGCAGCCTCTTTCTTCAATGCTTCGTTTAAGGGTCTCGCTATCCTGCTAAAGTCCTTAATAAACCGTCGATAGTAGCTGCAGAATCCGAGAAACGCCCTGATCTGTATAGTGTTTCCGGATTTCGGCTGCCTCTATTCCGCAACGGCGGCGACCTTTAATAGGTCTATACGAATTCCGTCTCTTCCGACGATAAGACCGAGATACTTGACCTCGGTTTGATAGAACTCGCTCTTCTCCGTGTCTGCGTTCAATCCGACCTCGCGGAGTCTCGTTAGCACCTTCTCGATATGGTCTGTGTGTTGCTCTCTCGTTCTATCTGTATAGATAAGGATATCGTCCAAATAGATAGACACGAACTGCTCTAGCATGTCTATAAAAGTGTGGTTTATAAAGCGTTGCTACACTGCCGGCGCATTAGTAAGTCCGAAAGGCATTACCAACTACTTGAAATTGCCTATACGCGTAGCAAGCGTCGTAAGATCTTCCGTCTGCCCTTCTTCGTTCCTTAGTTGATAGAACGCTTAGCGGATGTCCAGCTTGCTAAACCACTTAGCCTTTGCTACGCGCTGTATAGTCTCGTCTATTAGCGGCAGTGGATATACGTCTCTCTTAGTGACCTCGTTAAGGCCTCGATAGTCTACGCAGAGTCGCAGACCACCCCCTAGTTTCCTTACGAAAAGAATCGGTAACGCATATTCGGCAGAACTCGGCGTAATAAACTTCTTCGCTAGATTTTCGCGAACGAACACCTCTACTTAGTCCAGTTCCGCCGGCGACAGTTGTCTTAGGGGCTCGGTTCTTGGCAGCGTAGCTCCCTCTTTTAGTCGGATCTTGTTGTTATATTCCGGTCGATAGAGCGGCAATAGGTTGGAGTCGGCTCTTAAGAAGACGTTAGCGTAGCTATAGAGCTCGTTTGGCAGTACCTCCAGTAAATCCACTTCTTCTTCCGCTATTATCTTCTGGTAGTCTTCGATGTCTTTTATTAAGATAGCGTAAATCTCGTTGTCCTGTGACTTCGCGAGGGTCGATAAAACTTCCGAGCTTATTATTCCGATCGTAGGCGCAGGCTCGGTAGAGGTAGGCAGAGCCGTTTCGCCGCTGGTTGCCTCTGATCTTGCTGTCGCGGCTGCGACCGATTCGGTAGTGACGGCGCTGTTACCTTAGGTTTTGAATCTGATCGTTCCTTTATCTACGTCGATAATAGCTTTCTGGTTCTTTATCTATTTCTGCTATACAATAATGTCAAACCTTCCGATATCTATAATTCGGAACGTCGCTTCCGTAGTGCGACCAGCCAAGGTAGTCTTTAGCAGCACGTAGTGCGTAACGCTTTCCGTGTCTTGTCTGTTGTATGCCGAAATCTTCGTCGGCGACGCTAATTCCACCGGATAGCTGTATCTATTCGTCAGCTTCCGGACCAGCCGATAGTGGATCGCTGCACCGATAAGAGCTCCAGTATCGATGAAAGCTTTCAGCTAGGGTAGTGGGCGTTGCTTCTTAACAGGGTGGACCGTAATAGGAAGGATAATAGCTGTTTCCGTGTTCGTTTCCACCGCCGCCGACAGTGGATCGTTGCAGCTGTTAATGCTCTCTTTTTCTTCGTCCGGCAGCGCCGTTCGCAAGGGTGCCCTATCGTCTACGCTAGGTGGGGGGTCTATCCGTCTAGCTAATCTTTTCCTATAATCCTTAATTGCACCCCTCCGTCCACACTGTCAGTATCGTTCGGCGCCGGTTCGATGGCTTGAATAGTCTTTCTCGGTGGCTGCGGCTGCGGCTGCGGCTGCTTTATAGTGCGATACTCCTGCTTCTGTTAGGCCGTTGCTTGGCATCTCGTAGCGATATAGCTGGGTTTTCTGCATGCGAAACAGGTGGGGACGAACGCCGATCGTAGTGAATACGACGACTGTTAGGGGGTTCGTCGGAAAGGCGCAGGGGGCCGCGCCGTCTGCGTTGTTAACGGCTTCTGGTTCGATTCGCGTAATTTCGCGTAGGCGCTTAGGTTTCTCGCTGTTACTCTCGTCTAGTGCACGAAGCTCTGAAGGTCTTTATCTTCCACTAACGCTATAGCCGCAGCGAGCTTAGGGCTCAGTTTCTGTCTTAGTAAGTGTAGCTGCTTATCCTTAGCCACTCTCGCTCTAATGGCATATTTCCTAAACAGCCCGTAAAATTCTTTAAATGTTAGCTAATTCTGACTGATCTTGTCTAGTTGTTCGCAGGCCGTCTTCTTCCGAAAGGGGTCTCCGAAACGCTGATCTAGCGCTTTGATAGCTTCGTCGGCTGTCACTTCTTCTAGGTCCGACACTAGCGAGAACACTTCGCCTTCTAGTCGCGCCTCTAGATAGGCCAGTTTGTCTCCTTCGCTGCTCGATGCGTAGTCGCGGCTTATCTTATTCTTGATCTTCTTCTTAAACGCCTCCTACGCTTTAGGGTCTCTGCTACTAAAGGAAGGTAGGTTAGGTAGTAGCGTTATCGTAGTGCTACCTTGACTGTAGGCTGCCGGTAAGGCGGTTTCTGCGTGGGTTTCTCGCTGCGGTAGCGGCGATGGTCTCGCTGTTTCTATATTAGCTAGCTGATCCTTTAGCGCCTTCAGTTGCGCTAGTCGATTCGCCGCCTGGTTTTCTAACACGTCGATAATAGTCTCTGCCGATTCCTTTTCGGCCCTTACCGCTTTAGTTTCTTCTCTTAGTTGTCTGTTCTCTTCTAGCGTTCTGTAAAACAGCATCTCGATAAGGTCTATGCCGTCGTAGACCTTCCCTATTCTATTCTCGTTTACATAGTCTTCTAGTTCCTCGAGCGTACAGTCGTAGATCTTCTTATATTCGGCCATTTGTTCCTTGACCTCTGCAGTCTCTTCCGCTATAAAACCGCTAATAATGATCTTATTATTAATGACACTAGAGCGTCTACTCGCTCTATTAGTCTTTCTCTTTCCGCGGCGGCCTGTTACGCCGCTCTCTACCGTCGAGAAGCCTTCTATCTTCTTACGGTGCCTTAGGGGTTGTTGTTTTGGTGTGTGTGTGCGCGTGCGTTATTCGAGCGTCCGGATGGTCCGACGGGCCCTTTCGCTTAGCGCAGGGTTTAGTGTAGTAAGCGAGTTCGAGATATAATGATCCGGGCACGCAGATATAATTCAATACGGCCTTTTTGATAACTATATCTCGAACTGGGGAGGGAAAGGAATCTATGTAGTGGTGGTGGTAGGCTTTCGTAGTAGTGGTGCCAAGGCCCGGCTCGGCCCAGAAGGGCCGAGCCAAAATTCCAAGGGTCTACCCTATTACTTAGTCCCACCCCTTTCTGCCGCTGTAACAAAACCAAACGTTACGACTACCGAAGCGGTTCCGATAGATCGGTCCGACCCTCTAGACATAATCGGAATAATAAGCTCGGAAGCTTTAACGACCCTCGCGAGGTCGCTGGACAATAAGATCTACGCTATCTTAATAAAAGACATCGAAGACTACCGAAAGATAATAGCGGAAGAAGAAGTAGACCTATTAGAGGTGTTACTAAAAGAACTCTATAGTTACACTAACGTGTTCTTAAAAGCCGACTCTAACCTCCTGCTACTCTATCGATCGGAATACGACAACAAGATCCAGCTAAAAGAAGGAGCTATACTGCTAAGAACCGAGCCCCTAAGACGACTATCGCCGGCCGAGCTGGACTAAGTAGAGGTGTTTGTTCGAGAAAACCTGGCAAAGAAGTTTATTACGCCGAGCTCTGCCGAGTATACGTTACCAATTCTTTTTGTACAGAAACATAGAGGTAGCCTCCGACTGTACGTAGACTACAGAGGCCTTAATAGGGTTACTAAGATAGATGTGTATCTGCTGCCGCTAATCGACGAGACTATACAGCGAGTAGCTAAAGCTAAGTGGTTTAGCAAGCTGGAAATTCGCTAAGCGTTCTACGGACTAAGGAACGAGGAAGGACAAACGGAAGATCTTATAACATTCGCTACGCGTATAGGCAATTTTAAGTAGTTAGTAATGCCTTTCGGACTTACTAATGTACTGGCTGTATAGCAACGCTTTATAAACTATACCTTTATAGACATGCTGGAACGGTTCGTGTCTATCTACTTAGACAACATTCTTATCTACACCGACGGAACGAGAGAACAACATACGGACTACATTAAGAGAGTGCCAATTAGGCTCCGCGAGGTCGGATTAAATGCGGACACGAAGAAGAGCGAATTCTATTAGACCGAAGTGAAATATCTCGGTCTTATTGTTAGAAGAGACGGAATTCAAATAGACCCTGCAAAGGTCGCCGCTGTAGCGGAATAGAAGCAGCCGAAATCCGGAAACACTACCTAAATCAGAGCGTTTCTCGGATTCCGCAGCTACTATCGACGGGTTATTAAGGACTTTAGCAAGATAGCAAGACCCCTAAACGAAGCATGCAATAAGGAGGCCGCTGGCTTATAGAATAAGAGATATACAGAGGCTTTTAACCGGCTAAAAGAGGCGGTAGCCTCGGCGCCAGTGCTAGCGCACTTTCGACCGGAAAAGACGATCTACTTAGAAACAGACATATCTGATACAGTAACAGCAGGGGTCCTTTCTTAGTATAATAACACTAACGAGACCCTCTATCCGGTAGCTTTCTTTAGCAGATCTATAAATACGGCTAAGCAGAACTACGCTATTTACGATAAAGAACTGCTAGCTATTATCCAGGCTTTCGAGGAGTGGAAACCGGAGCTTATAGCCAGAAAGAGCACAGTCCAGGTCCTTACAGACTATAAATAACTTAACTGCTTTATAAAGACGCAGAAGCTATCGCGCCTTTAAGCCTAGTAGGCTGCCTACTTATCCAGATTCGACTTCAAGATTACCTATCGACCCAGAGCTTAGAATAGAAAGGCTAATACGCTAACGAGGAGAGAAGGGAAGATCAGCTGCGCGAAAGAAGATCCGAACATGTTCCAGAAGGTGTTAACCGAACGGATAGTAGACGCTAAGATATTGAAAAAAGTAGGGATCTGCACGATAGAACCTCTAGCTAAGGAAGAGACGCTTTACGAGAAAGTAGAGCAGCTTAATTAGCAGCAGAAACTCGGCAGAACCGGCTTAGGGAAGCTAATAGTTCTGGAAGAACTAATTACAGAGGTTATCCAGTTCGTCTATAGTTCTAAGGATGTCGGTTACGCCAGCTCGAAGAAGACGATAGAAGCAGTAAGGACGATCTACTAGTTTCTGCGAATCTTCGAGCAGATCCACCGGTTTATCGCTAATTGTTACGTATGCCGAGTCGCGAAGCTACATTACGGCCTTCCGGCTGGTCTGTTAAAGCCACTTCCAATCCCTAAGAAACTGTAGCAGCACATTACGATAGATTTCGTAACCGGCCTGCTGGATTCCGGTAGATATAATGCTACGCTTAACGTAGTAGATCGACTAAGCAAGGAGCGCTACTTTATCCCCTACTGAGCGAAGAATAAAGGAACTATTGCAGAATAGACAGCGAGAATGTTAATCCAACACGTATAGAAGCACTTTAGCCTGCTGGACACTATTACTACGGATAGGGGTCCTTAATTTACTACTAATAGATAGAAGGCTATTAACTAAGATCTCGGAATTCGTAGAAAGCTTAGTATAGCTACTTACCCTTAAACCGACGGTCAGTCTAAAGTAGCTAACTGCGAGATAAAAAACTATCTACGAATCTTCTGTAGTTACTATTAAAGAGAGTAGGTTAAGGTGTTGCCGATAGCCGAATTCTGCGCCAATTTAGCAGGGTTAGAAGCTACCTCGCTAGCGCCGTTCGAGATAACCTATAGTTATCTTCTGAGAATAAGCTTTGAACTGCTGGACGAACCCAGCCCTTCGGAACCTCCTACTACTACGTCGTCGAAGAGGGTCGCCGCCGCTGCAGCAGAAGCTCTCCGGTCTTAGATAGAAGAAGCGATTAAGGTAGCGAAAGAGGCACTAGAATCAGCTTAGAAGAAGATAATAACTCGAGCTTATAGGAAGCGGTCGCCGATAGAATTCGAAGAAGGTCAAAAGGAATAGCTTAACACGCAGAACCTAAGTCTAAAAGGCAACGCCAAGCTTAGCCCCCGCTACGTAGATCTATTTAAGATAGTAGAAAAGAGGTCGCTAGTAACTTATCGGCTCTAGCTACTAAAATCGTTCCGGATCTACGATGTCTTCTATTCGGATCTGCTAAGTTTGGACCCTAACGACGGTCTTCTAGAACAAGGGTTCGCCGAACCCCTACCAATCGAGATAGACGGTAAAGAAGAAGAGTAGGAGGTAGAAGATGTAGTAGATATAAGAAAGATAAGAGGGTCCGTCGAAGCAAGGATCTCGTAGAAGGGAAAGCTAGAAGACTATAAATAGTATCCAGTCGAGAACCTCCGGAATTCGGAGGAGCTACTAAAGGAGTTTTATACAAGGAATCCGAAGAAGCCAAGGCCTAAATAGCTCCGAAGCTAAT
This sequence comes from Pseudocercospora ulei, assembly GCA_016165855.1. Lineage (NCBI taxonomy): Eukaryota > Fungi > Ascomycota > Dothideomycetes > Mycosphaerellales > Mycosphaerellaceae > Pseudocercospora > Pseudocercospora ulei. The sequence continues at coordinate 201,039 of JACWNB010000036.1, forward strand.
GTCTCTAAAAGAAGAAGATAAACTGCGTCTGCTCTATTAGTAGGAAAACCGATAGAAACGATCGTAGTAGCGCGCTTAGTCGGAGTCCTTAGCTCTACTACTACTACCGACCGGCGAAGCCGGTCAGATAATAGCTATAAGGCCGAAGACTACTACTACCGCTCCCACGCGACGGTCGCCGACGCTGCCCCAAACAAGAAAGGCTCGCAGCTGATCGATTTCGTAAAGCGGCGTCGGCGCTGCCAGCTTTGCAGTAGCGCTTAAGGCTATAGTAGAAAAGAAAAAGAAGAAGAGATAGCGCGCTACGGATAGATCTTTATAGACCTCTGTAGCGGCGTACAGGCTAGCTACGCCGCAGCTTAGATAGCTGCCAGCTTAGTTTAGATAGCTCCGATTAGATAGACGCTAAAGTAAAGACGTTAGATAGCGATAATATAAGAAGAAAGAAGATAAAGAAAAAGCATGCTTTTGAGATAGAATATAGCGAGGAGGTAACGTCGGTTTCAAAGAGGGGCTTGCGCGAAAGGAACTGCGAATTAAAAAAAAAGAGAGATGTAACTAGGCGGTCGAGGTCGACTGCTAGTAAGGGAGGGGAGTAGTGTTGCGGCGGCAGAAAGGGGTGGGACTAAGTGATAGGGTAGACCCTTAGAATCTCCGCTCGGCCCTTCTAGACTAAGCCGGGCCTTAGTACACTACCTCTAAAGCCCTTACCTACTGCCGTATAGATTTCTTTCCTTCCTTAATTCGAGATATAGTTATTAAAACACCTGTATTGAATTATATCTGCGTGCTCGGATCAAATATAGAGGTATTAACGTAATTACTAAGAAGGACTAGTACTCCCTACCCCTTATTAAAAAGACCCTTAGACGGATTAGCAAGGCAAAGTAGTTTACGAAGCTTAACGTTGTCTTAGCCTTCTACGAGATACAGGTTAAGGAAGGATACGAATAGATAACCGCTTTCCATACGAGGTACGGCCTTTTCGAGTAGCTTGTTACCTTCTTTAGTCTTACAAACGCGCTAGCGATCTTCTAGAGGTACACTAACAGATCTTTACAAAGACTTCTAGACGATATCTGCTCTATATATCTTAACGATACCCTAGTATTTATAGACAGCACCTGCGAAGACTATATACGAGATGTTAAGAAGGTGCTAGACTGTCTACAACAGGTTAGATTGTACCTTAATATTAACAAATGTAAGTTTAATGTATAGTGTACGAAATACCTAGAGTATATTATCGAGGCAGGGAAGGGCATTAGCATAGATAGAAAGAAGATTAATGCTATTAGGCAATAGAAGCCCCCTATAAGTATTAAGGGTATACGAGAACTCCTTAGGTTTGCTAACTTCTACTACTAGTTTATACAGAACTACTCGGAGATAGTACGCCTACTAGTTAAGCTAACATATAAGGACAGGCAGTTTGCCTAGACAGAGGAATCTAATAAGAGTTTTAACAAGCTAAAGGAGCTCTTTACTACAGGACCAATGCTTACTGCCTTAAACCTAGAACGTATAACAATATTGGAAACCGACTCCTTAGGATACTGTATAGCAGGAATCCTCTTATAGGTAGGTCTGTACGGCCTTCTACATCTATACGCATACTTCTCTAAGAAGAACTCCCTAGCTAAATGCAACTACCCTATCTACAACAAGGAATTGCTAGCGGTCGTACAGTGCTACGAGGTATAGGATAGAGAACTCTGCTTAGTTCCTAAATTCCTCGCCCTAACCGACTACAAGAATCTCGAGTATTTTACATAAGCCTAGAAACTCGCTAAGAGACACATACGATAGACGATGTATCTAAACCGCTTTAATATAATACTCTAGTACTGTAAAGGGAAGGATAACAGTAGAGCTAACGCACTATTTAGACAAGACTAGGATATACTAACGGCATACGACGACGACCGACTGAAGTTACAGACATTCTAGATGTTTAAGGATAAACTAGGTAAAGACGCTATCTGCCTAGTAGCGATATATATATAGGAACTCTAGCTATAGGTATAGGAGGAGGCAGTAGAAAAGGACAACGTCTACTAAAAAGCCTATACAGCGATCTAAGAAGGACAGCGGAAGCTCCCTATAGAGCTTAACCTTAAGGTGTTAGCAGCAGAGTATACAGTAGACGAAGAGAACAACCTAAAGTTTAGGAACCGGATTTAGGTCCTAATAGACGAGAAGCTCTGTACGAGCTTAATACAACAGGCGCATAACTTAATAGCAACTAGACACCTAGGGCGCAAGGAGACGTACAGCATTGTCGCTAGGGACTACTACTAGCTAGCGATAGCGAAGGACATCCGTAGGTTTGTACAGAACTACTATATCTATAGACAGACGAAGCGCTAGCGTAAACTAAAGTATAGCCTATTAAAACCCCTGCCGATACCAGACCGGCTGTAGCAGGATCTAACAGTAGACTTTATTACAGACCTCCCTAAGAGCGATGGACGACGGAACATTATAGTAGTAATAGACAAGCTAACGAAGGGGGTAATACTAGAGGGAATAAGCTCTACTACTGCCGAAGACACTGCTTAGACATTTATACAGACGACGTTTAGCAAGTACAGATTCTCTAGCTTAATTGTATCTAACTAGGGTATATAGTTTACAAGCTAGCTCTAGGCAAGAATCTGCTAATTGTTAAACGTAGAACGTCGCCTATCGACTGCTTAGCACCTGTAGACGGACGGCGCGACGGAGAGGGTCAATTCTACACTAGAAGCATACCTCTAGACATACGTTAACTATAACTAGACAAATTAGAACTAATCCGAGTATGCAGATATAATTTAATACAGCTGTTTTAATAACTATATCTCGAACTAAGGAGGGAAAGGAATCTATGTAGTAGTAGGCAAGGACTTTAGGGGTAGGTACGCTAAGGCCCGGCTTAGTCTAGAAGAGCTAAGCCGAAATTCTAAGGGTCTACCCTATTACTTAGTCCTACCCCTTTCTGCCGCTGCAACACTACCCCCCTCCCTTACTAGCAGTCGCCCTCGATTGCTTACTTATCTTATCTGCCCCTCTCTTTTTTTTTTTAATTCGTCCTTCTTTTCTTCTTTTTCTGTTTATTTATCTTCTTCCTCTGTCTAATTTGCAGCTTCTTTTGCCGAAATCCTTCTTAAAATTAACGTTAATCCTTCGTCTCTTCTATCTCGAAAACATCGTTCTTTTGCTATCTCCTTTCTTCTTATATTGTTACTGTCTAAAGTCTTTTACTTAGTGTCTATCTAATCGGAAGAGCTATCTAATCTAAGCCGACAGCTATCTAAGCTGCAGCGTAGCTTGCCTGTGCGCTGCTGCAGAGAGTCTATATAGATCTATCTGTAGTACGCTGTCTCTTCTTCTTTTTCTCCTCTATTAAGGTCTTAAGTGCTACTGTAAAGCCGCCGTTGCCGGCGCTGTCTATAAAATCGATCGGCCGCGAGCCTTTCTTATTCAGGGCGGCGTCGACGAGCGTCGCGTTGAAGCAGTGGCGCCGTCCTCGGCTTTACTATTATTATCTAACCCGTAAAGCTAGCAGGCTATAGTAGTAGTAGTAGTAGAGCTAAAGACCCTAACTAAGCGTGTTACTGCGATCGTTTCTATCGGTGTCTGTACCGATAGAGCAGACGCGGCCTTTCTTCTTCTTCTATCTCTTCTAGAGCTATTAACTTCGGAGCTACTTAGGTCTTAGCTTCTTCGGATTCCAGATATAAAACTCTCTTAACAGCTCTACCAAATTTTGGAGATTCTCGACTAGATACTATTTATAGTCTTCCGGCTATCTCTTCTATAAGATTCTTACTTCGATAGACCCTCTTATTTTTCTTATATCTACTATATCTTCTACCTCCTCTTCTTCTTCCTTACTATCTATCTTAATTGGTAGGGGTTTAGCGAACCCTTATTCTAGAAGGCCGTCTTTAGGGTCCCGACTTAGCAGATCTGAATAGAAGACATTATAGATTCGGAACGACTTTGGTAGCTAGAGCTAATAAGTTACTAGCGACCTCTTTTCCACTATCTTAAACGGACCTACGTAGCATAGGTTAAGCTTAGCGTTGCCTTTTAGCCTTAGGTTCTGTGTAATAAGCTATACCTTTTGGCCTCTTCTGATCCGGGCACGCAGATATAATTCAATACGGCCTTTTTGATAACTATATCTCGAACTAAGGAGGGAAAGGAATCTATGTAGTGGTAGTGGTGGGCTTTCGTGGTGGTAGTGCCAAGGCCCGGCTCGGCCCGGACGGGCCGAGCCGAAATCCAGGGTCCACCCTATTAATCTGTCCTACCCCTTTCTACCGCCGCAACACTACCCCCCCCCCTTACTAGCGGTCGCCCTCGACCGCTTAGTCACCCTATCTATCCGAAAATCTCCGCTTCTTTCTTCTTTTTTTTTTTTTTTTTGTGTTCTTCTCGAAAATCCCCTCCAACGCTAACGTCGCGTCTTCTATCTTCTATTACAACTAGCGTTCTTTTCGTCGCTTTTTCCATTTTTTACATCGTCGGCATCTTAAGTCCTTTACCTGGCGTTTATGTAATCGACGCTATCTGATCTGATCTACGGGTTATCTGGGCTGCGGCGTGGCTGGTCTGTGCGTCGTCTCAGAGGTCTATATAGGTCTTTCCGCCGCGCCGTTTTTCTTCTTCTTTTTCTCTTCTACCAAAGTCCTTACACACCGCAGGGGCGGCGGCGCTGGCACGCTACGGCGTCGGCGAGCTTCCTGCCGCACTGCCGATAGGTAGTGGCCGCGTCGAAGACCTCCCCGAAGGCGACCGTTACGATCGTTTTCTTCAGCCTCTGCGCCAATAGAGCGGACGCGGCTTTCTTCTTTCTAAACTATTAACTTCGGAGCCACTTAGGCTTCGGCTTCGTCGGATTCCGGACGTAAAACTCTCTTAGCAGCTCCGCCGAGTTCCGCAGGTTCTCGACCGGATACCATTCGTAGTCTTCCGGCTACCCCTTCTACGAGATCCTCGCTTTAATGGACCCCCTTATCTTCTTTACGTCTATTACATCTTCAACCTCCTACTCTTCTTCCTTACCGTCCATCTCGATAGGCGGGGGTTCGGCGAGCCCCTGTTCTGGCAGACCGTTCTTAGGGTCTAGGCTTAGTAGATCGGAATGGAAAACGTCGTGGATCCGGAACGCCTTCGGCAGCTCGAGCCGATAAGTTACCAGCGATTTCTTTTCCACTATCGTAAACGGACCTACGTAGCGCGGATTGAGCTTGGCGTTGCCTTTTAGCGTTAGGTTCTTCGTGTTAAGCTATACCTTTTGGCCTTCTTCGAATTCTATCGGTAACTGCTTCTTATTAGCCCGAGTTACTATCTTCTTCTAAGCCGATTCTATCGCGTCTTTCGCCACTTTGATCGCTTCTTCTATCTGAGATCGGAGCGCTTCCGCCGCCGCGGCGGCGACTCTCTTTAACGACGTAGCGGTGGATAGTTCCGCAGGGCTGGGTTCGTCTAGCGGCTGGAAACTTATCCTCGGAAGATAACCGTGCGTTACCTTAAACGGCGCCAGTAAGGTGGCTTCCGACTGTGTTAAGTTCGCGCAGAATTCAGCTATCGGCAACACCTCGACCCACTTTTCTTGGTAATAGCCGCAGAAGGTTCGCAGATATCGTTCTATCTCGCGATTAGCTACTTTAGACTAACCGTTAGTTTGAGGGTAAGCGGCGGTGCTGAGCTTTCTACGAATTCCGAGAGTATAGTTGATAGCTTTCTATACGTCGGCGGTGAATTGAGGACCCCTATCTGTAGTGATAGTGTCCGGCAGGCTATAGTGCTTCTACACGTGTCTAATCAGCATCCGCGCGGTCTCTTCCGCGGTCGTTCCTTCGTCTCTGGCTCGACAGGGGATAAAGTGGCGCTCTTTGCTCAGCCGATCTACTACGTTTAGCGTAGCGTTATACCTATCTGATTCCGGTAGGCCGGTTATAAAGTCTATCGTAATGTGTTGCCACAGTTTCTTAGGGATCGGAAGCGGTTTTAGCAGACCCGCCGGAAGACCGTAACGTAGCTTCGCGGCTCGGTACACGTGGCAATTGGCGATAAATCGGTGGATCCGTTCGTAGATCCGCAGAAACCAGTAGATTGTCCTTACAGCTTCTATCGTCTTCTTCGAACCGGCGTAGCCAACATCTATAGAGTTATGGACTAGCTAGATGACCTTAGTAATTAGTTCTTCCAGAACTATTAGCTTCCCTGAGCCGGTTTTGCCTAGCTTCTGCTGCTGATTAAGCTGCTCTACCTTCTCGTAGAGAGTCTCTTCCTTAGGGGCTGGTTCCACTGCGCAGACCCCTACCTCTTTTAACACCTCTGCGTCTACTATCCGCTCGGTTAACACTTTCTGAAACATATTCGGATCTTCTTTCGCGCAGCTAGTCTTTCCTTCTCTTCGCGTTAGCGCGCTAGCTTTTCCGTTTTGAGCCCCTAGTCGATAGGTGATCTTGAAATCGAACCCTAATAAGTAGGCAGCCCACTGTGCTTGGCGACGTAAGAGCTTCTGCGTCTTTATAAAGTAGGTCAGCGACTGGTGGTCCGTAAGGACCTGAACCGTGCTCTTTCCAGCTATAAGCTCTAGTTTCTACTCCTCGAAAGCCTAAATGATCGCTAGCAGTTCTTTATTGTAGATCGCGTAGTTCCTCTTAGCTTCCGACATAGATTTGCTGAAGAAAGCCACCGGATGGAGCATTTCGTCGTCGTTAGCGTATTGAGAAAGGACCCCTGCTGTTACTGTATCGGAAGCGTCCGTTTCTACATAGATCGTCTTTTCCAGTCGGAAGTGCGCCAGAACCGGTGCCGAGGCTACTGCTTCTTTTAGCTGTACGAAAGCTTCCGTGCACTTCTTATTCTATAGGCCGGCGGCCTCTTTCTTCAGTGCCTCGTTTAGGGGTCTCGCTATCTTGCTAAAGTCCTTAATAAACTGTCGATAGTAGCTGCAGAAGCCGAGGAACGCCCTAATTTGCGTAGTATTTCCGGATTTCGGCTGCTTCTATTCGGCGACAGCGGCGACCTTTAAGGGGTCTATACGAATTCTATCTCTTCCGACGATAAGACCGAGATATTTGACTTCGGTTTGGTAGAACTTGCTCTTTTTCGTGTCCGCGTTCAGTCCGACCTTACAGAGCCTGGTCAACACCTTCTCGATGTAGTCTGTGTGTTGCTCCCTCGTTCCATCTGTATAGATAAGGATATCGTCCAGGTAAATAGACACGAACCGTTCTAACATGTCTATAAAGGTGTGGTTTATAAAGCGTTGCTACACTGCCGGCGCGTTAGTGAGTCCGAAAGGCATTACCAACCACTTGAAATTGCCTATACGCGTCGCGAATGTCGTAAGATCTTCCGTTTGCCCTTCCTCGTTCCTTAGTCGATAGAACGCTTAGCGGATGTCCAGCTTGCTAAACTACTTAGCCTTTGCTACGCGCTGTATAGTTTCGTCGATCAACGGCAGTGGATATACGTCTCGCTTAGTGACCTCGTTAAGGCCTCGATAGTCTACGCAGAGTCGCAGACCACCCCCTAGTTTCCTTACGAAAAGAATCGGTAACGTATATTCGGCAGAACTCGGCGTAATGAACTTCTTCGCCAGATTTTCGCGAACAAACACCTCTACCTGGTCCAGTTCCGCCGGCGACAGTCGTCTTAGGGGCTCGGTTCTCGGCAGCGCAGCTCCTTCTTTCAGCCGGATCTTGTTGTTATATTCTAGTCGATAGAGCGTCAGGAGGTTGGAGTCAGCTTTTAAGAACATGTTAGCGTAACTGTAGAGCTCGTTTGGCAGCACCTCTAGTGGATCTACTTCTTCTTCCGCCATTATCTTCTGGTAGTCTTCGATGTCTTTTATTAAGATAGCGTAAATCTCGTTGTCCGGCGACTTCGCGAGGGTCGTTATAGCTTCTAAGCTTATTATTCCGACAGTGACTAGGGGTTCGGAACGGTCGGACGGAGCCTCTTTCGCGGACTCCGTAGCTTTCGGCTTAGCGGCGGCGGCGACCTTTCCGATAGTCCCTGCTCTGCTACCTAGGGTTTTGAATCTAATCGTTCCTTTATCTACGTCGACAATGGCTTTCTGGTTCTTTATCTATTTCTGCCCTATAATAATGTTAAACCTTCCGATATCTATGATTCGGAACGTCGCTTCTGTAGTGCGACTAGCTAGGGTAGTCCTTAGCGGCACGTAGTGCGTAACGTTTTCCGTGTCTTGTCCGTTATATGCCGAAATCCGCGTCGGCGACGCTAGTTCCACTGGATAGCCGTATCCCTTCGTCAGTTTCTAAACCAGTCGGTAGTAGATCGCTGCACCAATAAGAGCTCCGGTGTCGATAAAGGCTTTTAGCTAAAGTGGTTTGCTCGATCCGTTAAGGGGGTAGACAGTAATTGGAAGGATAATGGCTGTTTCCGTGTTCACTTCCACTGCCGCCGAGAGCGGGTCGCTGCAGCTGTTGATGCTTTCTTCTCGTAGCGATTCGCTTCGATTTAGTGCCCTATTGTTAATGCTGGATAGGGGGCCTATCCGTCCAGCTAGTCTTTTCCTATAATTCTTAACTGCACCCTACCGTCTACGCTCTCAGTGTCGTTCGGAGCCGGCTCTATAGCTTGTATAGTCTTTCTCGGTGGCTGCGGCGGCTGCGGCTGCTTTCTAACGCGATACTCCTGCTTCTGCTAGGCCGTTGCTTGGCATCTCGTAGCGATAAGGCCGGCTTTTCTACACGCGAAACAGGTGGGGACGAACAACGAGCGCTGCGACTGATAAGGTGGCTGCTGTGGCGCTCTCCGGAAAGGCGCAGGGGGTCGTGTAGTCTGCGTTATTAGCAGCTTCTAGTTCGATTCGTGTGCTTTCGCGTAAGCGCTCAAGTTTCTCGCAGTAACTCTCGCTCTGTGCACGAAGCTCTTAAGGTCTTCGTCTTCTACAGACGCTATAGCGGTGGCCAATTCAGGGTTCAGCTTCTGCCTTAGTAGGTAGAGCTGCTCGTCTTCCGCTACTCGGGCCCTGATCGCATATTTTCTAAACAAACCGTAGAACTCCTCGAACGTCTGCCGGTTCTGGTTAATCTTGTCCAGTTGCTTATGGGCCGTCTTCTTTCGGAATGGGTCTCCGAAGCGCTAATCCAGTGCTTTAATCGCTTCCTCGGCGGTCGCCTCTTCCAGGTCCGCTACTAGCGAAAAAGCTTTACCTTCCAATCGCGATTCCAGGTACGCCAATCTATCTCCGGCACTGTTTCCGGCGTAGTCGCGGTCTATCTTATTCTTTATCTTCTTCTTAAACGCTTCCCAGTCTTTAGGGTCCCCGCCTCTAAACGCCGGCAGGTCCGGCAATAATGTTATTAAGGTGCCCCCTTGACTATAGGCCGCTAGTAGGGCGGTCTCTGCTTGTTCTTCTCGACGCGGTAGCGGCGACTTTGCTGCTTCTATATCAGCTAGTTGATTCTTTAGCGCCTTTAGCTGCGCTAGTCGATTCGACGCTTAGTGTTCTAACACGTCGATAATAGTCTCTGCCGATTCCTTCTCGGCCCTTACCGTCTCTACTTCCTCTCTTAGCTGTCTGTTTTCTTCTAGTGTTCTGTAGAACAGCGTCTTAATAAGGTCTATACTGTCGTAGACCTTTCCTATCCTATTCTCGTTTACATAGTTCTCTAGTTCCTCGATCGTGTAGTCGTAGATCTTCTTGTATTCGCTTATTCGTTCCTTAATCTCTGCGGTCTCTTCCGCTATAAAACCTCTAATAATAATCTTATTATTAATAACACTGGAGCGCCTACTCGCTCTGTTAGTCTTTCTCTTTCCGCGGCGGCCTGTTACGCCGCTGTCTACCGCTGAGAAGCCTTCTATCTCCTTACGGTGCTAGGGGTTGTTGTTGTTAGTGCGCGTGCGTTATTCGGGTTTCCGGATAGTTCAACAGGCCCTTTCGCGCAGCGCGGGGTTGTGGAGAGTGAGTTCGAGATATAATGATCCGGGCACGCAGATATGATTCAATACGGCCTTTTTGATAACTATATCTCGAACTAAGGAGGGAAAGGAATCTATGTGGTGGTAGTAGTGGGCTTTCGTAGTGGTGGTGCCAAGGCCCGGCTTGGCCCGGACGGGCCGAGCCGAAATCCAGGGTCCACCCTATTAATCTGTCCCACCCCTTTCCACTGCCGCAACATCTTCGAACTCTATTAGTAACCGCTTTCTATTAGCTCGATTTACTATCTTCTTCTAAGCCGATTCTATCGCCTCCTTCCCTACCCGGATCGCTTCTTCTATCTAAGATCTAAGCGCTTCTGCCGCAGCAGCGGCTACTGTCTTTAATAAAGTAGCAGTAGAAGATTCTTGTTAAGGCAGTGGAAAGGGGTAGGACTAAGTAATAGGGTGGACCCTCGGAATTTCGGCTCGGCCCTTCCGGACCGAGCCGGGCCTTGGCATGCCACCCCCCCAAAGGTCTCGTCCACCACTATATAGATTCCTTTCCCTCCTCAGTTCGAGATATAGTTATTAAAAAGGCCGTATCGAATTATATCTGCGTGCTCGGATTATTATATCTCGAACTCACTCCCTACACTACTACCGCGCTGCGCGAAAGGGACCGTTGAACTATCCGGAACCCCGAATAACGCACACGCACTACCAAACCAACAACCCTACCACTGTAAGAAAGCTATAGAGAGCTTCTTAGCAGTAGAGAGCGGCGTTACAGGCCGAAGCAGAAGCAGAAGCAGAAGAGAAAAGACTGACAGAGCGAGCAGGCGCTCCAGTGTCATTAATAATGAGTTTACTATCAGAGGTTTTACAGCGGAAGAGACTGTAGAGATTAAGGAACAAATAAGAGAATACAAGAAAATCTACGACTGCACGCTCGAGGAACTTAAGGATTACGTAAACAAGAACGGAGTAGGAAAGGTCTACGACAGCATAGACCTTATTAAGAAGCTGTTTTACAGAACCCTAGAAGAAAAGGGACAGTTAAGAGAGGAAGTAGAGACGGTAAGAGCCGAGAAGGAATCGGCCGAGACTATTATAGATGTGCTGGAAAACCAAGCAGCGAACCGACTGGCACAACTAAAAGCGATAAAGGCTTAGCTAGATAAGATAGAAGCAGCGATGTCGTCGGCACTGCCACCGTATCGAGAAGAACAAGCAGAGACTGCCTTACCGGCGGCCTACAGTTAAGGCGACATATTAATAACGTTATTACCGGATCCACCAGTGTTTAGAGGCAGAAATCCTAAGGATTGGGAAGCATCTAAGAAGAAGATAAAGAACAAGATGGACCGCGACTACGCCGGAAACAGTGCCGGAGATAGATTGGTGTACCTAGAATCGCGATTAGAAGGAGAACCTTTTTCGCTAGTAGCGGACCTAGAAGAGGTAACCGCTAAGGAAGCGATTAAGGCACTGAATCAACGTTTCGGAGACCTATTCCGAAAGAAGACGGCACGTAAGCAGCTAGACAAGATCAACTAGAACCGACAGACGTTTAAGGAATTCTACAGGCTATTCCAAAAATATGCTATTAGGGCTAGAGTAGCAGAAGACGAGCAGCTCTATCTACTAAGGCAGAAGCTGAACCCTGAACTGGCCGCAGCTATAGCGTCTGTAGAAGACGAAGACCTTAAGAGCTTCGTGCACCGAGCGAGAGTTACTGCGAGAAATTTAAGCGCTTATGCGAAATTACGAGAATCGAACCAGAAGCCGTTGATAACGCAGACAACACGACCCCCTGCGCCTTTCCGGAGAGCACCCCAGCAGCCACCTTATCAGTTACCGCGTTCGTCGTTCGTCCCTACCTGCTATGCATGTAGAAAGCCTAGCTATATAGCTACGAGATGCCAAGCATTAGACAAGTAGAAGCAGGAGTATTGTATTACGACGCAGCTGCAGCTACTGAGAAAGACTATACAAGCTATAGAGCCGGCTCTGAACGACACAGACAGCGTAGACGATAGAGTGCTACTGCGAATCCTGGGAAAAGACCAGCTAGAAGGATAGGCCCCCTATCTAGCGTAGACAATAGGGCACTAACACGAACTACGTTACTGGAGAAAGAAAGCATCAACAGTTGCAGCGATCCGCTCTCGGCAGCGGTAGAGGTGAACACGGAAACAGCTATTATCCTTCTAATTACTGTCTACCCTCTTAACGGATCGAGCAAACCACTTTAGCTGAGAGCTTTTATCGACATGGGGGCCCTTATCGGAGCGGCTATCCACTATCGATTGGTTCAAAAGATAACGAAAGGATATAGCTATCCAGTGGAGCTAGCGTCGCCGACACGAATTTCGGCATACAACGGACAAGACACAGAGAGTGTTACGCACTATATGCCATTAAAGACTACCCTAGCGGGTCGCACTATAGAAGCGACGTTCCGAATTATGGATATCGGAAGATTTGACGTTATTATAGGGCAGAAATGGATAAAGAACCAGAAGGCTGTTATCGACGTAGATAAAGGTACCCTAGGGTTCAAAGACCAGCAGGACAGAGTCGCCACTAAACCGACTACTGTCGTTACCGTAGAACCGAACGCTACGACTATCAAAGGGGTTCCGAAGGATCGGCCCGAACCTTAAGACACGATCGGAATAATGAGTTCGGAAGCTTTAACGACCCTAGCGAGGTCGTTGGACAACGAGATTTACGCTATCTTAATAAAAGACATCGAAGACCACCAGAAGATGATAGCGGAAGAAGAAGTGGATCCCCTAGAGGTGTTACCAAAAGAACTCTATAGCTACACTAATGTGTTCTCGAAAGCAGACTCCAACCTACTGCCGCTCTACCAACCGGAATATAACAACAAGATCCAGCTGAAAGAAGGAGCCGCGCTGCCGAGAACGGAACCTCTAAGACGCTTATCTCCGGCCGAGCTGGACTAGGTAGAAGTGTTTGTTCGAGAGAATCTGGCAAAGAAGTTCATTACGCCAAGCTCTGCAGAATATACGTTACCGATTCTTTTTGTGTAGAAATCCGGAGGTGGCCTCCGCCTATACGTAGACTACCGAGGCCTTAATAAGGTCACTAAGAGAGATGTGTATCCGCTGCCTCTAATCGATAAGACCATACAACGAGTAGCTAAGGCTAAGTAGTTTAGCAAGCTGGATATTCGTTAAGCGTTCTACTAGTTAAGGAACGAAGAAGGACAGACGGAAGACCTTACGACATTCGCTACGCGCATAGGCAATTTCAAGTAGTTAGTAATGCCTTTCGGACTTACTAACGCACTGGCAGTGTAGCAACTCTTTATAAACTACACCTTTATAGATATGCTGGAACGTTTCGTGTCTATCTACTTAGACGATATTCTTATCTACACTGAAGGAACGAGAGAACAACATACGAACTACATCGAGAGGGTGTTGAAGAGACTCTGCGAGGTCGAATTGAACGCGGACACGAAGAAGAGCGAGTTCTACCAGACCGAAGTTAAATATCTCGGTCTTATCGTTAGAAGAGAAGGAATTTGGATAGACCTATCGAAAGTGGCCGCCGTGTCGGAATGGAAGCAACCGATATCCGGAAACACTACGCAAATCAGAGCGTTTCTCGGGTTCTGCAGCTACTATCGACGATTTATTAAAGACTTTAGCAAGATAGCGAGACCACTGAATAAGGCGTTAAAGAAGGAGGCCGCTAGCCTATAGAATAAGAAGTGTACAGAAGCTTTCAACTAACTAAAGGAGGCAGTAGCCTCAGCGCTAGTGCTAGCGCACTTTAGACTGGAAAAGACGATCTACGTAGAGACAGACGCTTCCGACACAGTAACAGCAGGGGTCCTTTCGCAATACTCTAACGACGGCGAGACTCTCTATCCGGTGGCTTTCTTTAGCAAGTCTATATATAATGCTGAACGAAACTACGCTATCTATAATAAAGAACCGCTAGCTATTATTCAGGCCTTTAAAGAGTGGAAACCAGAGCTTATAGCTAGACAGAGCACGATCCAGGTCCTTACGGACCACCAGTCACTAACCTACTTTATAAAGACGCAGAAGCTGTTACAGCGCCAAGCCCGGTAGGCTGCCTACTTATCCGGGCTCGACTTCAAGATCACTTATCGACCCGGAGCTCAAAACGGAAAGGCTAACGCACTAACGAGGAGGGAAGGAAAGACCAGCCGCGCGAAAGAAGATCCGAACATGTTCCAGAAGGTGTTGACCGAGCAGATAGTAGACGCAGAGGTGTTGAAAGAGGTAGGGGTCCACGCAATAGAACCGACTAATAAGGAAGAAACTCTCTACGAGAAGGTGGAGCAGCTTAACCAGCAACAGAAGCTCAGCAAAACCGGTTCAGGGAAGCTAATAGTTCCAGAAGAACTAATTACAGAGCTTATCTAGCTGGTCTATAGCTCCGTAGATGTTGGCTACGTAGGCGCGAAGAAGACGATGCAAGCAGTAAGGACGATCTACTAGTTTCCGCGAATATTCGAGCGAATCTACCGATTTATCGCTAACTGCTATATGTGCCGAACGGCGAAGCTGCGTTACAGCCTTCCGGCAGGCTTACTAAAGCCACTGCCAATCCCCGAGAAACTATAGCAGCACATTACGATAGACTTCGTAACCGGCCTGCCGGATTCGGATAGATACGATGCTACGCTTAATGTAGTAGATCGACTAAGCAAAGAGCGCTATTTTATCCCCTGCCGAGCTAAGGATAAAGGAACTACAGCGGAAGAAACGGCAAGAATGTTAATCCAGTACGTATAGAAGCACTACAGGCTGCCGGACACTATTACTACAGATAGGGGTCCTCAATTCACTACAGACGTATAGAAAGCTATTAACCAAGCCCTCGGAATTCGTAGAAAGCTTAGCACGGCTGCTCACCCTTAGACCGACGGCCAGTCTAAAGTGGCCAATCGTAAGATAGAAAAATACCTAAGAATCTTCTGCAGCTATTATCAAGAAGGATGGGTTAAGGTGCTGCCGATTGCCGAATTCTGCGCCAATTCAGCACGGTCGGAAGCTACCTTACTGGCGCCGTTTAAGATAACACATAGTTATCTTCTGAGGATAAGCTTTTAGCCGCCAAACGAACTTAGTTCTTTAGAACCTTCTGCTACTACTTCGTCGAAGAGAATCGCTGCAGCGGCGGCAGAAGCGCTACGATCTTAGATAGAAGAGGCGATTAAGGTAGCGAAAGAAGCGATAGAATCAGCTTAGAAGAAGATAGTAACTCGAGCTAATAGAAAGAGGTTACTAATAGAATTCGAGGAAGGCCAAAAGGTATAGCTTAACACGCGGAACCTAAGGCTAAAAGGCAACGCGAAGCTTAACCCTCGTTACGTAGGTCCGTTTAAGATAACGGAAAAGAGGTCGCCAGTAACCTACCGGCTCCAGCTGCCGAAATCGTTCCGGATCTATAATGTCTTTTATTCGGATCTGCTAAGCCTAGACCCTAAAGATAGTCTTCCGGATTAGGGGTTTACTGAACCCCCATCGATCGAAGTAGAAGGAGAAGAAGAAGAATAGGAAGTTGAAGATGTTATAGACGTAAGAAGACGAAGGGGATCCATTAAAGCGAGGATCTTATAGAAAGGATAGCTAGAAGACTATAAATAGTATCCGGCCAAGAACCTGCGGAATTCGGCGGAGCTGCTAAGAGAGTTTTACGTTCGAAACCCGAGGAAGCCGAGGCCTGTATAGCTCAAAAGTCGATAAAAAAGAAGGATATCTACGTCCGCTCTATCGACGCGGAAGCCGATAGAAACGATCGTAGAATCCTCTAGCTGTTGTCTTAGGCCTTACCACTACCACTATCGCTAGCTAGGACCGGCGGATAGAGCAGTAAGGCCAAGAACGGCGCCACCGTAGCGGCTCGCCTCGTAACCGTCTTTGCTCTCCGTTACTGCCATCTGCCGAAAGGACGGTAACGACGAAGAACGAAGCGGCCGCTATTAAGGGGGTCTCGTAGTAGTGCCGAAGGCCTTAGTAGAGGAAGAAGAGGAAGAAGATAAGGAGCCGTAGATAGATCTATATAGATCTATGCAGCAGCGCACAGACCAGTTACGCCGCAGCTCTAGTAACCGCTGGCCCCGATCAGATAGAACGGATCAGATAGACGCTAAGTAAAGACGTCAGATAGTAATAATGTAAAAAAAAAAAAGAGGCAAACAGATAAGTAAGCAGTCGAGGGCGACCGCTAATAAGGGAGGGGGGTGGTGTTAAGGCGGTGGAAAGGGGTAGGACCAAGTAATAGGGTGGACCCTTAGAATTTCGGCTCGGCCCTTCCGGACTGAGCCAGGCCTTGGCATGCCACCCCCCCTAAAGGTCTCGTCCACTACTACATAGATTCCTTTCCCTCCTTAGTTCGAGATATAGTTATCAAAAAGGCTGTATTGAATTATATCTGCGTGCCCGGATTAATTCTAAAGGGCTAGGTTCGTTCGGCAGTTAGAAATTTATTCTCGGAAGATAACTGTAAGTTATCTCGAACAGCGCCAGCGAGGTAGCCTCGGACTGTGCCAAATTGGCACAGAATTCGGCTATCGGCAATACCTTAACCTACTCTTCTTAATAATAGCTACAGAAGATTCCTAGATATTTCTCTATCTTACGGTTAGCTACTTTAGACTAGGCGTCGGTCTAAGGGTAAGCGGCTGTGCTAAGCTTTTTGCAGATTCCGAGAACTTAATTAATAGCCTTCTATACATCTGCAGTAAATTGAGGACCCCTATCCGTAGTAATAGTGTCTAGTAGGCTATAGTGCTTCTATATATACTGAATTAGTATTCTCGCTGTCTCTTCTGCAGTTGTGCCTCTATCCTTTGCTTAATAGGGGATAAAGTAGTGTTCTTTGCTTAACTGATCTACTACGTTAAGGGTAGCATTTATATCTATTAGAATCTAGTAGGCCGGTTACGAAATCTATTTTAATGTGCTGCTACGGTTTCTTAGGGATCGGAAGTAGCTTTAGTAGACTGGCCGGAAGGCCGTAACGCGGCTTCGCAGCTCGATATATGTAGCAATTAGCGATAAACTAGTAAATCTGCTTAAAGATCTACAGAAACTAGTAGATCGTCCTTATAGCTTCTATCGCATTCCTTAAGCTAGTGCAGCTAACATCCTTAGAACTATAGACTAGCTGGATAACCTCTGTAATTAGTTCTTCTAGAACTATTAGCTTCCCTAAACTGGTTTTGCTAAGCTTCTGTTGCTAGTTAAGCCGCTCTACTTCTTCGAAAAGCGTCTCTTTCTTAGTAACCGGCTCTACTGCGTAGATCCCTGCTTCTTTTAACACCTCGGCGTCTACTATCCGCTCGGTCAACACCTTCTAGAACATGTTCGGATCTTCTTTCGTGCAGCTAGTCTTTCCTTCTCTTCTCGTTAGCGTATTAGCCTTTCTATTTTGAGCTCCGGGTCGATAGGTAATCTTAAAGTTAAACCCAGATAAGTAGGCGGCCTACCGAGCTTGGCGGCGCAATAGCTTCTGTATCTTTATAAGATAGGTCAATAACTAATAGTCTGTAAGAACCTAGACTGTGCTCTTTCTAGCTATAAGCTTAAGCTTTCACTCCTTAAAAGCCTGGATAATAGCTAACAGTTCTTTATCGTAGATAGTATAGTTCTGCTTAGTCTTCTTTATAGACTTACTAAAGAAAGCTACTAGATAGAGGGTCTCGTCGTTGTTATTATATTAAGAAAGTACCCCTATAGTTACTGTGTCGGAAGTGTCTGTCTCTAGGTAGATTGTCTTTTCCGGTTAGAAGTGCGCTAGCACTGGCGCCGAGGCTACAGCTTCTTTTAGTCGGTTAAAGGCCTCTGTACACTTCTTATTCTATAGGCCGGCGGCCTCCTTCTTTAATGCCTTGTTTAGGGGTCTTGCTATCTTGCTAAAGTCTTTAATAAATCGTCTATAGTAGCTGCAGAACCCGAGAAAAGCTCTGATCTAGGTAGTGTTTCCAGACTTCGGCTGCTTCTATTCTGCTACAGCAGCGACCTTTAAATAGTCTATCTAAATTCCTTCTCTTCTAACAATAAGACGAAGATATTTGACTTCGGTCTAATAGAACTCGCTCTTCTTCGTGTCTGTGTTTAATCCGACCTTGTAGAGCCTATTTAACACTCTCTCGATGTAGTCCGTGTATTGCTCTCTCGTTCTATTAGTATAGATAAGGATGTCGTCTAAGGAAATAGACACGAACCGTTCCAGCATGTCTATAAAGATGTAATTTATAAAATGCTGCTACACTGCCGGCGCATTAGTAAGTCCGAAAAGCATAACTAGCTACTTAAAGTTGTCTATACGCGTAGCGAAGGTCGTAAGGTCTTCCGTCTGCCCTTCCTCGTTCCTTAGTTAGTAGAACGCTTAGCGAATGTCTAGCTTGCTAAACCACTTAGCTTTAGCCACTCGTTGTATAGTCTTATCGATTAGTAGCAGGAGGTATATATCTCTCTTAGTAACCTTATTAAGGCCTCGATAGTCTATGTACAGTCGGAGACTACCTCTAGGTTTCTGTACGAACAGCATTAGTAACGTATACTTAGCAGAGCTCGGCGTAATAAACTTCTTCGCCAGGTTTTCTCGAACAAACACTTCTACTTAGTCTAGCTCGGCCGCCGATAAGCGTCTTAGGGGCTTGGTTCTTAGCAGCATAGCCCCTTCCTTTAATTAGATCTTGTTGTTATATTCTAGTCGGTAGAGTGACAGGAGGTTGGAATCGGCTTTTAAGAACACGTTAGTGTAGCTACAGAGTTCTTGTAGTAACACCTCTAACAGGTCTACTTCTTCTTCTGCTATTATCTTCTAGTAGTCTTCGATGTCTTTTATCGAGATAGTATAGATCTTATTCTCTAGCGACTTCGCGAGTGATCCAGGCACGCAGATAAGATTCAATACGGCCTTTTTGATGACTATATCTCGAACTAAGGAGGGAAAAGAACCTATATAGTGGTAGCGGTGGGCTTTGATAGAGGGTGGTGTGCCAAGGCCCGGCTCGGCCCGTCCGGGCCGAGCCGAAATCTAGGGTCCACCCTATCAATCTGTCCTACCTCTTTCCACCGCCGCAACACTACCCCCCTCCCTTACCAGCGGTCGCCCTCGACCGCTTAGTTACTCTATCTATCCGGAAATCTCCACTTTTTTTTTTTTTTTTTTTTGTCGTTTCCTTCTCGAAAATCCCCTCCGACGCCGACGTCGCGTCTTCTATCTTCTATCTTCCATTACAACCGGCGTCCTTTTCGTCGCTTTTTCTATTTTTTACATCGTCGGCATCTGAAGTCCTTTACTTTACGTTTATGTAATCCGTTCGCCTAATCCGTGCTATCTGATCGGAACCGTAGGTTATCTGAGCTGCAGCGTGGCTGGTCTGTGCGTCGTCTCGGAGGTCTATATAGATCCGTCCGCAGCGTCGTTTCTTCTTCTTCTTTTTCTCTTCTACCAAAGCCTTTACCTACTACAGGGTCGGCAGCGCTGGCACGCTACAGCGTCGGCGAGATTCCTGCCGACCCGCTAGTAGGTAGTGGCCGAGTCGAATGCCTCCCTAAAGGCGACCGACACGATCGTCTTTATCGGCTTCTGCGCCGGTAGAGCAGACGTAGCTTTCTTCGTTTTCTTCCGGAAGGATCGGCTTTATAGCTATTCCGGCTTCGGCTTCTTCGGGTTCCGCGCGTAAAAATCTCTTAGCAGCTCCGCCGAGTTCCTTAGGTTCTCGACCGGATACTATTCGTAGTCTTCTGGCCACCCCTTCTACGAGATCCTCGCTTTAATAGACCCCCTTATCTTCTTTACGTCTATTACATCTTCTACCTCCTACTCTTCTTCCTTACCGTCCATCTCGATTGGCGGGGGTTCGGCGAACCCCTGTTCCGGAAGGCCGTCCTTAGGGTCCAGGCTTAGCAGATCGGAATGGAAAACGTCGTAGATCCGGAACGATTTCGGCAGCTGGAGCCGATAGGTTACCGGCGACCTCTTTTCTATTATCTTAAACAGACCTACGTAGCGTAGGTTAAGCTTCGCGTTCCCTTTTAGCCTCAGGTTTCGCGTATTGAGCTATACCTTTTGACCTTCTTCGAATTCTATTGGCGACCGGCTTCTATTAGTTCGAGTTACTATCTTCTTCTGAGCCGATTCCATCGCTTCTTTCGCTACTCTAATCGCTTCTTCTATCTGAGATCGTAGCGCTTCTGCCGCCGCGGCGGCGACCCTCTTCGACGACGTAGCGGTAGATAGTTCCGCGGAGCTGGGTTCGTTTGGCGGCTGAAAGCTTATCCTCGGAAGATAGCCGTGCGTTATCTCGAACGGCGCCAGCGAGGTGGCCTTAGACAGTGCCGAGTTAGCGCAGAACTCGGCTATCGGCAACATCTTAACCTATTCTTCTTAATGGTGGCCGCAGAAGGTTCGCAGGTATTGCTCTATCTCGCGATTAGCTACTTCACACTGACCGTCGGTTTAAGGGTAAGCGGCGGTGCTAAGCTTTCTATAAATTCCGAGAGCTTGGTTGATAGCTTTCTATACGTCGGCGGTGAATTGAGGACCCCTATCTATAGTGATAGTGTCCGGCAGTCTATAGTGCTTCTATACGTGTCTAATCAGCATCCGCGCGGTCTCTTCCGCAGTAGTTCCTTTATCCTTAGCTTGGCAGGGGATGAAATAGCGCTCTTTGCTTAGTCGATCCACTACGTTTAGCGTAGCGTTATATCTATCTGATTCCGGTAGGCCGGTTACGAAGTCCATCATAATGTGTTGCTACGGTTTCTCAGGGATCGGCAGTAGCTTCAATAAGCCTGCCGGAAGGCCGTAACGTAGCTTCGCGGCTCTGCATATGTGGCAATTGGCGATAAATCAGTGGATCCGTTCGTAGATCCGCGGAAACCAGTAGATCGTCCTTATGGCTTCTATCGTCTTCTTCGAGCCTGCGTAACCAACGTCCTTCGAGCTATGGACCAATTAGATAACCTCCGTAACTAGTTCTTCCAGAACTATCAGCTTCCCTGAACCGGTTCTGCCGAGTTTCTGTTGCTAGTTAAGCTGCTCTACCTTTTCGTAGAGAGTCTTTTCTTTAATCGGCGGCTCTATTGGTTCCGGTTCGGTCTGCAGTTCCGCCGCGCAGATCCCCGCTTCCTTTAACACCTTAGCGTCCACTATCCGTTTAGTCAGCACCTTCTGGAACATGTTCGGATCTTCCTTCGCGTAGTTCGTCTTCCCTTCTCTTCGCATCAGCGCGTTAGCCTTTCTATTTTGAGCCCCTAGTCGATAGGTAATCTTGAAATCGAACCCTAATAAGTAGGCAGCCTACCGAGCTTAACGCCGTAAGAGTTTCTGCGTCTTTATAAAGTAGGTTAGCGACTGGTGGTCCGTAAGGACCTGGACCGTGCTCTTTCTAGCTATAAGCTCCGGTTTCTACTCCTCGAAAGCCTGAATAATCGCTAGTAGCTCCTTATCGTAGATGGCGTAGTTCCGCTTAGCTTCCGTTATAGACTTGCTAAAGAAAGCTACTGGATGGAGGGTCTCGTCGTCGCTATATTGAGAAAGGACTCCGGCCGTTACTGTGTCGGAAGCGTCCGTTTCTATGTAGATCGTCTTTTCCGGTCGAAAGTGTGCTAGGACCGGCGCCGAGGCCACTGCTTCTTTTAGCTGTACGAAAGCTTCCGTGCACTTCTTATTCTATAGGCCGGCGGCCTCTTTCTTTAACGCTTCGTTTAGGGGTCTCGCGATCTTGCTGAAGTCCTTAATAAACCGTCGATAATAGCTGCAGAATCCGAGAAACGCTCTGATTTGCGTAGTGTTTCCGGATTTCGGCTGCTTCCATTCCGCTACAGCGGCGACCTTTAAGGGGTCTATCCGAATTCCATCTCTTCTGACGATCAGACCGAGATATTTGACTTCGGTCTAATAGAACTCGCTCTTTTTCGTGTCCGCGTTCAATCCGACCTCGCGGAGCCTAGTTAGCACCTTCTTGATGTGGTCCGTGTGCTGATCTCTCGTTCTATCTGTATAGATAAGAATGTCGTCTAAATAGACGGACACGAACTGTTCCAACATATCTATAAAGGTGTAGTTTATAAAGCGTTGCCACACTGCCAGCGCGTTGGTAAGTCCGAAAGGCATTACCAACCACTTAAAATTGCCTATACGCGTCGCGAACGTCGTAAGGTCTTCCGTCTGCCTTTCTTCGTTTCTTAATCGATAGAACGCTTGGCGGATGTCCAGCTTGCTGAACTACTTAGCCTTTGCTACGCGCTGGATGGTCTCGTCGATCAGCGGCAGCGGGTACACGTCTCTCTTAGTGACCTCGTTAAGGCCGCGATAGTCTACGCAGAGTCGCAGACCACCCCCTAGTTTCCTTACGAAAAGAATCGGTAACGCATATTCGGCAGAACTCAGCGTAATAAACTTCTTCGCCAGGTTTTCGCGAACGAACATCTCTACCTAGTCCAGTTCGGCCGGAGATAAGCGTCTTAGGAGCTCGGTTCTCGGCAGCGTAGCTCCGTCTTTTAGCCGGATCTTGTTGTTATATTCCGGTCGATAGAGCGGCAGGAGGTTGGAGTCGGCTCTTAAGAACACGTTAGCGTAACCGTAGAGCTCGTCTGGCAGCACCTCTAGTGGATCCACTTCTTCTTCCGCTATTATCTTCCAGTGGTCTTCGATGTCTTTTATCGAGATAGCGTAGATCTTATTATCCGGCGACTTCGCGAGGGTCGTTATAGCTTCTAAACTTATTATTCCGACGGTAACCGGGGGTTCGGAACGATCGGACGGAGCCTCTTTCGCAGGCTCCGTAGCTTTCGGCTTGGCGGCTACAGTGGCGACCTTTCCGATAGTCCCTGCTCCGCTACCCGGGGTTTTGAACCTGATCGTTCCTTTATCTACATTAACGATGGCTTTCTGGTTCTTTATCTATTTCTGCCCTATAATAATGTTAAACCTTCCGATATCTATAATCCGGAACGTCGCTTCTGTGGTTCGACCAGCTAGCGTAGTCTTTAGCGGCACGTAGTGCGTAACGCTTTCCGTGTCTTGTCCGTTATACGCTGAAATCTTCGTCGGCGACGCCAGTTCCACCGGATAGCCGTATCCATTTATCAGCTTCCGGACCAGTCGGTGGTGGATCGCCGCGCCGATGAGAGCTTATGTATCGATAAATGCTTTTAGCTAAAGTGGTTGGCGCGACTTCTTAACAGGG
This sequence comes from Pseudocercospora ulei, assembly GCA_016165855.1. Taxonomy (NCBI): domain Eukaryota; kingdom Fungi; phylum Ascomycota; class Dothideomycetes; order Mycosphaerellales; family Mycosphaerellaceae; genus Pseudocercospora; species Pseudocercospora ulei. The sequence continues at coordinate 224,161 of JACWNB010000036.1, forward strand.
TGGATCGTAATAGGAAGGATGATCGCCGTTTCCGTGTTCACTTCTACGGCTGCCGAGAGCGGATCGCTGCAGCTGTTGATGCTCTCTTTCGTCGACGTAGTTCGCGTTAATGCCCTTTTGTCTATGCTGGATAGGGGGCCTATCCGTCCAGCTAGTCTTTTCCTATAATTCTTAGCTGCACCTTACCGTCTACGCTCTCGGTGTCGTTCGGAGCCCCCTCTATAGCTTGTATAGTCTTTCTCGGTGGCTGCGGCTGCTGCGGCTGCCTTATAATGCGATACTCCTGCTTCTGTTGGGCCGTTGCTTGGCATCTCGTAGCGATATGGCCAGGCTTGCCACACACGAAACAGGTGGGGACGAACGACGGTCGCGGCACGTAAGGCGGCTGGGGGCTACGTCGGAAGGGCGCGGGGGCTCTGGTTGTCCGCATTAGCGACGGCGACGGCGACGGCTTCTGAACCGATTCGCGTAATTTCGCGTAAGCGCTCAAGTTTCTCGCGGTGACTCTCGCTTGGTGCACGAAGCTCTCAAGGTCTTCATCTTCTACAGACGCCATAGCGGCGGCCAGCTTAGGGCTTAGTTTCTGCCTTAGTAAGTGCAGCTGCTTATCTTCTGCCACTCTCGCTCTAATAGCATATTTCCTGAACAGTCCGTAGAACTCTTCGAACGTCTGCCGGTTCTGGTTAATCTTATCCAGCTGCTTACGGGCCGTCTTCTTCTGGAAGGGGTCTCCGAAGCGTTGATCTAACGCTTTGATCGCTTCTTTAGCGGTTACCTCTTCTAGGTCCGCTACTAGCGAGAACGCTTCGCCTTCTAGTCGCGCCTCTAAATAGGCCAGTCTGTCTTCTTCGCTGCTTGCTGCGTAATCGCGGCTTATCTTGTTCTTGATCTTCTTCTTAAATGCCTCCTATGCTTTAGGGTCTCCGCTACCGAAAGCAGGTAGGTCTAGCAGTAGCGTTATCGTAGTGCTACCTTAACTATAGGCCGCCGGCGAGGTGGTTTCTACGTAGTGGGCTTCTCGCCGCGGTGGCGGCGACGATCTCGCTGTTTCCATATTAGCTAGCTGATCCTTTAGCGCCTTTAGCTGCGCCCGTCGATTCGCTGCCTGGTTTTCTAACACTTTAATGATTATCTCTGCCGATTCCTTCTCGGCCCTTACTGTCTCTACTTCCTCTCTTAGCTGTCTGTTTTCTTCTAGTGTTCTGTAGAACAGCGTCTTAATAAGGTCTATACCATCGTAGACCTTTCCTATCCTATTTTCATTTACGTAGTCTTCCAGTTCCTCGATCGTGCAGTCGTAGATCTTCTTGTATTCCTTTATTCGTTCCTTAATCTCGGCGGTCTCTTCTGCCGTAAAACCTCTAATAACGATCTTATTATTAACTACACTGGAGCGCCTGCTCGCTTGGTTAGTCTTTCCTCCTCTGCTTCTGCTGCGGCCTGTAACGCCGCTCTCTACCGTCGAGAAGCCTTCTATCTTCTTACGGTGCCTTGGGGGGGTTGTTGTTGGTGTGTTAGTGGGTGCGCGTGCGTTATTCGGGTTTCCGGATGGTTCAACGGGCCCTTTCGCGCAGCGCAGGGTGTAGTGTAGAGAGTGAGTTCGAGATATAATGATCCGGGCATACAGATAAGATTCAATACGGCCTTTTTAATGACTATATCTCGAACTGAGGAGGGAAAAGAACCTATGTGGTGGTGGCGGTGGGCTTTGATGGAGGGTGGTGTGCCAAGGCCCGGCTCGGCCCGGACGGGCCGAGCCGAAATCTAGGGTCCACCCTATTAATCTGTCCTACCTCTTTCCACCGCTGCAACAGCGAGAGTCGTTAGGGCTTCCAAGCTTATTATTCCGACAGTGTCTAGGGGATTGGAACGCTTAGTCAGAACCGCTTCGATAGCCGCTGCTTTCGGTTCAGCAGCGACAACAGTGACCGATTCGACGGCAGCAGCACCGCTCTGCTAGGTTTTGAACCAAAGTTTGCCTTTACTTATGTCAATAACAGCTTTCTGGTTCTTTATCCATTTCTGCCCTATAATAATGTCAAACCGTCTAATGTCTAAAATTCGGAACGTCGCTTCTGTAGTACGACTGGCTAGGGTAGTCTTTAATAGTATATAATGCGTAACACTCTCTGTGTCTTGTCCGTTGTATACCGAAATTCGCGTTAGCGACGCTAACTCTACTGGGTAACTATATCCTTTCGTTAGTTTCTAAACTAGTCGATAGTAGATAGCCGTGCCGATAAGTGCTCCTATATCGATAAAGGCTTTTAACTAAAGTAGACAGTGCGAGCCGTTAAGGCAGTAGATAGTAATTAGAAGGATAATAGCGGTCTCTGTATTTACTTGTACTGCTGCTAAGAGCAGATCGTTACAACTGTTAATACTCTCTTCTTCTTCTAGCGATGCAGTTCGTATTAGTACCCTATTGTTTATACTAGGTAGGGGGCCTATCCGTCCAGCTAGTCTTTTCCTAAGATCCTTAATAGCACTCTACCGTCTATACTGTCAGTGTCGTTCGGCGCCGGTTCTATCACTTAGATAGTCTTCCTTAGAGGCGTCGGCTTTGTAGTACAGTATTTCTGCTTCTGCTAAGCTGTCGCTTAGCATCTAGTAGCAATATAGCTAGGCTTTCCGTACACGTAGCAGGTAGGGACGAACGACGAGCGCAGCGAATAGGATAGCTACTAGGGGCCTCGTCGGAAAGGAGCAGGGGGTCGTATTGTTAGCACCGACAATAGTTTCTAGATTGATTCGTATACTGCCGATTTTCTATACGTGTTTAAGTTTCTAGCAGTAACTCTCGCCTAATGCACAAAGCTCTCTGATCCGGGCACGCAGATATGATTCAATACGGCCTTTTGATGACTATATCTCGAACTGAAGAGGGAAAGGAATCTATGTGGTGGTGGTGGTAGGCTTTGATAGTAGTGGTGCCAAGGCCCGGCTCGGCCCGGACGGGCCGAGCCGAAATTCCAGGGTCCACCCTATCAATCTGTCCCACCTCTTTCTACCACTGCAACACTACCCCCCTCCCTTACCAGTAGTCGCCCTCGACCGCTTAGTTACCTTATCTATCTGAAAATGTCCACTTTTTTTTTTTTTTTTTTTTTTTTGATTCGCTGCCTCTTTTCTCGAAAACTCCTTTCAACGTCGACGTTACCTCTTCCGTCTTCCATCAAAAACAATGTCCTCTTCGTCTCTTTCTTAACTTCTTACGTTATCTGCATCCGAAGTCCTTCACTTGGCGTTTATGTGATCGACGCTATCTGATCCGTGCTATCTGATCTGAGCCGTGGGTTATCTGAGCTGCGGCGTAGGTGGTCTGTGCGCTGCTTCGGAGGTCTATATAGATCCGTCTACGGCTCCGTTTCTTCTTCTTTTCTTTCTCTACCGGAGTCAGCACTCCATCGCAGGGGGGGGGGGCGGCGGCGCTGGCACGCTACGGCGTGCGCAGCCCACTGTCCCTCTACGATCTGAGCAGCGATCGTTTTTATCGGCTTCCGCGCCGGTGGAGCGGACGCTGCTTTCTTCGTTTGGCTTTAGAGCCATTCCGGCTTCGGCTTCCTCGGGTTCTGTACGTAGAAGTCTCTTAGCAGCTCCGCCGAATTTCGCAGGTTTTCGACCAGATACTATTTATAGTCTTCCGGCCACCCCTTCTACGAGATCCTCGCTTCGATGGACCCCCTTATCTTCTTTACGTCTACCACATCTTCTACCTCCTACTCTTCTTTATTACCGCCTATCTTAACTAGTGGGGGTTCAGCGAACCCCTGTTCCGGAAGGCCGTCCTCAGGGTCCAGGCTTAGCAGATCTGAATGGAAAACATCGTAGATCCGGAACGCCTTTGGCAGCTCGAGTCGATAGGTCACCGGCGACCTCTTTTCTATTATCTTGAACGGACCTACGTAACGTAGGTTGAGCTTCGCGTTCCCTTTTAGCCTTAGGTTCTGCGTGTTAAGCCATACCTTTTGGCCTTCCTCGAATTCCGTCGGTGACCGCTTTCTATTAGCTCGAGTTACTATCTTCTTCTGAGCCGATTCCATCGCTTCTTTCGCCACTTTAATAGCTTCTTCCATCTGAGATCGTAGCGCTTCTGCCGCCGCGGCGGCGACTCTCTTCGACGACGTGGCGGGGGTGATTGAAAGCTCCGGCGAGCCGGCGTCGCTTGGCAGCTGGAAGCTTATCCTCGGAAGATAGCTATGCGTTATCTCGAACGGCGCCAGCGAGGTTGCTTCGGACAGTGACGAGTTAGCGCAGAATTCGGCTATCGGCAACACCTTAACCCAATCTTCTTGATAATGGCTGCAGAAGGTTCGTAGATATCGCTCTATCTCTCGGTTAGCCACTTTAGACTGACCGTCGGTCTGTAGATAAGCGGCTGTGCTGAGCTTTCTACGAATTCCGAGAGCTTGGTTGATGGATTTCCATACGTCGGCGGTGAATTGAGGACCCCTATCCGTGGTGATAGTGTCCGGTAGGCTATGGTGCTTCTATACGTATTGGATTAACATCCGTGCTGTCTCTTCCGCGGTGGTTCCTTCATCTCTCGCTCGGCAGGGGATGAAGTGGCGTTCTTTGCTTAATCGGTCCACTACGTTTAGCGTGGCGTCGTATCTATCGGATTCCGGCAGGCCGGTTACGAAGTCCATCGTAATATGTTGCTATGGTTTCTCGGGGATCGGAAGTGGCTTCAGCAGACCGGCCGGAAGACCGTAACGTGGCTTCGCGGCTCTGCACGCGTGGCAGTTGGCGATAAACCGGTAAATCCGCTTATAGATCCGCGGAAACCAGTAGGTCGTTCTTATTGCCTGCATCGTTTTCTTTGCGCCTGCGTAGCCTACATCCACGGAGCTATGGACCAGCTGGATGACTTCTGTGATTAGTTCTTCTGGAACTATTATCTTCCCTGAACCGGTTTTGCCGAGCTTCTGTTGTTGATTGAGCCGTTCCACTTTCTCGTAGAGCGTCTCTTCCTTAGGGGTCAGTTCCACCGCGTAGACCCCTACCTCTTTCAACACCTCTGCGTCTACTATTCGCTCGGTCAACACCTTCTGGAACAGGTTAGGGTCTTCTTTCGCGCGGCTGGTTTTTCCTTCTCTTCTCGTCAGCGCATTAGCCTTTCCATTTTGAGCCCCGGGTCGATAAGTGATCTTAAAGTCGAATCCTAATAAGTAGGCCGCCCACTGTGCCTAACGTCGTAAGAGCTTCTGCGTCTTTATAAAGTAGGCCAGCGACTGGTGGTCCGTGAGAACCTGGATCGGCCCTTTTCCAGCTATGAGTTCCGGTTTCCACTCTTCAAAGGCCTGAACGATAGCTAGCAGCTCCTTATCGTAGATGGCGTAATTCCGCTAAGCTTCGCTTATTGACTTGCTGAAGAAGGCGACTGGATGGAGGGTTTCGTCGTTACTATATTGAGAAAGGACTCCGGCCGTTACTGTGTCGGAAGCGTCCGTTTCTACGTAGATCGTCTTTTCTGGCCGGAAGTGTGCCAGAACTGGCGCAGAGGCCACTGCTTCTTTCAGCCGCACGAAAGCTTCCGTGCACTTCTTATTCCATAGGCCGGCGGCCTCTTTCTTTAGCGCCTTATTCAGGGGTCTCGCTATCTTGCTGAAGTCCTTAATAAACCGTCGATAGTAGCTGCAGAAGCCGAGAAACGCTCTGATTTGCGTAGTGTTTCCGGATTTCGGCTGCTTCCACTCCGCGATGGCAGCGACCTTTGAGGGGTCCATACGAATTCCATCTCTTCTGACGATAAGACCGAGATATTTGACCTCGGTTTAATAGAACTCGCTCTTCTTCGTGTCCGCGTTCAATCCTACCTCGCGGAGCCTCTTTAACACTCTCTCGATGTGGTCCGTGTGTTGCTCTCTCGTTCTATCGGTGTAGATAAGGATGTCGTCCAAGTAGATAGACACGAACCGTTCCAGCATGTCCATAAAAGTGTGGTTCATAAAGCGTTGCCACACTGCCGGCGCGTTGGTGAGTCCGAACGGCATTACCAGCTACTTGAAATTGCCTATACGCGTCGCGAACGTCGTAAGGTCTTCCGTCTGCCCTTCTTTATTCCTCAGTCGATAGAACGCTTGGCGGATGTCCAGCTTGCTGAACCACTTAGCCTTCGCTACGCGCTGTATGGTCTTATCTATTAGCGGCAGGGGGTATACGTCTCTCTTGGTGACCTTATTGAGGCCTCGATAGTCTACGCAGAGTCGCAGACTACCCCCCGGTTTCCTTACGAAAAGAATCGGTAACGCGTATTCCGCGGAGCTCGGCGTAATAAACTTCTTCGCCAAGTTTTCGCGAACAAACACCTCTACCTGGTCCAGTTCGGCCAGTGACAGTCTCCTTAGGGGCTCAGTTCTTGGCAAGGTGGCCCCCTCTTTCAGCCTGATCTTATTATCGTATTCCGGCCGGTGGAGCGGCAGGAGGTTGGAGTCTGCTTTTGAGAAGACGTTAGCGTAACTATGGAGCTCCTTTGGCAACACCTCCAGCGGATCCACCTCTTCTTCCGCTATTATCTTCCGATAGTCTTTAATGTCCTTTATCGAGATGGCGTAGATCTCATTATCCGTTGATTTCGCGAGGGTTGTCAGGGCCTCGGAGCTCACCATTCCGACGGTGACCGGGGGTTCGGAACGATCGGACGGAGCCTCTTTGGTGGACTCCGTGGCTTCCGGCTCGACGGCGATGGCGTTGCCTAGGGTTTTGAACCCTATTATGCCTCTGTCTACATCGATAACGGCTTTCTGGTTCTTCATCTATTTCTGCCCTATAATGATGTCAAATCTTCCGATATCCATGATTCGGAACGTCGCCTCCGTGGTGCGACTAGCCAAAGTGGTCCTTAATGGCACTAGTCGATTCGCCGCTTGGTTTTCTAGCACTTCGATAATAGTTTCTGCTAACTCCTTCTTAGCTATTACTGCTTCTATTTTATCTCTTAGTCGCCTGTTCTCTTCTATATTCCTGTAAAACTTCTTTTTGACGAAGGTAATAATATTAAACAACTTCTTAGCTCTATTTTCTGCTAGATACTCTTCTATTTTATCCGGCTTGCGTGCGTACAGTTCGGTATAGCCCTCTATGCCCTTCTTTGCTTTATCTATCTCTTCTTCTGTAAGGCCCTTAGTGGCTATTCTATTGTCCAGGATGCTAGTATGCCTATCCCTCGGTCTGTTAGTCTTTCTCTTTCCGCTGCAGCCTGTAACGCCGCCCTCTACTGTTAAGAAGCTCTCTATAGCTATCTTACAGTGCTAGTGTTTTGGTTTGTAGTGTGCGCGTACGTTATTCGGGTAGCCGGATAGTTTAACGGACCCTTTCGCGCAGCGCAGAGTTAGTGTAGTAAGTGAGTTCGAGATATAATAATCTAGGCACGTAGATATAATTCAATACGGCCTTTTTAATAACTATATCTCGAACTAAGGAGGGAAAGGACTCTATATAGTAGTAGGTAAGGGCTTTAGGGATAGTATGCCAAGGCCCGGCTCGGTCTAGAAGGGCTGAGCCGAAATTTCAAGGGTCCACTCTATTACTTAGTCCTACCCCTTTCTGCCGCTACAACAATAGGGGCAGCTACAAGAGACATTAGACAGCTATAGGGGACAGCTATAGCAGACATTAGGCAGCTGCAGGTAGGACTAGGCAGCTGCAAGAGACGTTAGGCAGCTATAGACATAACTAGGTAGCTATAAAGGAAAGGCTATAGACAACACTAGGAACCTGCAAAAGATATAGCACAGTTATAGGAGGTAGAATATAAGAGCTTAAGAATCTTAGTTTAGAAACTTAAGGTTAGGTATCTATATAAAGGAACTAATAGGCAGTTCCTTCGTCGTCTACTACTATACAACTTGTACCTACAAAGCCAAGCTAGCAATGTCTCTCTGTGCAGGGGTGCAAGTTTTACACTCTGTATAGAGGATCGGGAATTTCCCTCTATATAATAGTGCAGAGTTTTCCCTCTGTTTAGAGGGGCGACAATTTCCCTCTATATAGGGCTATAGGATTCTCCCTCTGTACAAGAGTAGGGTCCTGTTAGTAACTCTATATAGAGGGTAGGGTCGTGCTAGCGCTGCTAGGTCGCAGTCCTTAGGGCGACGGCTAGCTTAGGTCTAGGACCTAGGCTGGACGGCGCCCCCTAACAATACCCCCCTCCCTTCTTATAGTGCTTCTTTCGTACGACAGCATATCGTACATCCTTAGCTCTTAGGGTTCCTCTAGCAGGTAGCGCTTTCCCGTCTTCGTCTAGGTCTATAGTTAGCTATCGTCTAGGCACTTGCTAGTTGGCGATGCCTGCTAGATGCCCTCCCTCTACGCTGTTGCAACCTTAGCCCTGTCTATCTAGATCCTGTAGCTAAGGCGGAGGAGGACCTGCAAGCAGGGAAGGCAGGTAGTGCTAGATCGCTTCTACCTAATCTTGGCCGATTCCGTTTGCTACTTTAAGGATGCCGAAGCTAAGGTAGAGGAGGACCTGCGAGCGGTTATAAAGGTACAGGAGGTGCTCGGTCCTATCTGTCTATTTACCTCCTACCCTATAGCCCTAGCTGTATACTCTGCGTCCTAGCTGTACGGTCTGGCGGCAGCGGGCCGTCCAGCTCTGTCCCTGTGCCCTAGTCGTCGTCCGGAGTTTAGCTCCTAGGTAGATGTTCCTGCCTCTGTCTAGTTATCTATAGGGCCGTCGCTCGTCTAGGCACTAGGTCGTAGTTGCCTCGTTTGCCCTCTCTTATATAGTTGTAGCAGCTGCACTAGTTGCTATTGCCTTATATAGCAGGCAGCTACTACTCTGTATATTAAGCCTTCCCTCCTTCTCTCTCTCTTCCTCTCTTTCTCTTCTATTCTCCTACCTGCTACCCGTCTGCCCGGCCGCCTACTACTACTACAACTACTACTACTAACGCTACTACTCTGTCCGCCTAGTGCTGTAGTAGCTCTCTTATAGTTGCCGGCCCGTCCTCCTATACCTCTACCTCTAGCTATAGGATGCTTAGCTTAGCTAGCAACTCTGCTTCCAGTTTGTATAGTCTTCCTCCTTCGTACAGTCCTAGCTAACGTCTTAGGTACTATATTAATAAGCAGCAGGATGCTGCTAAGCTGCCCTTTTACTCCTTCTAGTATAACCCTGTCTCTGCTCTATAGTGTTAGCCTAGGTAGGGCCTCTGCTAGCAGGGAGGTAATTGAGATTCCAGGTATAGAGTCGGCTGCCCTAGTCCTGGGGGGTGGCGGCTAGTAAGCTACCCTAAGGTAGCATATAAAAGTTTTTAGACAGTGTTGCTCTTATCCCTTCTTATTCTTACTCTTATTCTTACCTGTCTCCTAGCTGTTCCCTTCCTCCTGCCCTCTTCTGTACAGTGCAGTGTTACTATAACTAGGCAGGGAGATAGTTCTCCTCCTACCTGTCTAGCGCGGTTGTGTCCTAGAGAGCCTCGTACGGCTCCTATATAGGCTCTGCCTAACCTGTCTATTCAACTAGGTATTCTATCTTGTTCTACTTTCTCTAGCTCTTAAGGATTTCTTCTACCTCGTACTCTAATACAGGGTAGGTTGGCCCGTATTATTACTATGCCTTGCCAAGGTTCATATATCTAGTACACATTAGTCAAGTTACTCCCGAGCTACTTGACCAGTCCCTTTTAGCTTAAGTGTACCGCGTTACATTACTTAACTCAGAAGTAACTGCTGAAAGTGTACGATAAAAGGCCCGGGTTCAATTTATAGGGGGCGCATCTTTTAACAGATAAGTAGAAGCAGCGTTGACGTATGTCCGTTTGTTTACCACTCTGTACAGAATAAGGCAGACCCGGTAAAGGTCTAGCTAGCTATATGCAGACCTGCCGGGGGGGGGGTTGATTGCGTATACTGCATAGGGGGGCTGTGCAATGGCATACGTAGCCTGTAAGTAAGCGCAGCTTACGAGGTCGTAAGCCTGTAGCGCAGGGGGTAGTGATACAGGGTGGGTTGGCCCGTGTTACTACTATGCCTTGCCAAGGTTTATATATCTGGTACACATTGGTTGAGTCACTTCCGAGTTACTTGACCAGTCCCTTTTGGCTTAAGTGTACTGCGTTACATTATACTCTTCCTAGCCTTTAGTAAGGATCGCTAGGGGGCGCGCGTCCTCCGTTGTCTAGTACAGTAGGGGGTCTGTATGTGCTAGCTATACGAGGTCTGCGTAGAAGACTAGGCAGATCCCTAGGGGAGTGTTAGGTTATACAGCGTGTGTCCCTACTAGTCGAACTACTATAAACTTCCGGTTCTTCCAATCTAGTTTCTTGTTTAGCTAGTCTGTACAGATATTGCGCTAGTTTAGCTACACCTTATCTCCTGCCTCGTACCTTAGTGCAGCCTGTCGTCCCTTGTTGGCCTGCTCTTCCGTATTCTGTTAAGCTATAGCTAGACTCGCTTTCGCCTATTAATAAGCGTTTGTAATCGTCTGTACAATAGCCTCTCCCTGCTAAATTAGGGATCGTACAGGGCGTAAGGTAGTGCCGCTTAGGGTTGGTAGGAGCAGGGAGTAGTCGTATCTGTAGGCTATAAAGAAAGGGGACAATCCTGTAGCATTAGCCGTACAGCTATTAATAGCTAGCTCCGCTATAAGGAGGAGGCGATTCCAGTTTGTCTAGTCGTAGTCGACGTACGCTCGGAGGTACGCTTCTAACGTCGAACTAACCCTCTCTGTCGCGCCGTCTGTCTGTAGGTGCTATACGGTTAATAGGCGACGCTCTACGTTTAACAACTAGCAGACCCTTGCCTAGAGCTAGCTTGTAAGCTGTGTACCCTAGTCTAATACAATTGACCCAGGGAATCTGTGCTTGCTAAACGTCGTCCGTATAAATGCCTAAGCAGTGTCTTTAGCCGCAATAGAGTCTGTTCCTTCTAATATTACCCCCTTCGTTAGCTTGTCTGTAACTACTGTAGTTTTCTGCTGTCCGTCGCTCTTAGGGAGGTCTGTAATAAAGTCTACTGTTAGGTCTTACTAGGGCCGGTCCGGTATTAGTAGGGGTTTTAGCAGCCTGTACTTTAGTTTATGCTAGAGCTTCGTCCGTCTGTGGACATCGCAGTTCTGTACGAACCTATAGATGTCCTTTGCTATCGCCGGCTAGTAGTAGTCTCTAGCAACGATGCTGTACGTCTCCTCGCGCCCTAGGTGCCCGGTTGCTATAGAATTATACGCCTATTGTATTAAGCTCGTACAGAGCTTCTCGTCTGCTAGGACCTAGATCTGATTCCTAAACTTTAGGTTGTTCTCCTCGTCTGCTATGTACTCTACTGCTAATACCTTAAGGTAAAGCTCTGCTAGGAGCTTCCGCTGTCCTGCTTAGATTGCTGCACGGGCCCCTTAGTAAACGTCGTCCTTTTCTACTACCTCTTCCTATGCCTGTAGCTAGGGTTCCTATATATATGTCGCTACTAGGCGGATAGTCTCTTCGCCTAACTCCTCCTTAAACATCTAGAATGTTCGTAATTTTAGCTGGTCGTCCTCGTACTTTGTTAGTATGTCCTAATCCTGTCTGGATAGCGTATCGGCCCTGCTATTGTCCTTTCCCTTGCAGTACTAGAGTCTTATATTAAATCGGCTTAGGTACATCGCCTATCGTGTATATCTCTTAGAAAACTTCTAGGGTTGCGTAAAGTACTCGAGGTTCTTGTAGTCGTTTAGGGCGAGGAACTCGGGAACTAAGCGGAGTTCTCTATCCTACGCCTTGCAACACTGTACGACTGCTAGTAATTCCTTATTGTAGATAGGGTAGTTGCACTTAGCTAGGGAGTTCTTCTTAGAGAAGTACGCGTATAGGTGCAGGAGTCTGTCTAAGCCTACCTGTAACAGGATACCCTCTATATAGTATCCTAAGGAGTCGGTTTTTAGTATCGTCGTACATTCTAGATCGAAGGCGGCAAGCGTTGGTCCTGTAGTAAAGAGCTCCTTTAGCCTGTTAAAGCTCCTATTGCACTTATCTTTCTACTTAAACTGCTTGTCCTTATATGTTAGTTTAACTAGGGGGTGTACGATCTCTAAGTAGTTCCGTATAAACTAGCGAAAGAGGTTGGCAAACCTAAGGAATTCCTGTACGCCCTTAACGCTCGTTGGCAGCTTCTATTGCTTAATAGTAATAATCTTCTTCCTGTCTATGCTAATACCTTTCCCTACCTCGATAATAAACCCTAGGTATTTCGTACGTTGTATACCGAATTTACATTTGTCGATGTCGAGGTATAAGCTAGCCTGTTGCAGTCGATCTAATACCTTCCTAACGTCCTGTACGTAATCTGTATAGGTGCCGTCTGTAAATACTAGTATATTGTTAAGGTACGCCAAACAGATATCGTCTAGTAACCCTTATAGGGACCTGTTAATGTACCTCTAGAAGGTTGCTGGTGCGTTAGCAAGGCTAAAGGGGGTAACAAGCTACTCGAAAAGACTATATCTTATACAGAAGGCAGTTATCTATTTATAGCCTTCTTTAATCTGTATCTTGTAGAAAGCTAAGACTACGTTAAGCTTAGTAAACTACTTTATCTTTCTGAACCGTCCGAGAGTCTCCTTAATAAGAGGTAGGGGGTACTGGTCCTTCTTAGTAATCGCATTAATACCTCTATAGTCTACGCAAAAACGTAGGCTGGCCTTGCCTTCTTTATAGACAAACAGTACTAGGGCTCCTATAGACGAGGTACTTGCGTAAATAAAACCTTTAGCAAGTAGGTCGTCTAGTGTCTTGCGTAGCACTAGGAGCTCTCTAGAGGACATGCTGTACAGTAAGCCGTACAGTGATGCGGCGCGGTACACTTAAGCCAAAAGGGACTGATCAAGTGACTCGGAAGTGACTTGATCAATGTGTACCAGATTATAAACCTTGGCAAGGCATAGCAGTGACCTGGGCACACCACCCCGGATCACTACCCCCTGCGCTACAGGCTTACGACCTCGTAAGCTGCGCTTGCTTACAGGCTACGCACCTTATGCACAGCCCCCCTGTAAATCGTGCGCAATCAACCCCCCCCGGCAGGTCTGCACACAGCTAGCTGGACCTTTACCGGGTCTGCCTTATTTGTACGGAGTGGTGGACAAACGGACATACGTCAACGCTGCTTCCACTCGGCGTTGAAAGATGCGCCCCCTGGGAATTGAACCCAGGCCTTTTACGTACAGTTTCAGCAGTTACTTCTGAGTCAAGTGATGCGGCGCAGTACACTTGAGCCAAAAGGGACTGATCAAGTGACTCGGAAGTGACTTGATCAATGTGTACCAGATTATAAACCTTGGCAAGGCATAGCAGTGACCCGGGCACACCACCCCGGATCATACAGCACTTTAGGCAGACTCCTATCTAGACAGGGCTCTAGCTAGATGTCGTAGTTAATTCCTTCTCCTCGGTATAGGGGCAGTTTCGAGGCCGATTCTGGCCTGAAGAGGTCTAGGTACTCTACGTATTGCGCTAGGAGCTTCGTATAGGGGTTCGTTATCTTCTTAGGCGCTAAAGTCTTCTTAATGTCTATAGTCGCAGTGTTGATTTCGGCCTCGGCATTGCTGCCCTGCGGAACTTTCTCTTAGTCTTAGAGCCTCTGCTTCGCTACTGCTAGGTACAGCTGTCCTTGTCTACCGTCCAGCTTACCCTGCTAGCGCTCTATCTATAGCTTCCCTAATATTAGGTTATACCCTAACTTGTCCTGTACGACGTAGAGGTATAAGTCCTGCTCGTAGTGTCCTTGTAGCTCTATCGTTACTTTTACTATATAGGTAATGTTCAGTCCTCGTCTAGTAATACCCAGTATACGTACAGGTACAGTAGGGGTTATCTTAATGTAGTGTCTCTATACGAAGTCTTCGCTAGTTCCTCTGTATACTAAACATCTTATATTAATTAGTGTCCGCGCTGTAGCGGTCCCGTTTAGCGTAGGTCGTACGATAAACAGTGTAGTCGTTATATAGTTGCTCTTAAAAGATAGCTAAGTAGTGCTTTAATTTAGCAATCTATCTCGTATACGCCTCTAGTAGAGCCTTCGCTTAGAGGCTACTCTTTTCCTAACTCGTCGTCGTCCGAGGGGGACTCTTGATTCTCTTGTTAGGGCGCTGCAGTTGCTACCCTTGCAGTAGTCGGCCGTCCTCTAGATCTCTCTACTAGCAAAAGCCTGCAATTCCGTGCAGTATATCCTATCTTGCTATACCTATAGCAGCTTCCTTCTGCTCGTCTCTTTTTAAGGGTAGCTATGTCTATCTACTGTGCCCTTTTAGCAGCGGCCCTAAGCTGTATAGTAACGGCTGCCGCTACTCCCGTCGTCGTTAGTTCCTAGTCTATAGCGTCTGTCTGCTACTAGAGGGGTTGTCGCATCTTATAGGTACAGCTTATCTGTCCGAGCCTGCGCTGCTAGTCGTCGACTATCCTAAGGAGATTATCGAATTCCTTATATATAGCTAGTCGAATTACGCCTACTAGTCCTGTTATAATCTCCTTAGAGAGGCCTACCTCTAAGGTAGTAATTTTTACCCTGTCCTCCTATTAGAGTCCTCCTGCCTCTGCTAGGGTCTGGTCGTATTCTGCGAGGAACTCTCGTATAGTCTTGCGTGCTTGCTTTATCGTGTTAACCTATAGGAGTGCTCGGCTCTCGCAGTCTAGGTTCTTGTAGCTCCTATTAAGAGCTACCTAGAGCATTGTCGTAGTTTCTATTACTGGGTTGGCAATAGCCGTCTCGTAGTACGGTAGAATCTGTGCTACTGCCCTGCCCTTTAACCTCTTAAAGAGGTACACTACCCTATCTAGCTTAGTCGGGTATGCTCCTAAGTCGACTAGAAGCTTAGAGCGTATCTAGGCAGCCTAGGAGGGGTACTCGGCCAGGGCCTTACTATTATAGGTAGTAACGTTAGGGAGTTTGCTCTTAGGGGCTAGGGTATAGGCCGTTGTGTTCGTCGTCGTTGTCGTAGGGGTCGGATCGCAATCGGACGCCCTAAGCTGTCGTAGCTCCTGTTCCTATTAGGAAATTATCGTAGCCTAGTAGCTTACTTGCTGTTCGAGCTGCCTCTTATATGCCAGCAGCTCCTCGTACGCGCAGTGCATCTAATCCTGCACAGTCGCAGGTTCTATAGGGATGTCGCCGTCTATCTTCGTTATATTACTGCAGTTACTAACAGTAAGATTAGTTCCTAATGTAAGGGCTTAAGAATCTTAGTTTAGAAACTTAAGGTTAGGTATATACATTAAGGAACTAATAGGCAGTTCCTTCGTCGTCTACTGCTATACAATTTGTACCTACAAAGCTAAGCTAGCAATTTCCCTCTATGTAGGGGTACAAGGTTTACACTCTATATAGAGGATCGGGAGTTTCTCTCTATATAGTAGTACAGCGTTTTCCCTCTGTTTAGAGGGGCGACAATTTCCCTCTATATAGGGCTATAGGATTCTCCCTCTGTATAGGAGTAGGGTCCTATCGGTAACTCCGTACAGAGGGTAGGGTCGTGCTAGCGCTACTAAGTTGCAGTCCTTAGGGCGACGGCTGGCTTAGGTCTAGGACCTGGGCTAGACGGCGCCTCCTAACATAGAACAGTATAAGAGAGTAGGAATAGAGGGAATAGGGCTATACAAGATAGCTAGGCTACCTAAAGCTATATAGACGACTACTAGATAAACGCCTACTACCCTATCTCTATAGACAACGATAGGCTAGGACATCGCTACCTAAGTCCTTAACAACGCTAGACAGCGACGGAAGCTCCGGAAACCTACAGGATTGTAGATCCTACGCCTATATCCGACGACGGCGGCTTCCGTCCGGATAATAGAGGTAGGGTAGAGGACAGTAACCCTCTACGCTAACTATATTATCTAGAGCAAAGCTTTCCTAAGCAAGAGTTAAGACAGTAGGCCTAGAAACCTGCTGTCGCTAGACTGTACAGGGTGGACCCTGGATACATAGTTAGAGTAATAATATAGGAGATAGACGGACAAGGGATAGAAGGTAGATAAATAGACAGGTAGAGACTAGATAGCTTACTCGCGTACGGCTAGAGCCCTATCGAGGCTTATCCCTAGGTTTCCTGCTACTAACCTACAGTCTAGACCTGCGGCTGTATAAGATAGTTAACTAGGCTATAGCCGATACCCTACCTTGTAATAGGTCTAAGAATCTTAGTTTAGAAACTTAAAGCTAGGTATCTATATAAAGAAACTAATAGGTAGTTCCTTCGTTGTCTGCTACTGTACATTTTATACCTACGAAGCAAGCTAGCAATTTCTACTCTATATAGAGATATAGAGGTTTCCCTCTATATAGAGGTATAGAGATTTCTCCTCTATATAGGAGGGTAGGGTTTTCCCTCTATATAGAGTTGTAGGATTTTCCTCTATATAGAGGATATAGAGATTTTCCTCTATATAGAGTGTAGGGAGGAGGGGATGCCGACTCAGCTAGGCTAGGTTAGGACTCGGTCTAACTAGATCTTGCTAGCGCTGCTAAGTCGTACTCCTTAGGACAATAGCCGGTCTAGGTCTAGGACCTAGTAGGACAGTGTCCCCTAACAATACCCCCCTCCTTCTTCTTTAACGCTACTATATCTTTAAGCCTGTCTATAAAGGTCCTAAAGCTAAGGCAAAGGAGAACCTATAAGCAGTTATAAAGGTGTAGGAGGCGCTTAGTTCTATCTATATATATTGACTATATTCCTTAGTAGGAGGTAGTCTGTCCTATACAGTCGTAGGCCTTCTAGTCCTCGTCCGTCTATCTCCTAGTCTATCGCCCTAGCTATGCATTCTGCGTCTAACTTATATAGTCTAGTAGTAGCAGACCGTCTAGCTGACTATTTTAGCTCCTACTTAGAAAAGCTTTGTTCTAGTACTTTAGTTACTGTCTAGGGTTAACAAGGACTTAGGTAAATGTCTAGGCCCGTCGTTAACTATAGAGGTAAGGTAGTAGACGTTTACCTAGTAGTCGTCTGTATAGCCTCTAGCAGTTCGGCTAGCCTTGTACAGTCCTATCCCCTCTAAACTATTTCCTCTATTCCTACTCCTTTATATCCTTCCGCTCCCTACAACTAGGCTATACCTCTTGCAGGTTCCCTAGTATTTGTAAGGGGCTTAAGAATCTTGGTTTAGAAACTTAAGGCTAGGTATCTATATAAAGGAGCTAATAGGCAGTTCCTTCGTTGTCTACTGCTATACAATTTGTACCTATAAAGCCAAGCTAGCAATTTCCTCCTATATAGGAGTGCAAGGTTTACACTCTGTATAGAGGATCGGGAGTTCCCCTCTGTATAGTAGTGTAGAGTTTTCCCTCTATTTAGAGGGGCGGCATTTTCCCTATATATAGGACTATAGGGTTCTCCCTCTATACAGGAGTAGGGTCCTGTTAGTAATTCCGTACAGAGGGTAGGGTTATGCTAGCGCTGCTAAGTCGCACTCCTTAGGGCGACGGCTAGCTTAGGTTAGGTCTAGGACCTAAGCTAGGCAGCGCCCTCTAATAATACCCCCTCTCTCCCTTCTCGTAGTGCCTCTTTCGTACAGCGCTATACCGAACAATCTTAGCTCCTAGTGTTCTTCTACTAGGTAGCCCTTTCCCGTCCTTGCCTAGGCGCCTAACTGTTAGCCTCCCTCTTTGCCGGTTTACCCTTGGACTTGTCCTCCTAAGTCCGTAGGTAGGGAAGGCAGGGAGTGCTAGATCGCTTCTACCCAAACTTGGCTAGCTCCGTTTTCTAATTTAATAGAGCTAAGGTTAAGGCTAAGGAGGCCTGCCTGCAGTTATAAAGATGCAGGAGGCGCTCGGTCCTGCCTGCTCCTTCTCCTCCTACCCTCGAGCCCTAGCTATACGCTCTACGTCCCAACTGTACAGACTAGTACTAACGGGCCATTTGGCTCTATTTATGTCCCTTAGTTGTCGTCCGGAGTTTTACTTCTAGGTGGATGTTCCTGCCTCTATCCGGTTGTCTAGTAGTCCCCGCTCGTATAGGCTCTAGGTCGTAGTTGCCTTGCTAATCCCTCCTTATATAGTTGTAGTAGCTGCCCTAGTTGTTATTGCCCTACAAGGCAGGCAGCTACTACCCTGTATATAAACCCCTTCCCTTTCCCCTCTCCCTCTTCTTCTCTTTCTTCTTTATCCTCTACCTGCTACCCGTCCGTCTAGCTGTCTACTACTGCTACTATTACTACTACTAACTACTATCTACTAGTTACTACTAGTTACTACTACTATGCTACCCACCCCGTCCGGGCATGCTTATCGTAGCTCTCTCGTAGTCGCTGGCTCTCCCTCTGCTCGTCTAGCTAGGGTCTCCTCCCTTTTCTACCTCTAGTAGTAGGATGCTCAATTTGACCTATAGCTTCGCTCCTGGTTCGTACAGGTTTCCGTCCCCTGTATAGTCTAAGCTAACATCTTAGGTGTTATATTAACTAGCAGTAGGGTGTTTGCTAAGCCAACCTTTTACCTTTTCTAGTGCTAGGGCCCCTTCCGTCTAGGAGGTAATTGAGGTTATAGGTATAGAGTTGGCTGCCCTGGGTCCTAGGGGTAGTGGCTAGTAGACTACTTTAAGGTAGTATATAAAAGGTTTCGGACAGTGTCGCTCTTAGCCTCTCTTACTTCTACTTTCCCTCTCTCCTATTTCCTAGCTGTTCCCTTCCTCTAGCCCTTCCTTTATATAGTATCGTATAGTGTCGTGTTAGTAGGATCCTATAGTGTCCTACATCGTCGTCCTCGATCCTTTAGCAACTTAAGTTGCTAGCAGCTACCCTGTCCTTAGGGTAGATCGTACTCCTCTTCGCTGTATAGCGCAGTGTTACTGTAACTAGGCAGGGGGATAGTTCTCCTCCTACCTGTCTAGTGCAGTTGTGTCCTGCAGAGCCTCGTACAGTTCCTATATAGGCTCTGCCTATCCTCTCTACTTTACTAGGTACTCTACCTTCCCCTGCTTCCTTCGGCTCTTAAGGATTCTTTCTACCTTATATTCTTCTTAGCCCTCGGTTATAATTGCTAGTAGGCGCGCGTCGTCCGTCGTCTAGTGTAGTAGGGGGTCCGTATTCGCTAGCTGTACGAGGTCTATATAGAAGACTAGATAGATCCCTAGGGGAGTGTTTAGTTATATAGTGTATGTCCCTACTAGTCTAACTACTGTAAACTTCCTATTCTTCTAGTCTAGTTTCTTGCTCGGCTGGTCTGTACGGATATGTCGCTAGTTTAGCCAGACCTTATCCCCTGCCTCGTACCTTAGTCCAGCCTGCCGTCCTTTGTTGGCCTGCTCTTCTGCACTCTGTTAAGCTATAGCTAGGCTCGCCTTCGCCTATTAATAGGCGAAGGTAATTGTCTGTACAATAGCCTCTCCTTGCTAGATTGGGGATCGTACAGGGCGCAGGGTGTTACTACTTAGGGTTAGTAGGAGTAGGGAATAGTCGTATCTATAGGCTATAAAAAAGGGGGACAGTCCTGTAGCGTTAGCCGTACAGCTGTTAATAGCCAGCTCTGCTATAGGGAGAAGTCGGTTCTAGTTCGTCTAGTTATAGTTGACGTACGCTCGGAGGTACGCTTCTAACGTCGAATTGACCCTCTCTGTCGCCCTGTCCGTCTGTAGGTGCTATGCAGTTAACAGGCGACGTTCTACCTTTAGCAACTAGTAGACCCTTGCCTAGAGCTAGCTTGTAAACTGCGTGCCCCGGTCCGACACAATCGACCGAGGGAAACTGTATTTGCTAAACGTCGTCTGTATAAATGCCTAGGCAGTGTCCTTAGCTATAATAGAGTCTATTCCCTCTAGTATTACCCCCTTCGTTAACTTGTCCGTAACTACTATAATGTTCCGCTGTCCGTTGCTCTTAGGGAGGTCTGTAATAAAGTCGACGGTCAGATCTTGCTAGGGCCGGTCCGGGATCGGTAGGGGCTTTAGCAGCCTATACTTTAGTTTACGCTAGGGCTTCGTCTGTCTGTATACATCGCAGTTCTGTACGAACCTGCGAATGTCCTTCGCTATTACTAGCTAGTAGTAGTCCCTAGCGATAATGCTGTACGTCGCCTTACGCCCTAGGTGCCTGGTTGCTATAGAGTTATGTATCCGTTGTATTAAGCTCGTACGGAGCTTCTCGTCGGCTAGGACCCAGATCCGATTCCTGAACTTTAGGTTGTTCTCCTCGTCTACTAAGCACTCTGCTGCCGATACCTTGAGATAGAGCTCGGCTAGGAGCTTCCGTTGCCCTCCTTAGATCGCTGTACAGGCCCCTTAGTACACCTCGTCCCTCTCTACTGCCTCTTCCTACGCTTGCAGTTGGGGTTCCTATAGGTGTGTCGCTGCTAGGCAGATAGTCTCCTCGCCTGGCTCCTCCTTAAACATCTGGAATGTTCGTAACTTTAACTAGTTGTCCTCGTACGTCGTTGGCATGTCCTAGTCCTGTCTGGATAGCGTATCGGACCTGCTATTGTCCTTACCCTTGCGATACTAAAGTCTTATATTAAACTAGCTTAGGTACATTGCCTATTGTACGTGCCTCTTAGACAGCTTCTAGGGCTGCGTAAAGTACTCTAGATTCTTGTAGTCTGTTAGAGCAAGGAACTCGGGCACCGAGCAGAGTTCTCTATCCTATGCTTTACAACACTGTACGACTGCTAGCAACTCCTTGTCGTAGATAGGGTAGTTGCACTTAGCTAGGGAGTTCTTCTTAGAGAAGTATATATATAGGTACAGGAGTCCGTCCGAGCCTACCTAGGACAGGATACCTCTAATATAGTACTCTAAGGAATCAGTTTCCAGTATCGTCGTACACTCTAGGTCGAAGGCGGCAAGTGTTGGTCTAGTGGTAAGGAGCTCCTTTAGCTTGTTAAAGCTCCTATCGCATTCGTCTGTCTACTTAAACTGCTTGTCCTTGTACATTAGCTCGACTAGGGGGCGTACGATCTCTAAGTAGTTCTGTATAAACTAGCAGTAGAAGTTGGCAAACCTAAGAAATTCTCGTATGCCCTTAACGTTCGTAGGCGGCTTCTATTGCTTGATAGCATTAATCTTCTTTCTATCTATACTAATGCCTTTCCCTGCCTCGATAATAAACCCTAGGTATTTCATACGCTAGACACCGAATTTACATTTTTCGATGTCGAGGTACAAGCTAGCCTGCTGCAGTCGGTCTAGCACCTTCTTAACGTCCTATACGTAATCTGCGTAGGTGCCGTCTGTAGAAATTAGGGTGTCGTCGAGGTATGCCGAGCAGATGTTATCTAGTAGCCCTTGCAAGGACTTGTTAATGTACCTTTGGAATTTTGCTAGTGCGTTGGCAAGGCTAAAGAGGGTAACAAGCTACTTAAAAAGACAATATCTTGTACAGAAGGCAGTTATCTATTTACAACCTTCCTTAATCCGTATCTTGTAGAAGGCCGAGACTACGTTAAGCTTAATAAACTATTTTGCCTTGCTGATCCGCCCGAGAGTCTCTTTAATAAGGGGCAGGGGGTACCGGTCCTTCTTAGTAATCGCGTTAATGCCTCTGTAGTCTATGCAGAAACGCAATCCGGCCTTCCCCTCCTTATAGACAAACAGTACTAGGGCTCCTGCAGACGACGTACTTACCTAAATAAACCCTTTAGCAAGCAGGTCGTCCAGTGTCTTGCACAGTACTAGGAGTTCTCTAGAGGACATTCCGTATAGCAGTCCGTACAGTACCTCTAGCAGGCTTCTATCTAGACAGGGTTCTAGCTAGATGTCGTAGTTAATCCCTTCTCCTCAATACAGCAGTAGCTTTAGGGCCGACTTTGGCTCGAAGAGGTCCAGGTATCCGGTATACTCCTTTGGAAGCTTCGTATAGGGGTCTGTTACTTTCTTAGGTGCTAATGCCTTCTTAATGTCTGTCGTTGCCGTATTGATTTCGGCCTTAGCATCGTTACCCTATAGAGCCTTCCCTTAGTCTCGGGGCCTCTGCTTCGCCGTTATATTGGCCCTAGCTGTAGCGTTGTCGTCCTGCTAGACCCTCCCCTAGTCTCGGAGCCTCTGCTTCGTTACTGCCAGGTATAGCCGTCCTCGTCTAACGTCTAGCTTGCCCCTCTAGCGCTCTATCTATAGTTTCCCTAGTATTATGTTATACCCCAACTTGTCCTGTACGATATAGAGGTATAAGTCCTGCTTATAGTGTCCCTGTATCTCTATCGTTACTTTTACTATATAGGTAATGTCCAGTCCTCGCCTAGTAATGCCTAATATGCGTACAGGTACAGTAGGGGTCGTCTTAATCTAGTGTCTCTGTACGAAGTCTTCGCTAATTACTCTGTATACTAAACATCCTGTGTTAATTAATGTCCGCGCCGTTGCAGACCCGTTTAACGTTGGCCGTACAATAAACAGCGTCGTCGTTATGTAGTTGCTCTTAAAAGATAGCTAAGTAATGCTTTGATTTGGCAATCTATCTCGTATACGGCTTTAGCAGAGCCTTCGCTTAGAGGCTACTCTTTTCCCAACTTGTCGTCGTCTAAGTAGGACTCCTAATCTTCTCGTTAGGGCGCTGTAGTTGCTACCCTTGCAGTGGTCGGCCGTCCCCTAGG
Source organism: Pseudocercospora ulei (assembly GCA_016165855.1). Taxonomy (NCBI): domain Eukaryota; kingdom Fungi; phylum Ascomycota; class Dothideomycetes; order Mycosphaerellales; family Mycosphaerellaceae; genus Pseudocercospora; species Pseudocercospora ulei. The sequence continues at coordinate 246,646 of JACWNB010000036.1, forward strand.
TCTCTCTACTAGCAAAAGCCTGTAATTCTGTACAGTGTAGCCTATCTTGCTATACTAGTAGCAGCTCTCTTCTGCTCGTCTCTTGTTAAGGGTAGCTATGTCTACCTACTGCGCCCTTTTAGTAGCGGCCCTTGGCCGTACGGTAACGGCTGCTGCTACCCTCGTCGTCGTTGGTTCCTAGTCTATAGCGTCCGTCTGTCGCTAGAGGGGTTGTCTTATTTCTTAAGCGCGGCTTATCTGTCTAAGCCTGCGCTGCTAGTCGTCGACTATCCTAAGGAGGTCGCAGCATTCCTTGTATATAGCTAGTCGCATTACGCCTACTAGCCCCGTTATAATCTCCTTAGAGAGGCCTACCTCTAAAGAGGTAACTTTTATCCTGTCCTCCTATTAGAGACCTCCTGCTTCTGCTAAAGTCTAGTCAAATTCTGCGAGGAACTCTCGTACAGTCTTTCGTCCTTGCTTTATTATGTTAACCTATAGGAGTGCCCAGCTCTCGCAGTCTAGGTCCTTGTAACTCTTGTCTAGAGCTGCCTAGAGCATTGTCGTCGTAGCTATTACCGGGTTGGCAATGGCTGTCTCGTAGTACGGCAGAATTCGTGCTGCTGCCCTGCCCTTTAACCTCCTAAAGAGGTAAACTACCTTGTCTAGCTTAGTCGGGTATGCTCCTAAGTTAACTAGAAGCTTGGAGTGTATCTGGGCAGCCTAGGAGGGGTACTCGGCCGGAGCCTTACTATCGTACGTAGAGACGTTAGGGAGTTTGCTTTTAGGGGTTAGGGTGTAGGCTATTATGTTCGTCGTTATTGTAGGGGTCGGATCGCGATTGGACGCCCTAAGCTGTCGTAGCTCCTGTTCCCGTTAGGAAATTATCGCAGCCTAATAGCTTACTTGCTGCTCGAGCTGCCTCTTACTTTCTAGCAGCTCCTCGTATACGCAGTGCATATGTCCCTCTATAGCTGCAGGTTCTATAGGGATGTCGCCGTCTATCTTCGTTTTATTACTGTAGTTACTAACAGTAAGATCAGTTCCTAATATAAGGGGCTTAAGAATCTTGGTTTAGAAACTTAAGGCTAGGTATCTATATAAAGGAACTAATAGGCAGTTCCTTCGTCGTCTACTGCTGTACAATTTGTACCTACGAAGCTAAGCTAGCAATTTCCTCCTATATAGGTATGCAAGGTTTACACTCTATATAGAGGATCGGGAGTTCCCCTCTATACAGTAGTACAGAGTTTTCCCTCTATTTAGAGGGGCGGCAGTTCCCCTCTATATAGGACTATAGGGTTCTCCCTCTGTATAGGAGTAGGGTCCTGTCGGTGATTCTGTACAGAGGGTAGGGTTATGCTAGCGCTGCTAAGTCGCACTCCTTAGGGCGATGGCTGGCTTAGGTCGGGTCTAGGACCTAAGCTAGGCGGCGCCCCCTAACAGGATTGTCTCCTCTTTCTTGTCCCTAGTGTAGCTGTCCCTAGTTTCCCTCTATTCTTACTCTTCCCCTATAGCTTCCTGATGCCCTTTGTAGCTGCCTAGCTACAGCTGCCTAATGTCCTCTATAGCTGCCTAGTCCTGTCTGTAGCTGCCTAACGTTTCTTATAGCTAACTAGTTCTAGCTATAGCTGCCTAATCTTGTCTACAGCTGCCTAATATCTTCTGTAGCTGCTCGATGTCTCCTGCAGCTACCTAGTCCTATCTGTAGCTGCCTAACGTCTCTTATAGCTGCTCCCTACGGCTGCCTAATGTTCCTTATAGCTACCTAGTCCTATAGCTGCTATCTTTTCTACCCTGTACAGCACAGTATTACTGCGTCTGTCTACCCGGATGTTTCTCTTCCTACCTATCTAGTGCTAATGTGTCCTAGAGAGCCTCGTACGGTTCCTATATAGGCTCTGCCTACCCTATCTACTTAACTAGGTATTCTACTCTCTTCCGCTTCTTCTAGCTCTTAAGGATTTCTTCTACCTTATACTCTTCCTAGCTCTTAGTAATTATTGCTAGGGGGCGTACATCGTCCGTCGTCTAATGTAGGAGGGGGTCTGTATGTGCTGGCTGTACAAGGTCTATATAGAAAACCGGATAGATCCCTAGGAGAGTGTTAAGTCGTATAGCGTATGTCCCTACTGGCCGGACTACTGTAAACTTCCGGTTCTTCTAGTCTAGTTTCTTAACTAGCCGGTCTGTACGAATGTTGCATTAGTTTAGCTATACCTTATCCCCTGCCTCGTACCTTGGTGCAGCCTGCTGTCCCTTATTAGTCTGCTCTTCTGCACCCTGTTAGGCTATAGTAAGGCTCGCTTTTGCCTATTAGTAGGCGTTCGTAATCGTCTGTACAATAGCTTTCTCTTATTAAATTAGGGAGTGTATATAGCGTAGAGCAGTGTTGCTTAGAGTTGGTAGGAGCAGGGAGTAGTTGTACCTATAGGCTATAAAGAAGAGGGATAGTCCTATAGCGTTAGCTATACGACTGTTAATAGCCAGCTCTGCTATAGGGAGGAGGCGGTTCCAATTCGTCTAGTTATAGTCGACGTACGCCTAGAGGTACGCTTCTAGTGTTAAGTTAACCCTCTCTATTGCGCTGTCTGTCTATAGGTGCTATACGGTCGATAGACGACGTTCTGTGTCCAACAGTTGGCAGATCCTTACCTAGAGCTAGCTTGTAAACTATGTCCCCTAGTTAGATACAATTAACCTAGGGAATCTATACTTGCTAACTGTCGTCCGTAAAAATGCCTAGGTAGTACCCTTAGCTGTAATAGAGTCTATTCTCTCTAGTATTACCCCCTTCGTTAGCTTGTCCGTTACTACTATAATGTTGCGCTATCCGTCGCTCTTAGGGAGGTCCGTAATAAAGTCTACTGTTAGGTCTTGCTAGGGCCGGTCCAGTATTAGCAGAGGTTTCAATAGGCTGTACTTTAGTTTATGCTAGGGCTTCGTCCGTCTGCAGACATCGCAGCTCTGTACGAACCTACGAATGTCCTTTACTATTACCGGCTAGTAGTAGTCCCTAGCGACGATGCTGTACGTCTCCTCGTGCCCTCGGTGTCCGGTTGTTATTAAGTTATACGCCTGTTGGATTAAGCTTATATGGAGCTTCTCGTCTATAGGAACCTAGATCCAGTTCCTAGACTTTAGGTTGTTCTCCTTATCTACCGTACACTCCACTGCTAACACCTTAAGGTAGAGCTCTATAGGGAGCTCCCGCTGTCCTCCTTAAATTACTATATAGGCATCTTAGTAAACGTCGCCCTTTTCTACTGCCTCTTCCTACGCCTATAGCTAGGGTTCCTATATGTGTGTCGCCGCTAGGCGGATAGTCTCCTTATCTGTTTCTTCCTTAAATATCTAGAATGTTCGTAATTTCAGTCTTTTATTGTTGTATGTCGCTAGTATGTCCTAGTCTCGTCTAGATAGTACGTCGGCCCTGCTATTGTCCTTTCCTTTACAGTACTAGAGTCCTATATTAGAGCGGCTTAGATATATCGCCTATCGTACGTGTCTCTTAGAGAGCTTCTAGGATTGTGTAAAGTATTCGAGATTCTTATAGTCGGTTAGGGCGAGGAACGTAGGAACCGAGCAGAGTTCTCTATCCTATGCCTCGTAGCACTGTACGACTACTAGCAATTCCTTGTTATAGATAGGGTAGTTGCATTTAGCTAGGGAGTTCTTCTTAGAGAAGTACGCGTATAGGTATAGGAGGCCGTCTAAGCCTACCTGCGAGAGGATACCTCCTATACAGTACACTAAGGAGTCGGTTTCCAGTATCGTCGTACGTTACGGATCGAAGGCAGCAAGCGTTAGTCCTATAGTAAAGAGCTCCTTTAGCTTATTAAAGCTTCTATTATACTCGTCCGTCTACTTAAATTACTTGTCCTTATATATTAGCTTAACAAGGGGGCATATTATCGTCGTACGTTGCTAGTATGTCCTGGTCTCGTCTAGATAGTACGTCGGCCCTGCTGTTGTCCTTTCCTTTGCAGTACTAGAGTCTTATATTAAAGCGGCTTAGATATATCGCCTATCGTACGTGTTTCTTAGAGAGCTTCCGGGGTTGTATAATGATCCGGGCACGCAGATATGATTCAATACGGCCTTTTTGATGACTATATCTCGAACTGAGGAGGGAAAGGAATCTATGTAGTGGTAGTGGTGGGCTTTGATAGTGGTGGTGCCAAGGCCCGGCTCGGTCCGGATTTGGTTCATCGTTTCTTCCTCGAAAATCCCCTCCGACGGTAATGTTACCTCCTCCTCCTTCTATCGTTACTTGAATTTCTTACGTTATCAACATCTGAAGTCCTTCACTTAGTCGTTTATGTAATCGACGCTATCTGATCCGTGCCATCTGATCTGAGCCGTGGGTCGCCTAAGCTGCGGCGTGGCTGGTCTGTGCGCCGGAGCGGAGGTCTATATAGATCTTTCCGTAGCTCCGTTTCTTCTTCTTCTTTCTTTTCCCTCTATGGTCTCCCCCTATCGCGGGGTCGGCGGCGCTGGCACGCTACGGCGTGCGCGGCCTGCCGACCGCTACGATCTGCCTGGAGCTATAAGCAGCGATCGTTTTTATCGGCTTCTGCGCCGGTGGAGCGGACGCGGCTTTCTTTGTTTTCTTCCGGAAGAACCGGCTTTAGAGCCATTCCGGCTTCGGCTTCTTCGGGTTCCGCTCGTAAAAGTCTCTTAGCAGCTGCGCCGAATTTCGCAGGTTTTCAACCGGATACTATTTATAGTCTTCCGGCTACCCCTTCTACGAGATTCTCGCTTTGATGGACCCCCTTATCTTCTTTACGTCCATTACGTCTTCTACCTCCTACTCTTCTTTATTACCGTCGATCTTAACTGGTGGGGGTTCGGCGAACCCCTGTTCCGGAAGGCCGTCCTTAGGGTCCAGGCTTAGCAGATCTGAATGGAAAACATCGTAGATCTGGAACGGCTTCGGCAGCTCGAGCCGATAGGTTACCGGCGACCTCTTTTCTATTATCTTGAACGGACCCACGTGGCGTGGGTAAAGCTTCGCGTTTCCTTTTAGCCTTAGGTTTCGCGTGCTGAGCTATACCTTTTGGCCTTCCTCGAATTCCATTGGGGACCTTTTTCTATTAGCTCGATTTACCATCTTCTTCTAAGCCGATTCCATCGCTTCTTTCGCTACTTTGGTCGCTTCTTCCATTTGAGATCGTAGCGCTTCTGCCGCCGCGGCGGCGACTCTCTTCGACGACGTGGCGGTGGATAGTTCCGCGGAGCTAGGTTCGCTTGGCGGCTGAAAGCTTATCCTTAGAAGATAGCTATGCGTTATCTCGAACGGCGCCAGCGAGGTAGCTTCGGATAGTGCCGAGTTGGCGCAGAATTCGGCTATCGGCAACACCTTAATCCACTTTTCTTGATAATGGCTGCAGAAGGTTCGCAGATATCGTTCTATCTCTCGGTTAGCTACTTCAGACTGACCGTCGGTCTGCGGGTAAGCGGCTGTGATAAGCTTTCCACGAATTCCGAGAGCTTAGTTGATGGATTTCCATACGTCGGCGGTGAATTAAGGGCCCCTATCCGTAGTGATAGTGTCCGGCAGCCTATAGTGCTTCTACATGTGTTGGATCAGCATTCTCGCAGTTTCTTCTGAAGTAGTTCCTTTATCCTTAGCTCGACAGGGGATGAAATGGCGCTCTTTGCTCAGCCGATCCACTACATTGAGCGTAGCGTTATATCCATCCGAATTCGGCAGGCCGGTTACGAAGTCCATCGTAATGTGCTGCTACGGCTTCTCGGGGACCGGCAGTAGCTTCAATAAGCCTGCCGGAAGGCCGTAACGTAGCTTCGCGGCTCTGCATACGTAGCAATTGGCGATAAATCGGTGGATCCGTTCGTAGATCCGCGGAAACCAGTAGACCGTCCTTATAGCTTCCATCGTCTTCTTTAAGCCGGCGTAGCCAACGTCCTTCGAGCTATAGACCAATTGGATGACCTCTGTAACCAGTTCTTCCGGAACTATTAGCTTCCCTAAACCGGTTCTGCCGAGTTTCTGTTGCTGGTTAAGCTGCTCCACCTTTTCGTAGAGAGTCTTTTCTTTAATCGGCGGCTCTATTGGTTCCGGTTCGGTCTGCAGTTCCGCCGCGCAGATCCCCGCTGCCTTTAACACCTCGGCGTCCACTATCCGTTCGGTCAACACCTTCTAAAACATGTTCGGATCTTCCTTCGCGCGGCTCGTCTTCCCTTCCCTTCTCGTCAGCGCATTAGCCTTTCCATTTTGAGCCCCTAGTCGATAGGTGATCTTGAAATCGAACCCTGACAAGTAGGCGGCCTACCTAGCTTGACGCCTTGAGAGTTTCTGCGTCTTTATAAAGTAGGTTAGCGACTGGTGGTCCGTAAGGACCTGGACCGTGCTCTTTCCAGCTATAAGCTCCGGTTTCCACTCCTCGAAAGCCTGAATGATCGCCAGTAGCTCCTTATCGTAGATAGCGTAATTCCGTTCAGCTTCGCTTATTGACTTGCTAAAGAAGGCGACTGGATAGAGGGTTTCGTCGTTACTATATTGAGAAAGGACTCCGGCCGTCACTGTGTCGGAAGCGTCCGTTTCTATATAGATCGTCTTTTCTGGTCGGAAGTGCGCTAGCACTGGCGCAGAGGCCACTGCTTCTTTTAGCCGGTTAAAGGCTTCCGTGCACCTCTTATTCTATAGGCCGGCGGCCTCTTTCTTTAGCGCCTCGTTCAGGGGTCTTGCTATCTTGCTGAAGTCCTTAATAAACTGTCGATAGTAGCTGCAGAAGCCGAGAAACGCTCTGATTTGCGTAGTGTTTCCGGATTTCGGCTGCTTCTACTCCTCGACGGCGGCGACCTTTAAGGGGTCTATACGGATTCCATCTCTTCCGACGATAAGACCGAGATATTTGACCTCGGTTTGATAGAACTCGCTCTTCTTCGTGTCCGCGTTCAATCCGACCTTGCGGAGCCTCTTCAACACTCTCTAGATATGGTCCGTATGTTGCTCTCTCGTTCTATCGGTGTAGATAAGGATAACGTCTAGGTAAATTGACACGAACCGTTCCAACATGTCTATAAAGGTGTGGTTTATAAAGCGTTGCTACACTGCCGGCGCGTTGGTAAGTCCGAAAGGCATTACCAACTACTTGAAATTGCCTATACGCGTCGCGAACGTCGTCAGGTCTTCTGTCTGCCCTTCTTTATTCCTTAGTCGATGGAACGCTTGGCGGATGTCCAGCTTGCTGAACTATTTAGCTTTAGCCACTCGTTGTATAGTCTCGTCGATCAGCAGCAGCGGGTATACGTCTCTCTTAGTGACCTCGTTAAGGCCTCGATAATCTACGCAGAGTCGCAAACTACCCCCTGGTTTTCTTACGAAAAGAATCGGTAACGCATATTCAGCCGAACTCGGCGTAATAAACTTCTTCGCCAGGTTTTCGCAAACAAACACCTCTACTTAGTCCAGTTCGGCCGGTGACAGTCGTCTTAGGGGCTCGGTTCTTGGCAGCGTAGCTCCCTCTTTTAGTCGGATCTTGTTGTTATATTCTGGTCGATAGAGCGGCAGGAGGTTGGAGTCGGCTTTTGAGAACACGTTAGCGTAACCGTAGAGCTCTTTTGGCAATACCTCCAGTAGGTCCGCTTCTTCTTCCGCCATTATCTTTCGGTAGTCTTCGATGTCTTTTATTAAGATAGCGTAAATCTCGTTGTCCGGCGACTTCGCGAGGGTCGTTATAGCTTCTGAGCTTATTATTCCGACGGTAACCGGGGGTTCGGAACGATCGGACGGAGCCTCTCTCGCGGACTCCGTGGCTTTCGGCTTAGCGGCGGCGGCGACCTTTTCGATGGTCCCTGCTCCGCTACCCGGGGTTTTGAATCTGATCGTTCCTTTATCTACGTCGACGATGGCTTTCTAGTTCTTTATCCATTTCTGCCCTATAATGATGTCAAACCTTCCGATATCCATAATCCGGAACGTCGCTTCCGTGGTTCGACCAGCTAGCGTGGTCCTTAATAGCACGTAGTACGTAACGCTTTCTGTGTCTTGTCCGTTATATGCCGAAATTCGCGTCGGCGACGCCAGCTCTACCGGATAGCCGTATCCATTTATTAGCTTCTGAACCAGTCGGTGGTGGATCGCTGCTCCGATAAGAGCTCCGGTGTCGATAAAAGCTTTCAGCTGAAGCGGTTTGCTCGATCCGTCAAGGGGGTGGACAGTAATTAGAAGGATAATGGCTGTTTCTGTGTTCACTTCCACCGCCGCCGAGAGCGGATCGCTGCAGCTGTTAATGCTTTCTTCTCGTAGCGATTCGCTTCGATTCGGTGCCCTATTGTTAATGCTGGATAGGGGGCCTATCCGTCCAGCTAGTCTTTTCCTACGATTCTTAGCTGCACGCCACCGTCTACGCTGTCGGTGTCGTTTAGGGCTGGCTCTATAGCTTGTATGGTCTTTCTCGGTAACTGCGGCTGCAGCTGCGACTGCCTTATAACGCGATACTCCTGCTTCTGCTGGGCCGTTGCTTGGCATCTCGTGGCGATATAGCCGGGTTTTCCACACGCGAAACAGGTGGGGGCGAACGACGATCGTAGTGAATATAGCGACTGCTGGGGGGTTCGTCGAAAGGGCGCGGGGGCTCTCGTCGGCTGCGCTGACGGCTTCTGAATCAGTTCGCGTATCGTCGGTTTTCTGTACGCGTTCAAGTTTCTAGCGGTGACTCTCGCTTAATGCACGAAGCTCTGAAGGTCTTCGTCTTCCACTGACGCTATAGCCGCGGCGAGCTTAGGGCTCAGTTTCTGCCTTAGTAGGTGCAGCTGCTTATCTTCCGCTACTCGGGCCCTGATCGCATATTTTCTGAACAAACTGTAGAACTCCTTAAACGTCTGCCGGTTCTGGTTGATCTTATCCAGCTGCTTACGGGCTGTCTTCTTTCGGAATGGGTCTCCGAAGCGTTGATCTAACGCTTTGATCGCTTCTTCGGCGGTCACCTCTTCTAGGTCCGCTACCAACGAGAACGCTTTGCCTTCTAGTCGCGCCTCTAAATAGGCCAACCTGTCTTCTTCGCTGCTTGATGCGTAATCGCGGCTTATCTTGTTCTTGATCTTCTTCTTAAATGCCTCCTACGCTTTAGGGTCCCCGCTGCCGAAAACCGGTGGGTCCGGCAGTGGCGTTATCGTAGTGCTACCTTGACTATAGGCGGCCGGTAAGGCGGTCTCTGCGTAGGTTTCTTGCTGCAGTGGCGGTGACGACTTCGCTGCTTCTATATCAGCAAGCTGATCCTTCAGCTCCTTTAGCTGCGCCAGCCGATTTGCCGTCTAGTGTTCTAACACGTCGATGATAGTCTCCGCCGATTCCTTCTCGGCCCTTACTGTCTCTACTTCCTCTCTCAGCTGTCTGTTCTCTTCCAGTGTTCTGTAGAACAGCGTCTTAATAAGGTCTATACCGTCGTAGACCTTCCCTATTCCATTCTTATTTACGTAATCTTCCAATTCCTCGAGCGTGCAGTCGTGGATCTTCCTATATTCGCTTATTCGTTCCTTAATCTTAGCGGTCTCTTCCGCCGTAAAACCTCTAATAACGATCTTATCGTCAACTACACTGGAGCGTCTGCTCGCTCTGTTAGTCTTTTCTCTTCTGCTTCTGCTGCGGCCTGTAACGCGGCTGTCTACCGTCGAGAAGCCTTCCATCTTCTTACGGCGCCTTGGGGGGGGGGTTGTTGTTGTTGGTGTGTTGTTGGGTGCGCGTGCGTTATTCGGGTTTCCGGATGGTTTAACGGGCCCTTTCGCGCAGCGCGGGGTGTAGTGTAGAGAGTGAGTTCGAGATTTAATGATCCGGGCACGCAGATATAATTCAATACGGCCTTTTTGATAACTATATCTCGAACTGAGGAGGGAAAGGAATCTATGTAGTGGTGGTGGTGGGCTTTGATAGTGGTGGTGCCAAGGCCCGGCTCGATCCGGACGGGCCGAGCCGAAATTCCAGGGTCCACCCCATCAATCTGACCCACCTCTTTCCACCGCCGCAACATATAAAGTACTCGAGATTCTTGTAGTCGGTTAGGGCGAGGAACTTAGGAACTGAGCAGAGTTCTCTATCCTATACCTTGTAGCACTGTACGACCGCTAGCAATTCCTTGTTATAGATAGGGTAGTTATATTCGGCTAGGGGGTTCTTCTTAGAGAAATACGCGTATAAGTATAGGAGGCCGTCTGGGCCTACCTGCGAGAGGATACCTCCTGTATAGTACTCTAAGGAGTCGGTTTCTAGTATCGTTATACGTTCCGAATTAAAGGCAGCAAGCGTTAGTCCTATAGTAAAGAGCTCCTTTAGCTTGTTAAACCTTCTATTATACTCGTCTGTCTACTTAAATTGCTTGTCCTTATATATTAGCTTAACTAGGGGGTATATTATCTCCGAGTAGTTCTGTGTTAACTAGCAGTAGAAGTTGGCAAACCTAAGGAATTCTCGTACGCCCTTAACACTCGTAGGGGGCTTCTACTGCTTAATAGTATTAATCTTTTTCCTATCTATACTAATGCCCTTCCCTACCTCGATAATAAACTCTAGGTATTTCGTACACTTTACACCGAATTTACATTTGTCGATGTCGAGGTACAATCTAGCCTGCTGCAAACAGTCTAATACTTTCTTAACATCTCGTATATAGTCCTCGCAGGTGCCGTCTATAAATACTAGGATATCGTTAAGGTATATAGAACAGATGTCGTCTAGGAGTCCTTGCAAAGACCTGTTAATATACCTCTAGAAGGTTGGCAGCACGTTCGTAAAGCTAAAGGTGGTAACAAGCCACTCGAAAAGTCTGTACCTTGTACAGAAAGCGGTTATCTATTTATATCCTTCCTTAATCTATATCTTATAGAAGGCTAAAACAATATTAAGCTTAGTAAACCACTTTGCCTTGCTAATCCGTCTAAGGGTCTCCTTAATAAGGGGTAGGGGGTACTAGTCCTTCTTAGTAATCGTGTTAATACCTCTATAGTCTACGCAGAAACGCAAGCTAGCTAAGCCTTCCTTATAAACAAACAGTACTAGGGCTCTAGCCGACGACGTACTTATGCAAATAAATCCTTTAGCAAGTAGGTCGTCTAGTGTCTTGCGCAGCACTAGGAGTTCTCTAGAGGACATACTATATAGTAGGCTGTATAGTACTTCGGGCAGGCTTCTATCTAGACAAGGCTTAAGCTAGATATCGTAGTCGATTCTTTCTCCTAAGTATAGAGGCAGTTTCGAGGCCAATTTCGGTTCGAAGAGGTCTAGGTATGCTGAGTATTCTAGTAGGAGCTTCGAGCAGGGGTCCGTAACCTTCTTAGGCACTAAGGCCTTCTTAATGTCTATAGTCGCAGTATTGACCTTAGTGTTAGCGTTAACTTCGGTTTTGGCACTGCCGCCTAGTAAAACCCTCCCCTGATCTTAGAGTCTCTGCTTTGTTGCTGCTAGGTACAGGCGTCCTCGTCCGACGTCGAGTTTGCCCTACTAGCGCTCTATCTATAGTTTCCCTAATATTAGGTTATACCCTAACTTGTTTCGTACGATATAGAAGTATAAGTCCTGCTCGTAGTGTCCCTGCAGCCCTATCGTTACTTTTACTATATAGGTAATGTCCGGTCCTCGCCTAGTAATGCCTAGTATATGTACAGGTACAGTAGGAGTCGTCTTAATATAGTGTTTCTATACGAAGTCTTCGCTAATTACTCTGTATACTAAACACCCTATGTCGATTATCGTCTATATAGTAGCAGTCCCGTTTAGCGTAGGTCGTACGATAAACGGCGTAGTCGTTATATAGTTAATCTTAAAAGATAGCTAGGTAGTGCTTTAATTTAGCAATCTATCTTGTATATACCTCTAGCTAAGCCTTCGCTTAGAGGCTACTCTTTTCCTAAGTCGTTATCGTCCAAGGAGAACTCTTAGGTCTCGTGTTAGGGCGCCGTAGTTGCTACCCTTGCAGTGGCCGGCCGTCCCCTAGGTCTCTCTACTAGCAAAAGCCTGCAGTTCTGTATAGTATGTCCTATCTAGCTACACTAGTAGGAGCTCCCTTCTGCTCGTCTCTTGTTAAGGGTAGCTGCGTCTACCTACTGCGCCCTCTTAGCAGCGGCCCTTAGCTGTACAGTAACGGCTGCTGCTACTCTCGTCGTTATCGTTAGTTCCTAGTCTATAGTGTCCTACTGCTAATAGAGGGGCTGTTGTATCTCGTAGGCGTAGCTTATCTGTCTAAGCCTGCACTGCTAGTTATCGATTATCCTAAGGAGATTACAGAACGCCTTATAGGAGGCTGGTCGTATTATGCCTACTAGTCCTGTTATAATCTCCCTAGAGAGCCTAACTTCTAGGGTAGTTACCTTTACCCTATCCTCCTATTAGAGTCCTCCTACCTCTACTAGTAATCCAGGCACGCAGATATAATTCAATACGGCCTTTTTAATAACTATATCTCGAACTAAGGAGAGAAAGGAATCTATATAGTAGTAGGTAAGGGCTTTAGGGGTAGTATGCTAAGGCCCGGCTCGGTCTAGAAGGGCCGAGCCGAAATTCCAAGGGTCCACCCTATTACTTAGTCCTACCCCTTTCTGCCGCTGCAACACTACCCCCCTCCCCTACTAAGGGTCGACCTCGACTGCTTATTTATCTACAGGGCCGGCGGCGCCAACGCCGCTTTACAGCGTCGGCGAGCGTCGCGCTAAAGCAGTAGTAGGTAGTGGCCGAGTCGAAGACTCTAGCAAAGCGATTGCTACGATCGTCTTTATTAGCTTCCCTACCGATAGAGTAGACGCGGCTTTTCTTCTTCTTCTGGAATAATTAGCTTCGGAGCTACTTAGGCTTTGGCTTCCTCAGGTTCTAGATATAAAACTCTCTTCGTAGCTCCGCCGAATTCCGGAGGTTCTTAGCTAGATACTATTTATAGTCTTCTAGCTATCCTTTCTATAGGATCCTTGCTTCGATAGATCCTCTTAGCTTTCTTATATCTATTATATCTTCCACCTCCTATTCTTCTTCTTTACTGTCTATCTCGACTAGTAGGGGTTTAGCGAACCCCTAATCTAGAAGACTGTCTTTAGGGTCTAAACCTAGCAGATCCGAATAAAAGACATTGTAGATCTAGTGATCCAGGCACGTAGATATAATTTAATACGGCCTTTTTGATAACTATATCTCGAACTGAGGAGGGAAAGGAATCTATATAGTGGTAGTAGTGGGCTTCCGTAGTGGTAGTGGTGCCAAGGCCCGGCTCGGTCCGTTCTGGAACCTAAATCCTAGAAGGGGCCGAGCCGAAATCTAGGGTCTACCCTATCAATTTGTCCTACCTCTTTCCACTGCTGCAACACTACCCCCCTCCCTTACCAGCAGTCGCCCTCGACCGCTTAGTTACCCTATCTATCCGAAAATCTCCGCTTTTTTTTTTTTGATTCGTCGTCTTCTTCTCGAAAATCCCCTCTAACGCTGACGTTACTTCTTCCGTCTTCCATCGAAAACAACGTTCTCTTTATCGCTTCTTTAATTTCTTACGTCGCCGGCGTCTAAAGTCCTTTACTTGGCGTTTATGTAATCGACGCTATCTGATCTGATCTACGGGTTATCTGAGCTGCGGCGTGGCTGGTCTGTGCGTCGTCTTAGAGGTCTATATAGATCCGTCTGCAGCGTCGTTTCTTCTTCTTCTTTTTCTCTTCTACCAAAGCCTTTACCTACTATAGGGTCGGCGGCGCTAGCACGCTACAGCGTCGGCGAGCTGCTTGCCGACCCTGCAGTAGGTAGTGGCCGAGTCGAAGGCCTCCCCGAAGGCGACCGCTACGATCCTTTTCTTTAGCCTCTGCGCTAATAGAGCGGACGCGGCTTTCTTCTTCTTTCTTCCGCATTGTCGACATTAGAGCTATGCTGGTTTCGGCTTTTCCGGGTTCCGCACGTAGAACTCTCTTAGCAGCTCTGCCGAATTCCGCAGGTTCTCGATTAGATACTATTCGTAGTCTTCCGGCCACCCCTTCTACGAGATCCTCGCTTTGATGGACCCCCTTATCTTCTTTACGTCTATTACGTCTTCTACCTCCTATTCTTCTTCCTTACCGTCCATCTCGATAGGCAGGGGTTCGGCGAACCCCTGTTCCGGCAGACCGTTCTTAGGGTCCAAGCTTAACAGATCCGAATAAAAGACATCGTAGATCCGGAACGATTTTGGTAGCTGGAGCCGATAGGTCACCGGCGACCTCTTTTCTATTATCTTAAACGGACCTACGTAGCGCGGATTGAGCTTGGCGTTGCCTTTTAGCCTTAGGTTCCGCGTGTTAAGCTATACCTTTTAACCTTCTACGAATTCCGTCAGTAACCGCTTCTTATTAGCTCGAGTTACTATCTTCTTCTAAGCCGATTCCATCGCGTCTTTCGCCACTTTGATCGCTTCTTCTATCTAAGATCGGAGCGCTTCCGCCGCTGCGGCGGCGACTCTCTTTGACGACGTAGTAGTAGTAGAAAGCTCCGGCGAGCCGGCGTCGCTTAGTGGCTGAAAGCTTATCCTTAGAAGATAGCCGTGCGTTATCTCGAACGGCGCCAGCGACGTTGCTTCTAACTGTGCTGAGTTCGCGCAGAATTCGGCTATTGGCAGCATCTTAACCTACTTTTCTTAATAATGGCCGCAGAAGGTTCGCAGATATCGCTCTATCTCGCGATTAGCCACTTTAGACTGACCGTCGGTCTGCAGGTAAGCGGCTGTGCTGGGCTTTCCACTAATTCCGAGAGCTTGATTGATAGCCTTCTACACGTCGGCAGTGAATTGAGGACCCCTATCCGTAGTGATAGTGTCCAGCAGGCTATAGTGCTTCTATACGTGTCTAATTAGCATCCGCGCGGTCTCTTCTGCAGTAGTTCCTTTATCCTTAGCTCGGTAGGGGATGAAATAGCGCTCTTTGCTTAGTCGATCTACTACGTTTAGCGTAGCGTTATATCTATCTGATTCCGGTAGGCCGGTTACGAAGTCCATCGTAATGTGTTGCTACAGTTTCTCGGGGATCGGAAGCGGTTTTAGCAGACCCGCCAGAAGGCCGTAACGTAGCTTCGCGGCTCGGCATACGTAGCAATTGGCGATAAATCGGTGGATCCGTTCGTAGATCCGCGGAAACTAGTACATCGTCCTTACGGCTTCTATCGTTTTCTTTAAGCCGGCGTAACCAACGTCCTTCGAGCTATAGACCAGCTGGATAACCTCTGTAATCAGTTCTTCCAGAACTATTAGCTTTCCTAAGCCGGTTTTGCCGAGTTTCTGTTGTTGATTGAGCCGTTCTACCTTTTCGTAGAGAGTCTTTTCTTCAATCGGCGGCTCTATTAGTTCCGGTTCGGTCTACGGTTCCGCCGCGCAGATCCCCGCTTCCTTTAACACCTCGGCGTCTACTATCTGCTCGGTTAACACCTTCTGGAACATGTTTGGATCTTCTTTCGCGCAGCTGGTTTTTCCTTCCCTTCTCGTTAGCGCGTCGGCCTTCCCGTTTTAAGCCCTGGGTCGATAGGTGATCTTGAAATCGAACCCTAATAAGTAGGCAGCCTACTGTGCTTAACGCTGTAAGAGCTTCTGCGTCTTTATAAAGTAGGTTAGCGACTAGTGGTCCGTAAGGACCTGGACCGTGCTCTTTCTAGCTATAAGCTCCGGTTTCCACTCCTCGAAAGCCTGAATAATCGCTAGCAGCTCCTTATCGTAGATGGCGTAGTTCCGCTTAGCTTCCGTTATGGATTTGCTGAAGAAGGCTACCGGGTGGAGGGTCTCGTCGTCGCTATATTAAGAAAGGACCCCTGCCGTTACTGTATCGGAAGCGTCCGTTTCTACGTAGATTGTCTTTTCCAGTCGGAAGTGCGCCAGAACCGGTGCCGAGGCCACTGCTTCTTTCAGCCGGTTAAAGGCTTCCGTGCACCTCTTATTCTATAGGCCGGCGGCCTCTTTCTTCAGCGCCTCGTTCAGGGGTCTCGCTATCTTGCTAAAGTCCTTAATAAACATTCGATAGTAGCTGCAGAAGCCGAGAAACGCTCTGATTTGCGTAGTATTCCCAGACTTCGGCTGCTTCCATACGGCGACGGCGGCGACCTTTAAGGGGTCTATCCGAATTCTATCTCTTCCGACGATAAGACTGAGATATTTAACTTCGGTCTGGTAGAACTCCCTCTTCTTCGTGTCCGCGTTCAATCCGACCTCGCGGAGCCTAGTTAGTACCTTCTTGATGTGGTCCGTATACTGTTCTTTCGTCCTATCGGTGTAGATAAGAATGTCGTCCAAATAGACGGACACGAACTGTTCTAGCATGTCTATAAAAGTGTGGTTTATAAAGCGTTGCTACACTGCCGGCGCGTTAGTAAGTCCAAAAGGCATTACCAACTACTTGAAATTGCCTATACGCGTCGCGAACGTCGTAAGATCTTCCGTCTGCCCTTCTTCGTTTCTTAGTCGATAGAACGCTTGGCGGATCTCCAGCTTACTGAACCACTTAGCCTTTGCTATGCGCTGGATAGTCTCGTCGATCAGCAGCAGCGGGTATACGTCTCTCTTAGTAACCTTGTTAAGGCCTCGATAGTCTACGTAGAGTCGTAGACTACCCCCTGGTTTCCTTACGAAAAGAATCGGTAACGTATATTCGGCAGAACTCGGCGTAATAAACTTCTTCGCCAGGTTTTCGCAAACAAACACCTCTACCTAGTCCAGTTCCGCCGGCGACAGTCGTCTTAGGGGCTCGGTTCTCGGTAGCGCGGCTCCTTCTTTTAGCCGGATCTTGTTGTTACATTCCGGTCGATAAAGCGGCAAGAGGTTGGAGTCGGCCTTTAAGAACACGTTAGCGTAACCGTAGAGCTCGTTTAGCAACACTTCCAGTAGATCCACTTCTTCTTCCGCTATTATCTTCTGGTAGTCTTCGATGTCTTTTATTAAGATAGTATAGATCTTATTGTCTAGCGACTTCGCGAGGGTCGTTATTGCTTCTGAACTTATTATTCCAACAGTGACCAGGGGTTCGGAACGATCGGACGGAGCCTCTTTCGCAGACTCCGTAGCTTTCGGCTCGGCAGCGACGGTGGCGACCTTTCCGATAGTCCCTGCTCCGCTACCTAGGGTTTTGAATCTAATTGTTCCTTTACCTACGTCGATAATGGCTTTCTGGTTCTTTATCTATTTCTGCCCTATAATAATGTTAAACCTTCCGATATCTATAATTCGGAACGTCGCTTCCGTAGTGCGACTAGCTAGCGTAGTCCTTAGCGGCACATAGTGCGTAACATTTTCCGTGTCTTGTCCGTTGTATGCCGAAATCCGTGTCGGCGACGCTAGTTCCACTGGATAGCTATATCCCTTCGTTAGTTTCTGAACCAGTCGGTAGTGGATCGCTGCGCTGATAAGAGCTCTAGTGTCGATAAAGGCTTTCAGCTAAAGTGGTTTGCTCGATCCGTTAAGGGGGTGGACAGTAATTAGAAGGATAATAGCTGTTTCCGTGTTTACTGCTACTGCCGCCGAGAGCAGGTCGCTGCAGCTGTTAATGCTTTCTTCTTGTAGCGATTCGCTTCGATTTGGTGCCCTATTGTTAATGCTGGATAGGGGGCCTATCCGTCTAGCTGGTCTTTTCCTATAATTCTTAACTGCACCCCGCCGTCTACGCTGTCAGTTTCGTTCTAAGCCGGCTCTATAGCTTGTATGGTCTTTCTCGGTGTCTGCGGCTGCTGCTGCGGCTGCTTTATAACACGATACTCCTGCTTCTGCTGGGCCGTTGCTTGGTATCTCGTAGCGATATAGCCGGGTTTTCCGCACGCGAAACAGGTGGGGACGAACGCCGATCGCAGTGAATGCGACGACTGCTGGGGGGTTCGTCGGAAAGGCGCAGGGGGCTGCGTTGTCTGCGTTATTAACGGCTTCTAGTTCGATTTGCGTAACTTCGCGTAAGCACTCAGGTTTCTCGCGGTGACTCTCGCTCGGTGCACGAAGCTCTTAAGGTCTTCGTCTTCTACCGACGCTATAGCGGCGGCCAGTTCAGGGTTTAGCTTCTGCCTTAGTAGGTGGAGCTGCTCGTCTTCCGCCACTCGGGCCCTAATCGCATATTTTCTAAACAAACTGTAGAATTCCTCAAACGTCTGCCAGTTCTGGTTAATCTTGTCTAACTGCTCGCAGGCCGTCTTCTTCAAGAACGGGTCTCCGAAGCGTTGATCTAACGCTTTGATCGCTTCCTTAGCGGTCGTCTCTTCTAGGTCCGCTACTAGCGAAAAAGCTTCACCTTCCAATCGCGATTCCAGGTACGCCAATCTGTCTCCGGCGCTGTTTCCGGCGTAGTCGCGGTCTATCTTATTCTTTATCTTCTTCTTAAACGCTTCCCAGTCTTTAGGATCTCCGCCTCTAAACGCCGGCAGGTCCGGCAATAATGTTATTAAGGTGCCACCTTGACTATAGGCCGCTGGTAAGGCGGTCTCTGCGTAGGTTTCTCGCTGCGGTAGCAGCGACGACTTCGCCGCTTCTATATTAGCCAGTTGATCCTTTAGCGCCTTTAGCTGCGCTAGTCGATTTGACGCTTGGTTTTCTAACACGTCGATAATAGTCTCTGCCGATTCCTTTTCAGCCCTTACCGCTTTAGTTTCTTCTCTTAGTTGTCTGTTCTCTTCTAGCGTTCTATAAAACAGCATCTCGATAAGGTCTATACCGTCGTAGACCTTCCCTATTCCATTCTCATTTACGTAGTTTTCCAGTTCCTCGAGCGTATAGTCGTAGATCTTCTTGTATTCGCTTATTCGTTCCTTAATCTCTATAGTCTCTTCCGCCGTAAAACTGCTGATAATGATCTTATTATTAATGACACTGGAGCGCCTGTTCGCTCTGTCAGTCTTTCTCTTTCCGCGGCGGCCAGTTACGCCGCTGTCTACCGCTAAGAAGCCTTCTATGCTTCTTACAGTGCTGGGGGTTGTTGTTGTTGGTTTTGGTGCGCATGCGTTATTCGGGTTTCCGGATAGTTCGACGGGCCCTTTCGCGCAGCGCGGGGTTTGTGTAGAGAGTGAGTTCGAGATATAATAATCCGGGCACGCAGATATGATTTAATACAGCCTTTTTGATAACTATATCTCGAACTGAGGAGGGAAAGGAATCTATGTGGTGGTGGTGGTGGGCTTCCGTAGTGGTGGTGGTGCCAAGGCCCGGCTCGGTCCGTTCCGGAACCTAAATCCCGGAAGGGGCCGAGCCGAAATCCAGGGTCCACCCTATCAATTTGTCCTACCTCTTTCTACTGCTGCAACATCTAGAACGATTTGGGTAGCTAGAGCTGATAAGTTACTAGCGACCTCTTTTCTACTATCTTAAACAGACCTACGTAGCAGGGGTTAAGCTTGGCGTTGTTTTTTAGCCTTAGGTTCTACGTGTTAAGCTATACCTTTTGGCCTTCTTCGAATTCTATTAGCGACTGCTTCCTATTAGCTCGAGTTACTATCTTTTTCTAAGCCGATTCTATTGTCTCTTTCGCTACCTTAATCGCTTCTTCTATCTAAGATTGGAGAGCTTCTGCTGCAGCGGCGGCAACTCTCTTCGACGAAGTAGTAGTAGGAGGTTCCGAAGGGCTAGGTTTGTCCAGCGCTTGAAAGCTTATTCTCGGAAGATAACTATAGGTTATCTCGAACAGTGCTAGTGAGGTAGCTTCCGATTATGCTAAATTGGCACAGAATTTGGCTACCGGCAACATCTTAACCTACTCTGCTTAATAATAACTGCAGAAGATTCGCAGATATTTTTCTATCTTGCAGTTGGCCACTTTAGACTAACTATCGGTCTAAGGGTAAGTGGCTATGCTAAGCTTTCTGCAAATTCCGAGAGCATAGTTAATAGCCTTCTATACATCGGTAGTAAATTAAGGACCCCTATCTATAGTAATAGTGTCCGGAAGGCTGTAGTGTTTCTATAAATACTGAATTAGCATTCTCGCTGTCTCTTCCGTAGTAGTTCCTTTATCCTTCGCTCGGCAGGGGATAAAGTAGCGCTCTTTGCTTAGTCGATCTACTACATCAAGCGTAGCATTATATCTACTAGAATCCGGCAGGCCAGTTACAAAATCTATTGTAATATGCTGCTACAGTTTTTTAGGGATTAGAAGTAGCTTTAACAGACCGGCCGGAAGGCCGTAACGTAGCTTCGCAACTTAGTATACGTAACAATTAGCGATAAATCGGTGGATCTGCTCGAAGATTCTTAGAAACTAGTAGATCGTCCTTACAGCTTCTATTGTGTTCTTTAAGCTAGCGTAACCGACATCCTTAGAACTATATCTAGCTAGATAATCTCTATAATTAGTTCTTCTAGAACTATTAGTTTCCCTGAACCGGTTTTGCCGAGCTTCTGTTGCTAGTTACGCTGCTCCACTTTTTCGTAGAGAGTCTCTTCCTCGGTCGCCGGCTCTACTGTGTAGACCCCTACCTCTTTCAATACCTTAGCGTCTACTATCCGCTTGGTCAGCACCTTCTGGAACATGTTCGGATCTTCCTTCGCGCGGCTAGTCTTCCCTTCTCTCCTTATTAGTGTGTTAGCCTTTCCGTTTTAAGCTCCTAGTCGATAGGTAATCTTAAAGTTAAACCCGGATAAGTAGGCGGCCTACCGAGCTTGGCAGCGTAAGAGCTTCTGCGTCTTTATAAAGTAAGTTAGTAACTGGTAGTCTGTAAGGACCTAGACTGTGCTCTTTCTAGCTATAAGCTCTAGCTTCTACTCCTCGAACGCCTGTATAATAGCTAACAGTTCTTTATCGTAGATAGCGTAGTTCCGTTCGGCCTTAGTTATAGACTTACTAAAGAAGGCTGTCGGATAGAGGGTCTCGCCGTTATTAGCGTATTAAGAAAGGACCCCTGCTGTTACTGTGTCGGAAGCATCCGTTTCTACATAGATTATCTTTTCTAGTCGGAAGTGTACTAGCCCTAGCGCTAAGGCTACTGCCTCTTTTAGTTAGTTGAAAGCCTCTACTAGAGCATCGTCGTAGTTGCTATTGCCAGGTTAGCAATAGCCGTTTCGTAGTACAGCAGAATTCGTGCTGCCTCCTTGCCCTTTAACCTCCTAAAGAGATACACTACCTTGTTAAGCTTAGTCGGGTATACTCCTAAGTCGACTAGAAGCTTAGAGCGTTTCTAGGCAGCCTAGGAGGTGTACTCGGCTAGTGCCTTACTATTGTAGGTAGTGACATTAGAGAGTTTGCTCTTAGGGACTGCAGTGTAGGCCGTCGTGTTCGTCGTCGTAGGGGTCGGGTCGCAACCGGACGCTCTAAGCTGTCGGAGCTCCTGTTCCTATTAGGAAATTATCGCGGCCTAGTAGCTTACTTACTGTTCGAGCTAGGTCTTGCGTCCCTACAGCTGCTTATATATATAGTTTATATAGTCCTGCATGTCCGTCGTATCTATAGGGATAGCGTAGTCTATCTTCGTTGTATTACTGCAGTTACTAATAGTAAGATTAGTTCCTAATATAATAGGTTTAAGAATCTTAGTTTAGAAACTTTAAGCTAGGTATCTATATAAAGGAACTAATAGGCAGTTCCTTCGTCGTCTGCTACTGTACATTTTGTACCTATAAAGCAAGCTAGCAATTTCCCCCCTTTATAGGGATATAGAGGTTTCCCTCTATATAGGGGTATAGAGATTTCTCCCCTATATAGAGGAGCAGGGTTTTCCCTCTCTATAGAGTTGCAGGATTTTCCTCTATATAGAGGATATAGAGATTTCCCTCTATACAGGGTATAGGGGGGAGAGGATACTAACTTAGCTAGGCTAGGTTAGGACTTAGTCTAACTAGGTCTTGCTAGCGCTGCTAAGTCGTACTCCTTAGAACGACGGCCGGTCTAGGCCCGGGACCTAGCAGGACGGCGTCCTCTAACATACCTGTAATTAGCTACCTCCTACTAAAAAACATTGTTAATATATATAGACAAGGGACCTAATATAGAAGACTACAGCCTGTATAGGTATTAGGGGAACTATACACGACTAGAGTAGCGGTAAAAAGAGTATACCTACAGTTAGGGACGCTGTAGCAACGCCTTAGTTAGACCTGTACTAAAGGAGTGCTTTAAGGTACTAAAGTATACCGTGTTGCAGCAGTAGAGAGGGGTGGGACTAAGTAATAGGGTAGACCCCTAGAATTTTGGCTCGGCCCTTCTGGACTGAGCTAGGCCTTAGCACACTACCCCTAAAGCCCTTACCCACCGCCGCATAGATTCCTTTCCTTCTTTAGTTCGAGATATAGTTATTAAAATAGCTGTATTAAATTATATCTACGTGCTCGGATTATTATATCTCGAACTTACTACCTATACTAACTCTGCGCTACGCGAAAGGGACCGTTGAACTATCCGGACACCTAAATAACGTATGCGCACACTACACCAGACCAAACTCCAGCACTGTAAGATAGCTATAGAGAGCTTCTTAATAGTAGAGGGCGGCGTTACAGGCTGTAGCGGAAAGAGAAAGACGGACAGACCGAGGGATAGGCGTACTAGTATCCTTAACGATAGAACGGCCACTAAGGGCCTTACAGAAGAAGGGATAGATAAAGCGAAGAAGGGGATAGCAGGCTATACAGAGCTGTATGTACGCACGCCGGATAAAATAGAAGAATATCTAGCAGAACAAGGAGCTAGGAAGGTGTTCGATATTATTACCTTTATCGAGAAGAAGTTTTATAAGAACATAGAAGAGAACAGGCGACTAAGAGAGGAAATAGAGGCAGTAATAACCGAGAAGGAATCAGCAGAAACTATTATTAACATACTAGAAAATCAAGCAGCGAATTAACTAGCACAACTAAAGACGCTAACGGCTTAGTTAGCTAATATAGAAGCAGCGGTGTCGTCGGCGCCGCTACTACATTAAGAGGAACAAGCAGAGACCGCCTTACTAGCAGCCTACAGTTAAGGTAGTACCTCGATAATGTTACTACCTAATCCGCCGGCGTTTAGAGGTAGAGATCCTAAAGACTAGGAGGCATTTAAGAAAAAGATAAAGAACAAGATAGACTGCGATTACGCCGGAAGCAGTAAAGGAGATAGATTGGCCTACCTGGAATCGCAGTTAGAAGGTAAAGCTTTTTCGCTAGTAGCAGACCTAGGAGAGGTACCCGCCGAAGAAGCAATTAAAGCACTGGATTAACGCTTCGGAGACCCCTTCCAGAAGAAGACGGCCTGTAAGCAACTAGATAAGATTAACTAGAACCGGCTAACGTTCGAGGAGTTCTACAGACTGTTTAGAAAATATGCTATTAAAGCCAAAGTGTTAGAAGATAAGCAGCTACACTTACTAAGGCAGAAGCTGAACCCTAAGCTGGCTGCAGCTATAGCTTTAGTAGAAGACAAAGACCTCGAGAGCTTCGTGCACTAAGCGAGAGTTACTGCTAGAAACCTAAGCGCCTACACAAAATCGGTATCGCGCGAATCGAACTAGAAGCTATCGACGACGCTAACAACACGACCCCCTACACCTTTCCGAAGAGCCTCCTAGCAGCTATCTTATTCGCTGCGATTATCGTTCGTCCCTACCTGCTACGCGTACAGAAAGCCTAGCTATATCGCTACTAGACGTCTGGCGACGGCCTAACAGAAGCAGGAGTATCGTGCTACGAAGCTACTGCCGCCGCTAAGAAAGACTATCCAAGCTATCGAGTCGGCGCCGAACGACACCAACAGTGTAGACAGTAGAGTGCCCTTAAGGATCTTAGGAAAAGACTAGCTAGACAGATAGGCCCCCTATCTAGCATAGACAATAGGGCACCGACGCGATCCGCATTACTAGAAGAAAGGAGCATTAACAGCTGTAACGACCCGCTCTTGGCAGCTATAGAAGTAAATACAGAAACTGCTATTATCCTTCTATTTACTATCTACCCCCTTAATAGATCGCACAGCCCCCTCCAGTTAAGAGCCTTTATCGACATAGGAGCGCCTATTAGAGCAGCGATCCACGATCGATTAGTTCAGAAACCGATAAAAGGATACAGTTATCCTGTAGAGCCAGCGTTGCCGACGCGAATTTCGGCATACAACGGACAAGACACTAATAGTGTTACGCATTATATGCTACTAAGAACTACCCTAGCTAGTCGTACTACAGAAGCGACGTTCCGAATTATAGATATTGAAAGGTTTGACATTATTATAGGACAGAAATAGATAAAGAACTAGAAATCTGTTATTAACGTAGGCGAAGGCACACTCGGATTCAAAACTCTGCAGAGTGGCGTCGCCGCTATCGAATCGGTTACTGCCGTCGCTACGAAAACGAACGTTACAACTACCGGAGCGGTTCCAATAGATCGGTCCGACCCTCTAGACACGATTGGAATAATAAGCTCGGAAGCTTTAACGACCCTCGCGAGGTCGCCGAACAATAAGATCTACGCTATCTCGATAAAAGACATTAAGGATTACCGAAAGATAATAGCTAAAGAAGAAGTAGACCCGTTAGAGGTGTTGCCAAAGGAGCTCTATAGCTATACTAATATGTTCTGAAAAGCTAACTCCAACCTCTTACCGCTCTATCGACCAGAATATAATAACAAGATCCGGCTAATAGAAGGAGCTACGCGGCCGAGAACCGAACCCCTAAGACGCTTATCGCCGGCCGAGCTGGACTAAGTAGAAGTGTTTGTTCGAGAAAACCTAGCGAAGAAGCTTATTATGCTAAGCTCTGCTAAGTATATGTTGCCGATTCTTTTCGTACAGAAACCTAGAGGTAGTCTCTGGCTGTACGTAGACTACTAAGGCCTTAATAAAGTCACTAAGAGAGATGTGTATCCGCTGCCGCTAATCGACGAGACTATACAGCGAGTGGCCAAAGCTAAGTAGTTTAGCAAGCTGGATATTCGTTAAGCGTTCTACTAGCCAAGGAGCGAGGAAGGACAAACAGAAGATCTTACAACATTCGCTACGCGTATAGGCAATTTCAAGTAGTTGGTAGTACCTTTTAGACTTACCAACGCGCCGGCGGTGTAGCAGTGTTTTATAAACTACATCTTTATAGATATGCTAGAACGGTTCGTGTCTATTTACCTAGACGATATTCTTATCTACACCGACGGAATAAGAGAACAACATACGGACTATATTAAGAGAGTGCTAATTAGGCTCTGCGAGGTTGGATTGAACGCGGACACGAAGAAGAGCGAATTCTATTAAGTCGAGGTAAAATATCTTAGTCTTATCGTCGGAAGAGACAGAATTCGGATAGACTCTACAAAGGTCGCCGCTGTAGCGGAATAGAAGCAGCCGAAATCCGGAAACACTACCTAAATTAGAGCTTTTCTCGGGTTCTGCAGCTACTATTAGCGATTTATTAAGGACTTTAGCAAGATAGCGAGACTCCTAAACGAAGTTTTAAAGAAGGAGGCTGCTAGCCTATAGAATAAGAAGTATACAGAGGCTTTTAATCGACTAAAAGAAGCGGTAGCCTCGGCACTAGTGCTGGCGCACTTTCGACTAGAAAAAACAATCTACTTAGAGACAGACGTATCCGATATAGTAACAGTAGGGGTCCTTTCTTAGTATAATAACGCCGACGGGACCCTCTATCTAGTAGCTTTCTTTAGCAAGTCTATAAACGAGGCTAAGCGGAACTACGCTATCTAGGACAAAGAACTGCTAGCTATTATCCAGGCTTTCAAGGAGTGGAAGCTAGAGCTTATAGCTAAAAAGAGTACGGTTTAGGTCCTTATAGACTATTAGTCTCTAACCTATTTTTGAAAGATGCAGAAGCTATCGCGTCGCCAAGCTCGGTAGGCTGCCTACTTATCTAGATTCGATTTTAAGATTACCTATCGACCTAGAGCTTAAAATAAAAAGGCCGACGCGTTAATAAGAAGAGAAGGGAAGACTAGCTGCGCAAAGGAAGATCCAAACATGTTCTAGAAGATAATAACCGAACGGATAGTAGATACCGAGGTATTAAAAGAAGTAGGGATCTATACAATAGAACTGCTAACAGAAGAAGAGATGCTCTACAAGAAAGTAGAACAGCTTAATTAGCAGCAGAAGCTTAGCAAAACAGGCTTAGGGAGGCTAATAGTTCTAGAAGAACTAATTATAGAGGTTATCTAGCTAGTCTATAGTTCTAAGGATGTTGGCTATACTAGCTCCAAGAAGACAATAGAAGCAGTAAGGACGATTGTTAGAGGACGCCGCCCAGCCCAGGTCCTAGACCTAAGCTAGCGGTCGCCCTAAGGACTGCGACTTAGCAGCGCTAGCACGACTCTACCCTCTGTACAGAATTACCGATACGACCCTACTCCTATACAGAGGGAGAATCCTATAGCCCTATATAGAGGAGAATTGCTGCCCCTCTAAACAGAGGGAAAACTCTATACTACCCTATAGAGGGAGAACTCCCGATCCTCTTTACAGAGTATGAACCTTGAACCCCTATATAGAGGGAAATTGCTAGCTTAGCTTTTTAGGTACAAATTGTACAGCAGCGGACGACGAAGGAACTGCCTATTAGTTCCTTTATATAGATACCTAACCTTAAGTTTCTAAACTAAGATTCTTAAGCCCTTACAACGATCTACTAGTTTCTGCGAATCTTCGAACAGATCCACTAGTTTATCTAGACTCTAGTAGAGGCAGGAGGACCCTAATAGGAGGACAGGATAAAAATTACCTCCTTAGAGGTAGGCCTCTCTAAGGAGATTATAACAGGACTAGTAGGCGTAATACGACTAGCTATATACGAGGAATTCTGTAATCTCCTTAGGATAGTTGACGATTAGCAGCGCAGGCTCGGACAGATAAGCTGTGCTTACGAGATGCAACAACCCCTCTAGCAGCAGACAGACGCTATAGACTAGGAACCAACGACGACGAGGGTAGCAGCAGCCGCTACCGTACAGCCAATAGCCGCTACTAAAAGAGCATAATAGGTAGATATAGCTACCCTTAACAAGAGGCAAGCAGAAGGGAGCTGCTACTAGTGTAGCAAGATAGGCTATACTGTACAGAATTGCAGGCTTTTGCTAGTAGAGAGACCTAGGGGACGGCCGACTACTGCAAGGGTAGCAACTGCAGCGCCCTAACAAGAGGATTAGGAGTCCTACTTAGACAACAATAAGTCGGGAAAAGAATAGCCTCTAAGCGAAGGCTCTGCTAGAGGCGTATACGAGATAGATTGCTAAATTAAAGCACTACTTAGCTATCTTTTAAGAGCAACTATATAACGACTACACCGTTTATTGTACGGCCTACGCTAAATAGGTCCGCAATAGCGCGGACATTAATTAACATAGGATGTTTAGTGTACAGAGTAATTAGCGAAGACTTCGTACAGAAACACTATACTAAGACGACCCCTATAGTAAGGACTTATACCTCTATGTCGTATAGGACAAGTTAGGGTATAACCTAATATTAGGGAAGCTATAGATAGAGCGCTAGCGAGGCAAGCTAGACGTTGGACGAGGACGGCTATACCTAGCAGTAACGAAGTAGAGGCTCCGAGACTAAGGGAGGGCTCTGTAGGGCAGCAATGCTATGGCCGAAGTTAATACAGCGACGAAGCAGAGGCCTCGAGACTAAGGGAGGGCTCTATAGGGTAGCAATACTAAGGCTAAAATCAACACTGCGACTGCGGACATTAAGAAGGCATTAGCACCTAAGAAAGCGACGGACCCTTATACGAAGCTCCTAAGGGAATACGCAGGATACCTGGACCTCTTCGAGCCAAAGTCGGCCTCGAAACTGCCGCTACACCGAGGAGAAGGGATTAACTACAACATCTAGCTAGAGCCCTGTCTAGATAGGAGTCTGCCTAAGGTACTATACGGTCTGCTATACGGAATGTCCTCTAGAGAACTCCTAGTACTACGCAAGACACTAGACTACCTACTTGCTAAAGGTTTCATTTAGGCAAGTACCTTGTCTGTAGGGGCGCTAGTGCTGTTTGTCTATAAAGAGGGCAAAGCTGGCTTGCGTTTCTATATAGACTATAGAGGCATTAACGCGATTACTAAGAAGGACCGGTACCCCCTACCCCTTATTAAGGAGACTCTTGGACGGATTAGCAAGGCAAAGTAGTTTACTAAGCTTAACGTAGTCTCGGCTTTCTACAAGATATAGATTAAGGAAGGCTATAAATAGATAACTGCCTTCTGTACGAAATATAGTCTTTTCGAGTAGCTTGTTACCCCCTTTAGCCTTGCTAATACACCAGCAACCTTCTAGAGGTATATTAACAAGTCCCTATAAGTGTTACTAGACGATATCTGCTTAGCGTACCTTGACGACACCCTGGTTTTTACAGACGGTAACTTAGGTTTTATTATCGAGGCAGGGAAAGGCATTAGTATAGATAGGAAAAAGATTAATGCTATTAAGCAATAGAAGCCTCCTACGAGCGTTAAGGGTATATAGGAATTTCCTAGGTTTGCTAACTTCTACCGCTAGTTTATATAGAACTACTTAGAGATCGTACGCCCCCTAGTCGGGCTAATATATAAGGACAAGCAGTTTAAGTAGACGGACGAGTGCGATAGGAGCTTTAACAAGCTAAAGGAGCTCTTTACTACAGGACTAACGCTTGCCGCCTTCGACCTAGAACGTACGTCGATACTAGAAACTAACTCCTTAGGTTACTACATAGGGGGTATCCTGTTATAGATAGGCTCAGACGGACTTCTACACCTATATGCGTGCTTCTCTAAGAAGAACTCCCTAGCTAAGTGCAACTACCCTATCTACGACAAGGAGTTGCTAGCGGTCGTACAGTATTGCGAAGTATAGAATAGAGAACTCTGCTTAGTCCCTAAGTTCCTTGCCCTAACTAACTACAAGAATCTGGAGTACTCTACGCAGCCCTAGAAGCTGTCCAAAAGGCACGTACGATAGGCAATATACCTAAACTGGTTTAATATAAGACTCTGGTATCGCAAGGGTAAGGACAATAGCAGGGCCGATGCGCTATCTATACGGGACTAGGACATGCCAACGACGTATAAGGACGACTAGTTAAAGTTACGAATATTCCAGATGTTTAAGGAGGAGCTAGGCGAAGGGACTATCTGCCTAGTAGCAGTATACATATAAGAGCCCTAACTGTAGGCATAGGAAGAGGTAGTAAAAAAGGACGAGGTATATCGAGGGGCCCGTACAGCAATCTAAGGAGGACAGAGGAAGCTCCTAGCAGAACTTTACCTTAAGATGTCGGCTACAGAGTGCTTAGTAGACAAGGAGAACAATCTAAAGTTCAGGAATCAGATTTAGGTCCTAGCAGACAAGAAGCTCTGTACGAGCTTAATTGTGAGGGGCTTAAGAATCTTAGTTCGGAAACTTGAGGTTAGGTATCTATATAAAGGAACTGATAGGCAGTTCCTTCGTCGTCTGCTGCTGTACAATTTGTACCTACGAAGCCAAGCTGGCAATTTCCCCTTTATGTAGGGGTGCAAGGTTCACCCTCTGTACAGAGGATCGGGAGTTACCTCCTCTGTACAGTAGTACAGAGTTTTCTCCCTTATTTAGAGGGGCGGTGTTGCAGCAGTGGAAAGGGGTGGGACTAAGTAATAGGGTGGACCCTTGGAATTTCGGCTCGGCCCGGACGGGCCGAGCCAGGCCTTGGCGCCACCACTACGAAAGCCTACTACTACCACTACCACATAGATTCCTTTCCCTCCTTAGTTCGAGATATAGTTATTAAAAAGGCCGTATTGAATTATATCTGCGTGCCTGGATTATTATATCTCGAACTTACTCTCTATACACACCCTGCGCTGCGCGAAAGGGCCCGTCGAACTATCCGGAAACCCGAATAACGCACGCGCACCAACAACAACAACCCCTAGCACCGTAAGAAGATAGAAGGCTTCTTAGCGGTAGACAGCAGCGTAACAGGCCGCTGTAGAAAGAGAAAGACTAACAGAGCGAACAGGCGCTCCAGTGTCATTAATAATAAGATTATTATTAGAGGTTTTACGGCGGAAGAGACCGCAGAGATTAAGGAACGAATAAGCGAATATAGGAAGATCTACGACTGCACAATCGAGGAACTGGAGGACTATGTAAACGAGAATAGGATAGGAAAGGTCTACGATAGTATAGACCTTATTAAGACGCTGTTCTACAGAACGCTGGAAGAGAACAGACAACTAAGAGAAGAAACTAAAGCAGTGAGGGCCGAAAAGGAATCGGCAGAGACTATTATCGACGTGTTAGAACACTAGGCGTCGAATCGACTAGCGCAGCTAAAGGCGCTAAAGAATCAGATAGCTGATATAGAAGCAGCAAAGTCGCTGCCACTGCGTCGAGAAGAACAAGCAGAGACTGCCTTACTAGCGGCCTATAGTTAAGGTGGCACTACGATAACGCCACTGCCGGACCTACCGGTTTTCGGTAGCGGAGACCCTAAAGCGTAGGAGGCGTTCAATAAGAAGATCAAGAATAAGATAAGCCGCGATTACGCGATGTCTTTTATTCGGATCTGCTAAGTTTGGACCCTAACGATAGTCTTCTAGAACAGGGGTTCAGCGAACCCCTACCAATCGAGATAGACGATACCTTAGTAGAGAAGAAAAAGAGAAGAAATAGCGCGCTATAGATAGATCTATATAGACCTCTACAGCGACGTACAGGCTAGCTACGCTACAGCTTAAATAGCAGCTAGCTTAGATTAGATAGCTCCGATTAGATAGCGCTAAGTAAAAGACATTAGATAGCAACGACGTAAGAAGGAAGATAGAAAAAGGAGATGTTTTCGAGATAAGGAAGTTAAAGAGGTAACGTCGGTTTTAAAAAGGGTCTCTATAGAAGGAGCAGCAAATTAGACGAAAGAAAAAGAGGATAAATTAGAAGCAGAAGATAAAGAAGAAGAGTAAATTAAAAAAAAAGACAAGAGGAAGATAGAAGGATAAGTAAGCAGTTAAGGTCGACTACTAGTAAGGGAAGGGGATAGTGTTGCAGCTGTAGAAAGGAGTAGGACTAAGTAATAGGGTAGATCCTTGGAATTTCGGCTTAGCCCTTCTAGACCGAGCCGGGCCTTGGCACACTACCCCTAAAGCCCTTACCTACTGCTGTATAGATTCCTTTCCTTCCTTAGTTCGAGATATAGTTATTAAAACAGCTGTATTAAATTATAGCTACGTACTCGGATTATACTAAGGCAGAGAGGTAAGCGTACTGCCGCTATTAGAGCTTACTAAACTAACTTAGGGTATAGTAGCGTTAAGAGGGGGGAGGGGGGTATTGTTAGAGGACGCTGTCCTACTAGGTCCTAGACCTAGACTAGCTATCGTCCTAAGGAGTACGACTTAGCAGCGCTAGTAAGACCTAGCTAGACTAAGTCCTAACTCGGCCTAGCTAAGTCGGTATCCCCTCCCCCTATACTCTATATAGAGGGAAATCTCTACACCCCTATATAGAGGGAAATCTCTGTACCCTATATAGAGGAAAATCTTTGCACCCCTATATAGAGGGAAATTGCTAGCTTGCTTTATAGGAACAAAATATACAGTAGCAGACGACAAAGGAACTGCCTATTAGTTCCTTTATATAGATACCTAGCCTTAAGTTTCTAAACTAAGATTCTTAAGCTCCTTATAGTATCTGTCGCTAACGACGTTTATAAAATCTAACGGCTTAGCTAATTAGACAATATAGACGAGGTTAGCGACGTCCTTTTCTATAGTATTGCTTTAGTGTTAGGGGACGCTGCCTAGCCCAGGTCCTGGACCCGACCTAAGCTAGCCGTTGCCCTAAGGACTGCAACTTAGCAGCGCTAGCACGACCCTACCCTCTGTACGGAATCACCGACAGGCCCCTACTCCTGTACAGAGGAAGAACCCTATAGCCCTATATAGAGGGGAATTGCTGCCCCCCTAAACAGAGGGAAAACTCTGTACTACTATATAGAGGGAGAACTCCTAATCCTCTATATAGAGTGTAAACCTTGTACTCCTACATAGAGGGAAATTGCTAGCTTAGCTTTATAGGTACAAATTATACAGTAGCAGACGACAAAGGAACTGCCTATTAGTTCTTTTATATAGATACCCAACCTTAAGTTTCTAAACTAAGATTCTTAAGCCCTTATATTAGGAACTAATCTTACTATTAGTAACTATAGTAATAAAACAAGATAGACAGTAACATCTCTATAGAACCTACGGCTATACAGGGACAGATACACTGCGCGTACGAGGAGCTGTTAGCACACAAGGCCTAGCTCGAACAGTAAGTAAGCTACTAGACTGCGATAATTTCCTAATAGGAACAAGAGCTACGACAGCTTAGAGTGTCTAATTGCGATCCGACCCCTACGACGACGACGACGAACACGATAGCCTATACCCTGGCCTCTAGGAGCAAACTCCCTAATGTTACTACCTACGACAGTAAGGCTCTAGCCGAGTACCCCTCCTAGGCTGCCTAGATACGCTCTAAGCTTTTAGTCGACTTAGGAGCCTACCCGACCGAGCTAGACAAGGTAGTATACCTCTTTAGTAGGTTAAAGGGCAGGGCGGCAGCACGGATTCTGCTATACTACAAGACGGCTATTACTAACCTAGCAATAGCTACGATAACTGATACGGATATGGATGTGGACAGCTAGCAGCTAGGCTTGGCAGGGCCAGGCTTGGCGCACACTCAAATACCTCCACCTCCGCTTGTACGTAGATTCTTCCCTCTCCAGCCTTGGATATAGTTATCAAAGACGGGTATTAACCTTGCGTCTACCGCAGTCAGATCATTATATCCAAGGCTCACTTCAACAACACCCGCACTACGCGAAAGAGCCCGTTGAATTACATCCGGGTACTCGAATAATGTACGTGCAACCGACAACCCAGAGTGTGTACTGCAGACGTACAAAGGAGGCCGTCGAATTATATCCGGTTACTTAATTGTGCGTATGCATACTACTCTACCCTCCCCCGATCGAGAAGAAGAGAGAGTTTTAGGGAAGAGAAGTGCCCCTATCGAGAAGAAGAAGAGTTTTGAAGAGAGAGAGTGCCCCTATAAGAGGGATGTTAGGAAGAGAAGTGCCTACGCGAGCAGATCGCGAGTTTTGAAGAAGAGCGAGAGCGACAAGAGAGCGACGAGAGCGGGAGGACGACGACGACGACGACGACGCGAGGACGACAATGTAGGAGCGACGAGAAGGAGAGCGAGGACGAGGACGAGGAAGAAGACAGCGTACCTAGCAGGACCTAGGGCGACGACATTCGTTTTTTTAGGTCTTTGACAGACCATTCTATTCGGACAAGGCCTATCGAGACAGTTCAGCAATCGGCAACACAAGCACTAGCGAGCCCCAAGCACCAGCGATCCCCTAGGCAGAGCACTAGCTGCAGAGCACCAGCTGCAGAGCACCAGCTGCAGAGCACCTAGGCCGAGTAAGAGCACCTAGGCCGAGCAAGAGCACCGAGCGAGAGCACTAGGCAGGCAGCTGCAGACAACAGAGGCACAGCTGCAGGCAACACAGGGCAGACAGGGCTACTGCAGGCAACACACTGTTTAGGAGCATGTTTACAGGTACAGCTGCTACAGGCAGGCACAGCTAGCTCCAGGCACAGCTGCTGCAGACAACCCAGGCACGAGCACCCAGGCACGAGCACCTAGGCACGAGCACCTACAAGAGCATAGAGCAAGAGCACAAGGCACAGCAACTGCAGACAGGCACAGCTGCTACAGACAACAGAGGGCACAGCAGCTACAGACAGGCACAGCTGCTGCAGACAACACAGGCAAAGCAGAGGCAGCACAGTTTAGAGGCACAGCTGCAGGCAGGCAGCTGCAGACAACACAAGCACTGCATGTTCAGAAAGGCAGCTGCAGACAACAGAGGCACAGCTGCACCAGGCAGAGCACCAGGCAGGCACAGCTGCTACGGACAATACAGACAAAGCACAGGCAAAGCGACGGCTCAAGAAGCGACGGCTCGAGAAGCGACCGTCTGAGAAGCGAGCGACCGTCGACAAGCGAGCGACGGTCTGAGAAGCGAGCGACGGCTTAAGAAGCGAGCGACCGTCGAGGAGCGACACGTGTTTGCAAGACGACCTTGACGACCTCCGCGACCTCTGCAACCTCCGAGACCTCCGCGACCTCTGCAGCAAACAAGGCAGAACAAGGCACCAAAGCGACGTCAAAAGGCACCAAACAAGGCACTAATCGAGGCCGGAAGCAACGGCAAAACGCACGAGATTGAGGCTCAAAAACGCACGAGATTGAGGCTCAAAAAGGCACGAGATTAAGGCTCAAAAACGCACGAGATTGAGGCTCCAAACGCACGGAAATTGAAGCTCAAAAGCGACCTCAAAAGCGACCTCAAAAGCGACCTCAAAAGCGACCTCAAAAGCGACCTCAAAAGCGACCTGTTTTGGTGCGACCTGATTGGCTGATAGCGAAGCTGAATCTGCGACCCCTACGACCGGGTTTGGAGCGACCTGTTTTGATGCGACCTCTGCGACTGAATTTGCGACCTGGATTGGTGCGACCTAATTGGCTGATTGCGATTGATTGATTGCGATTGAGG
Source organism: Pseudocercospora ulei (assembly GCA_016165855.1). Taxonomy (NCBI): domain Eukaryota; kingdom Fungi; phylum Ascomycota; class Dothideomycetes; order Mycosphaerellales; family Mycosphaerellaceae; genus Pseudocercospora; species Pseudocercospora ulei. The sequence continues at coordinate 281,075 of JACWNB010000036.1, forward strand.
GCAATCGCTGGTTGGGGAGGGCGGTAGTGATACGGATGTGGATGTGGACAGCTGGCAGCTAGGCTTGGCAGGGCCAGGCTTGGCGCACACTCAAATACCTCCACCTCCGCTTGTACGTAGATTCTTCCCTCTCCAGCCTTGGATATAGTTATCAAAGACGGGTATTGACCTTGCGTCTACCGCAGTCAGATCAATAACGATGCTCTAGGCAGCTCTTAACAAGAGTTACAAGGACCTAGACTACGAGAGTCGAGCACTCCTATAGGTTAATACGATAAAGCAAGGATATAAGACTATATAAGAGTTCCTTACAGAATTCGACTGGACTCTAGCAGAGGTAGGAGGTTGATCCAGGCACGCAGATATAATTCAATATAGCCTTTTTAATAACTATATCTCGAATTAAGGAGGGAAAGGAATCTATATAGTAGTAGGCGAGAGCTTTAGGGGTAGCGTACTAAGGCCTGGCTCGGTCCGGAAGGGCCGAGCCGAAATTCCAAGGGTCTACCCTATTACTTAGTACTACCCCTTTCTGCTGCTGCAACACTACCCCCCTCCCTTATTAGCAGTCGCCCTCGACTGCTTACTTATCCGTTCCTCTTTTTTTTTTTTTTATAGTTACTATCTAACGTCTTCACTTAGCGTCTATCTAATCCGTTCTACCTGATCGTAGCTATCTAATCGGAGCTAGCGGTTACTAGAACTGCAGCGTAACTAGTCTATATGCTACTATATAGGTCTATATAGATCTATCTGCAGCTCCCTATCTTCTTCTTCTTCTTTCTCTACTAAGGCCCTTACGTATCGTAGGGCTAGCGGCGTCGGCTTCGTTCTTAGGCGAACCGGCGTTACTAAGAGCACTAGAACTAGTAGTTCCGTCCTAATCTTAACGTCGTTATCCTTTTAGCGAAGCCGACTAGTAAGGACGATGCTAACGAGGACGGTAGCTAGGCTCGCCAATCTCGATCGCTTTTACCGATATCTATATCGATAGGGCGGACGCGGTTCTTCTTTTTTCTTCCTAATCCGCTAGCTTTAAAGCTACTTAGGCTGCAGTTTCTTTAGGTTCTAGACGTAAAACTCCCTTAGCAGCTCTGCTGAATTCCAGAGGTTCTCGACCAGATACTATTTATAGTCTTCTAGCTATCCTTTCTATAAGATCCTCGCTTCGATAGATCCTCTTCGTCTTCTTATATCTATAACATCTTCCACCTCCTATTCTTCTTCTTTACTGTCTATTTCGATCGATAGGGGTTTGGCGAACCCCTAATACGGAAGACTATCTTTAGGGTCTAGGCTTAGCAGATCCGAATAAAAGACATCGTAGATCCGGAATGATTTCGGTAGCTAGAGCCGGTAGGTTACTGGCGACCTCTTTTCTATTATCTTAAACGGACCTACGTAACAGGGATTAAGTTTCGCACTGCCTTTTATCCTTAGGTTCTGCATATTAAGCTATACCTTTTGGCCTTCCTTGAATTCCATTAGTAACCTCTTTCTATTAGCTCGAGTTACTATCTTCTTCTAAGCTGATTTTATCGCTTCTTTCGCTACCTTAATCGCTTCTTCTATCTAAGATAGGAGCGCTTCTGCCGCTGCTGCGGCGATTCTCTTCGACGAAGTGGTAGTAGAAGGTTCTAAAGAGCTAGGTTTGTTTAGTAGTTAAAAGCTTATCCTCGGAAGATAGCTGTATGTTATCTCGAACGGCGCTAGTAAGGTAGCTTCTAATCGTGCTAAATTGGCGCAGAATTCGGCTATCAGCAACACCTTAACCTATTCTGTTTAATAATAGCTGCAGAATATTCTTAGATATTTCTCTATCTCTTAGTTAGCTACTTTAGACTAGCTATCGGTCTAAGGGTAAGCAGCCGTGCTAAGCTTTCTACGAATTCCGAGGGCTTAGTTAATAGCTTTCTATACATCGGCGGTAAATTAAGGACCCCTGTCCGTAGTAATAGTGTCCGGCAGCCTATAGTGCTTCTATACGTATAATCTGACTACAGTAGACGCAAGGTTAATACCCGTCTTTGATAACTATATCCAAGGCTAGAGAGGGAAGAATCTACGTACAAGCGGAGGTGGAGGTATTTGAGTGTGCGCCAAGCCTGGCCCTGCCAAGCCTGCCACCTTCCAGCACCTTCCAGCCTACATCCGTATTACTACTGCCCTCCCCAACTAGCGATTGCCCTTAATCGCAATCAATCCATTAATCGCAATCAGCCAATCAGGTCGCACCAATCCAGGTCGCAAATTCAGTCGCAGAGGTCGCTTTTGAGCTTCAATTTCTGTGCTTTTTGAGCCTTAATCTCGTGCCTTTTTGAGCCTTAATCTCGTGCCTTTTTGCTATCGCTTTCGGCCTTAATTGGTGCCTTGTTTGCTGCCTTGTTTGGTGCCTTGCTAAGGCTGCAGAATTCTCAGAGGTCGCGGCTGCAGAGGTTGTCGGGGCCGCGGAGGTCGCGGAGGTAGTTAAGGCCGCGGAGGTCGCGGAGGTCGTCGAGGTTGTCTTGCAAACACATGTCGCTTTTCGAGCCGTCGCTTTTCAAGCAGTCGCAGAGGTCTCGGAGGTCGTCGGGGTCGCGGAGGTCGCAGCCTACGTACGTATGTCGCTTTTCGACGGTCGCTTCTCGACAGTCGCTTCTCGAGCCGTCGCTTTGCTTCTCGGACGGTCGCTTGCTTCTTAACGGTCGCTTGTTCTCGACGGTCGCTCGCTTCTCAGACCGTCGCTCGCTTCTCAAGCGGTCGCAGAGGTCTCGGAGGTCGTCGGGGTCGTTGCTGCAGAGGTCGCGGAGGTCGATGGGGCTGTAGAGGTTGTCGGGGTGCCAAACTGCGTCGCTTCTCGAGCCGTCGCTTCTTAGACGGTCGCTCGCTTCTTAACGGTCGCTCCTCGACGGTCGCTTCTCGACGGTCGCTCGCTTCTCAAGCCGTCGCTCGCTTCTTAGACCGTCGCTCGCTTGTCGACGGTCGCTCGCTTCTTAAGCCGTCGCTCGCTTCTTAGACCGTCGCTTTGCCTGTGCTTTGCCTGTGCTTTGTCTAGTGCTTGGCCTAGGTGCTCGTGCCTGGTGCTCGCTCGGTGCTCTGCCTTGTGCTCTTCTAAACCTGAACAATGTGTGTTGTCTATAGCTGCCTGTTGTCTGCAGCTGCCTTTCTGAACATGCAGTGCCTAGGTGCTCGTGCCTAGGTGCTCGTGCTTGCTGGTGCTTAGGCTGTTGCAATTGTCGGTTGTCTCGTTGCAATTGGCCTTGTCTGAATAGAACAGTCTGTTAAAGACCCGAAAAAACGAATGTTGTCGCCCTAGGTCCTGCTAGGTGCGTCTTGTCGTCGTCGTCGCTCTCGCTCCTCGCTCTTGCTCCTTATCCTTGTCGCTCCTATATCGTCCTTCTCGACCTTCTCGTTCTTCTCGACCTTCTCGTCGCTCTCGTTCTCGTCGCTCTCGTCGCTCTCTCGCTCTCGTCCTTGTCGCTCCTACATCCTTCTCGTCCTATCTTAAAACTTCAAAACTCGTACGATCTGCTTATAGGGCACTTCTCTTCCTAATATCCCTCTTATAGGGGCACTCTCTCTCTTCTCGATAGGGGCACTTCTCTTCCCTTAAACTCTTCTTCTCGATGTCCTCTGTAATGGACCTCTCTCTTTAAAACTCTTCTTCTCGATTGGGGGAGGGGGGGGTAGAGTAGTATGCATATGCACAATTAAGTAACCGGATAAAATTCGACAGCCTCCTTTATACGTATACAGTATACACTCTAGGTTGGTTGCACGTACGTTAATCGAGTACCCGGATGTATTTCAACAGGCTCTTTCGCGTAGTGCAGGTATTGTTAAAGTAAGCCTTGGATATAATAATCTGACTGCAGTAGACGCAAGGTCAATACCCGTCTTTGATAACTATATCCAAGGCTGGAGAGGGAAGAGTCTACGTACAAGCGGAGGTGGAGGTATTTGAGTGTGCGCCAAGCCTGACCCTGCCAAGCCTGCTACCTTCTAGCACCTTCTAGCCTACATCCGTATCAACGTACTAGATGAACATTCTCGCTGTTTCTTCTGCAGTAGTTCCTTTATCTTTAGCTCGGTAGGGGATAAAATAGCGTTCTTTGCTTAGTCGATCTACTACATCAAGCGTAGCATCGTATCTATCGGAATCCGGCAGGCCGGTTACGAAGTCTATTGTAATGTGCTGCTATAGTTTCTCGGGGATTGGAAGTGGCTTTAGTAGGCCGGCCGGAAGGCCGTAACGTGGCTTCGCTGCTCGGCACACGTAACAGTTAGTAATAAACTAATGTATCCGCTCGAAGATTCGCAAAAACTAGTAGGTCGTCCTTATTGCTTCTATCGTCTTCTTCGATCCTGCGTAACCAACGTCCGTAGAGCTATAGACTAGCTAGATAACCTCTGTAATTAGTTCTTCTAGAATAATCAGTTTCCCTAAGCCGGTTTTGCCAAGCTTCTGCTGCTAATTAAGCCGTTCTACTTTCTCGTACAGCGTCTCTTCTTTAATTAGCGGCTCTATCGCACAGATCCCTACCTCTTTCAACACCTCGACGTCTACTATTCGTTCTGTTAGCACCTTCTGAAACATGTTCGGATCTTCTTTCGCGCAGCTGGTCTTTCCTTCTCCTCTCGTTAACGCGTCTGCCTTTCTATTTTAAGCTCCTAGTCGATAGGTAATCTTAAAATCGAATCCGGATAAGTAGGCAGCCTACTAGGCTTGGCGCCGTAACAACTTCTGCGTCTTTATAAAGTAGGTCAGTAACTGGTAGTCCGTAAGGACCTAGATCGTGCTCTGTCTAGCTATAAGCTCCAGTTTCCACTCTTCGAACGCCTGAGTAATAGCTAGCAGTTCTTTATTATAAATAGCGTAGTTCCTCTTAGCATTATTTATAGACTTGCTAAAGAAAGCTACCGGATAGAGAGTCTCGTCGTCGTTAGCGTATTAAGGTAGGACCCCTGCCGTTACTATGTCGGAAGCGTCTGTCTCTACGTAGATTGTCTTTTCTAGTTAGAAGTGCACTAGCACTAGCGCTAAGGCTACTGCCTCCTTTCGCGGTTGAAAGCTTCCGTACACTTCTTATTCTATAGACTAGCGGCCTCCTTTTTCAACGCCTTATTTAGTGGTCTCGCTATCTTACTAAAGTCTTTAATAAACTGTCGATAGTAGCTACAGAATCTGAGAAACGCTCTGATTTGCGTAGTGTTTCCAGATGTCGGTTACTTCCATTCCGCGACAGCAGCTATTTTTAATAGATCTATCTAAATTCCTTCTCTTCTAACGATAAGGCCGAGGTATTTAACTTCGGTCTAGTAGAACTCGCTCTTCTTTGTGTCTGCGTTTAATCCGACCTTGCGGAGTCTTTTCAACACCCTCTTAATATAGTCCGTATGTTGCTCTCTCGTTCCCTCTGTGTAGATAAGAATGTCGTCTAAGTAGATAGATACGAACCGTTCTAGCATATCTATAAAGGTGTGGTTTATAAAGCGTTGCTACACTGCCGGCGCGTTAGTAAGTCCGAAAGGCATTTCTAGCTACTTGAAATTGCCCATATACGTAGCGAATGTCGTAAGATATTTAGTTTGTCCTTCTTTGTTCCTTAACTAGTAGAACGCTTAGCGGATATCCAGCTTGCTAAACTACTTAGCCTTAGCTACTCGTTGTATAGTCTTATCGATTAGAGGCAGCGGATACACATCTCTCTTAGTAACCTTATTAAGGCTACGGTAATCTATATACAGTTAGAGACTGCCTCTAGGTTTCCTTACGAAAAGAATTAGTAACGCATATTCCGCAGAGCTTAGCGTAATAAACTTCTTCGCCAAGTTTTCTCGAACAAACACTTCTACCTAGTCCAGCTCGGCTAGCGATAAGCGTCTTAGGGGTTCTGTTCTCGGCAGTACGGCTCCTTCTTTTAACTGAATCTTGTTGTTATATTCCGGTTAATCCGGGCACGCAGATATGATTCAATACGGCCTTTTTGATAACTATATCTCGAACTAAGGAGGGAAAGGAACCTATGTAGTAGTGGTGGTGGGCTTTCGTAGTGGTAGTGCCAAGGCCCGGCTCGGTTCGTTCCGGAACCTAAATCCCGGAAGGGGCCAAGCCGAAATCTAGGGTCCACCCTATTAATCTGTCCCACCTCTTTCCACTGCCGCAACACTACCCCTCCCCCCCTTACTAGCGGTCGCCCTCGACCGCTTAGTTACCCTATCTATCCGAAAATCCCTGCTTTTTTTTTTTTGATTTACCGTCTCCTTCTCGAAAAATCCCCTCTAATGCTAACGTTACTTCTTCCGTCTTCTATCAAAAACAACGTTCTTTTTATCGCTTCTTCAATTTCTTACGTCGTCGGCGTCTGAAGTCCTTTACTTAGCGTCTATCTAATCCGTGCGCCTGATCCGTGCTATCTGATCTGAGCCGTAGGTTATCTGAGCTGCGGCGTGGCTAGTCTGTGCGTCGCCTCGGGGGTCTATATAGATCCGTCCGCAGCGTCGTTTCTTCTTCTTCTTTTTCTTTTCTTTTCTACCAAAGCCTTTACCTACTACAGGGTCGGCGGCGCTGGCACGCCACAGCGTCGGCGAGCTGCCTGCCGACCCTGCAGTAGGTAGTGGCCGCGTCGAAGACCTCCCTAAGGCGACCGCTACGATCGTTTTCTTTCGGCCTCCGCGCCGATGGAGCGGACGCGGCTTTTCTTCTTTCTGAACTATCAACTTCGGAGCCACTCAGGCTTCGGCTTTTCCAGGTTCCGCATATAGAACTTTCTTAGCAGCTCCGCCGAGTTTCGTAGGTTCTCGACCGGATACTATTTATAGTCTTCTAGCTATCCCTTCTACGAGATCCTCGCTTTAATAGACCCCCTTATCTTCTTTACGTCCATTACATCTTCTACCTCCTACTCTTCTTCCTTACTGTCCATCTCGATAGGCAGGGGTTCGGCGAACCCCTGCTCTAGCAGACCGTCCTTAGGGTCTAGGCTTAGCAGATCTAAATGGAAAACGTCGTAGATCTGGAACGATTTCGGTAGCTGGAGCCGATAGGTCACCGGCGACCTCTTTTCTATTATCTTAAACGGACCTACGTAGCGCGGATTAAGCTTGGCGTTCCCTTTTAGCCTTAGGTTCCGCGTGTTAAGCCAGACCTTTTGACCTTCCTCGAATTCCGTCGGTAACCGCTTCTTATTAGCTCGAGTTACTATCTTCTTGTAAGCTAATTCCATCGCGTCTTTCGCCACTTTGATCGCTTCTTCTATCTAAGATCGGAGTGCTTCCGCCGCTGCGGCGGCGACTCTCTTTGACGACGTAGTAGTGGTAGAAAGCTCCGGCGAGCCGGCGTCGCTTGGTGGCTAAAAGCTTATTCTCGGAAGACAGCTATGTGTTATCTCGAACAGCGCTAACGACGTTGCTTCTGACTGTGTTGAGTTCGCGCAGAATTCAGCTATTGGCAACACCTCGACCCACTTTTTTTGGTAATGGCTGCAGAAGGTTCGCAGATATCGCTCTATCTTGCAATTAGCCACTTTAGACTAACTGTCGGTCTGCGGGTAAGCGGCTGTGCTGAGCTTTCTACGAATTCCGAGAGCGTAGTTAATGGCTTTCTACACGTCGGCAGTGAATTGAGGACCCCTATCCGTAGTAATAGTGTCCGGCAGGCTATAGTGCTTCTATACGTGTCTAATTAACATCTGTACGGTCTCTTCTGCAGTAGTTCCTTTATCCTTAGCTTAGCAGGGGATGAAGTAGCACTCTTTGCTTAGCCGGTCTACTACATTAAGCGTAGCGTCGTAGCCGTCTGAATTCGGCAGGCCGGTTACGAAATCTATCGTAATGTGCTGCTACGGCTTCTCGGGGATCGGAAGTGGCTTCAGCAGACCGGCCGGAAGACCGTAACGTAGCTTCGCGGCTCGGCATACGTAACAGTTGCCGATAAACTGGTGGATCTGCTCGTAGATCTGCGGAAACCAGTAGGTCGTCCTTACGGCTTCTATCGTCTTCTTCGAACTAGCGTAACCAACGTCCTTCGAGCTATAGACTAGCTGGATAACCTCTATAATTAGTTCTTCTAGAACTATTAGCTTCCCTAAGCCTGTTCTGCCGAGCTTCTGCCGCTTATTAAGCCGTTCTACCTTCTCGTAGAGCGTCTCTTCTTCAATCGGCGGCTCTATCGGTTCCGGTTCGGTCTGCAGTTCCGCCGCGCAGATCCCCGCTTCCTTTAATACCTCGGCGTCTACTATCCGTTCGGTCAGCACCTTCTGGAATATGTTCGGATCTTCCTTCGCGCGACTTATCTTCCCTTCTCTTTGCGTCAACGCGTTAGCCTTTCCATTTTAAGCTCCTAGTTAATAGGTAATCTTAAAATCGAACCCTAATAAGTAGGCGGCCTACCGTGCTTGACGCCGTAAGAGCTTCTGCGTCCTTATAAAGTAGGTTAGCGACTGGTGGTCCGTAAGGACCTGGACTGTGCTCTTTCCAGCTATAAGCTCCGGTTTCTACTCCTCGAAAGCCTGAATAATCGCTAGCAGCTCCTTATCGTAGATAGCGTAGTTCCGCTTAGCTTCCGTTATAGATTTGCTAAAGAAGGCTACTAGGTGGAGGGTCTCGCTATCGTTAGCGTATTAAGAAAGGACCCCTGCCGTTACTGTATCGGAAGCGTCCGTTTCTATGTAGATCGTCTTTTCCGGTCGGAAGTGCGCTAGAACCGGCGCCGAGGCCACTGCTTCTTTTAGCTGGTTAAAGGCTTCCGTGCACCTCTTATTCTATAGGCCGGCGGCCTCTTTCTTTAGCGCCTCGTTTAGGGGTCTCGCTATCTTGCTGAAGTCCTTAATAACCCGTCGATAGTAGCTGCAGAAGCCGAGAAACGCTCTGATTTGCGTAGTATTTCCAGACTTCGGCTGCTTCTATTCGGCGACGGCAGCGACCTTTAAGGGGTCTATCCGAATTCTATTCCTTCTAACGATCAGACCGAGATATTTGACTTCGGTCTGATAGAACTCGCTCTTTTTCGTGTCCGCGTTTAATCCGACCTCGCGGAGCCTGGTTAGCACCTTCTTAATATGGTCCATGTGCTGTTCTTTCGTCCTATCTGTATAGATAAGAATGTCGTCCAAATAGATAGACACGAACCGTTCTAGCATATCTATAAAGATATAGTTTATAAAGCGTTGCTACACTGCCGGCGCGTTGGTGAGTCCGAACGGCATTACTAGCTACTTAAAATTGCCTATACGCGTAGCAAACGTCGTAAGATCTTCCGTCTGCCCTTCTTCGTTTCTTAGTCGATAGAACGCTTGGCGGATGTCCAGCTTGCTGAACTACTTAGCCTTCGCTATGCGCTGTATAGTCTCGTCTATTAGCGGCAGCGGGTATACGTCTCTCTTAGTAACCTCGTTAAGGCCTCGATAGTCTACGCAGAGTCGCAGACTACCCCCTAGTTTCCTTACGAAAAGAATCGGTAACGCATATTCGGCAGAACTCAGCGTAATAAACTTCTTCGCTAGGTTTTCGCAAACGAACACCTCTACCTAGTCCAGTTCCGCTGGCGACAGTCGTCTTAGGGGCTCGGTTCTTAGTAGCGTAGCTCCCTCTTTCAGTCGGATCTTGTTGTTATATTCCGGTCGATAGAGCGGCAGGAGGTTGGAGTCGGCTTTTAAGAACACGTTAGCGTAACCGTAGAGCTCGTTTGGCAGCACCTCTAGTAGATCTACTTCTTCTTCCGCTATTATCTTCCAGTGGTCTTTAATGTCTTTTATTAAGATAGCGTAAATCTCGTTGTCCGGCGACTTCGCGAGGGTCGTTATAGCTTCTGAACTCATTATTCTAACAGTAACCGGGGGTTCGGAACGATCGGACGGAGCCTCTTTCGCGGACTCCGTAGCTTTCGGCTCGGCGGCGGCGACCTTTCCGATAGTCCCTGCTCCGCTACTCGGGGTTTTGAATCCTATCGTTCCTTTACCTACATTGATAATGGCTTTCTGGTTCTTTATCTACTTCTGCCCTATAATAATGTCAAACCTTCCGATATCTATAATTCGGAACGTCGCTTCCGTAGTGCGACCAGCTAGTCTAGTCCTTAGCGGCACGTAGTGCGTGACGTTTTCCGTGTCTTGTCCGTTGTATGCCGAAATCTGTGTCGGCGACGCTAGTTCCACCGGATAGCTGTATCCCTTCTTCAGTTTCTGAACCAGTCGGTAGTGGATCGCTGCGCCGATAAGAGCTCCGGTGTCGATAAAGGCTTTCAGCTAAAGTGGTTTGCTCGATCCGTTAAGGGGGTAGACAGTAATTAGAAGGATAATAGCTGTTTCTGTGTTTACTTCCACTGCCGCCAAGAGCGGATCGCTGCAGCTGTTGATGCTTTCTTCTCGTAGCGATTCGCTTCGATTCGGTGCCCTATTGTTAATGCTGGATAGGGGGCCTATCCGTCTAGCTGATCTTTTCCTATAATCCTTAACTGCACCCTACTGTCTACGCTCTCGGTGTCGTTCTAAGCCGGCTCTATAGCTTGTATAGTCTTTCTCGGTGTCTGCGGCTGCTGCTGCAGCTGCTTTATAACACGATACTCCTGCTTCTGCTGGGCCGTAGCTTGGCATCTCGTAGCGATATAGCCGGGTTTTCTGCACGCGAAACAGGTGGGGGCGAACGACGAACGCTGTGACTGATAAGGTAGCTGCTGTAGTGCTCTCCGGAAAGGCGCAGGGGGTCGTGTAGTCTGCGTTATTAACGGCTTCTGGTTCAATTCGCGTAATTTCGCGTAAGCGCTAAAGTTTCTTACAGTAACCCTTGCTCTGTGCACGAAGCTCTTAAGGTCCTCGTCTTCTACAGACGCTATAGCGGCGGCCAGTTTAGGGTTCAGCTTCTGCCTTAGTAGGTGGAGCTGCTCGTCTTCCGCCACTTAGGCCCTAATCGCATACTTTCTGAATAGTCTGTAGAATTCTTTAAACGTCTGCCGGTTCTGATTGATCTTGTCCAGCTGCTTACAGGCTGTCTTCTTTCGGAATGGGTCTCCGAAGCGTTGATCTAACGCTTTGATCGCTTCCTTAGCAGTCGCCTCTTCCAGGTCCGCTACTAGCGAAAAAGCTTCACCTTCCAATCGCGATTCCAGGTACGCCAATCTATCTCCAGTACTGTTTCCGGCGTAGTCGCGGTCTATCTTATTCTTTATCTTCTTCTTAAACGCTTCCCAGTCTTTAGGGTCCCTGTCTCTAAACGCCGGCGGGTCCGGCAAAAATGTTATTAAGGTGCTACCTTGACTATAGGCTGCCAGTAAGGCGGTCTCTGCTTGTTCTTCTCGACGCAGTAGCGGCGACTTTGCTGCTTCCATATCAGCTATCTGATTCTTTAGCGCCTTTAGCTGCGCTAGTCAATTCGACGCCTAGTGTTCTAACACGTCGATAATAGTCTCTGCCGATTCCTTTTCGGCCCTCACTGCTTTAGTTTCTTCTCTTAGTTGTCTGTTCTCTTCCAGCGTTCTGTAGAACAGCGTCTTAATAAGGTCTATACTATCGTAGACCTTTCCTATCCTATTCTCGTTTACATAGTCCTCCAGTTCCTCGATTGTGCAGTCGTAGATCTTCCTATATTCGCTTATTCGTTCCTTAATCTCTGCGGTCTCTTCCGCCGTAAAACCTCTAATAATAATCTTATCATTAATGACACTGGAGCGCCTGTTCGCTCTGTTAGTCTTTCTCTTTCTACAGCGGCCTGTTACGCCGCTGTCTACCGCTAAGAAGCCTTCTATCTTCTTATAGTGCTGGGGGTTGTTGTTGTTAGTGTTGGTGCGCGTGCGTTATTCGGGTTTCCGGATAGTTCGACGGGCCCTTTCGCGCAGCGCGGGGTTGTGGAAAGTGAGTTCGAGATATAATAATCCGGGCACGCAGATATAATTCAATACGGCCTTTTTGATAACTATATCTCGAACTGAGGAGGGAAAGGAACCTATGTGGTAGTAGTGGTAGGCTTTCGTGGTGGTAGTGCCAAGGCCCGGCTCGGTCCGTTCCAGAACCTAAATCCCGGAAGGGGCCGAGCCGAAATCCAGGGTCCACCCTATTAATCTGTCCCACCTCTTTCCACTGCTGCAACACCGGTCAGTAGAGCAGCAGTAAGTTGGAGTCTGCTTTCGAGAACACATCGGTGTAGCTGTAGAGTTCTTTTAGTAACACCTTTCTCGGGTCTACTTCTTCTTCTGCTATTATCTTCCAGTAGTCTTCGATGTCTTTTATTAAGATAGCGTAAATCTCGTTGTCTAGCGACCTCGCAAGGGTCGTTAGAGCTTCTGAACTTATTATTCCGATCGTCTCTTTAGGGTCGGGCCGATCCTTCGGAGCTACTTCGGCGGTCGTAACGTTCGGTTTGGCGTTGGCTACTGTAACCAATTCGGCAGCGATTTCGGTCTGCTGATTTTTGAATCTAAGGGTGCCTTTACCTACGTTTATAACGGCTTTCTAGTTCTTTATCCATTTCTGTCCTATAATAATGTCAAATCTTCTAATATCTATAGTTTGGAACGTCGCTTCCGTAGTGCGTCCTGCTAAGGTAGTTTTTAGTAGCATATAGTGCGTAACACTCTCAGTATCTTGTCCGTTATATGCCGAAGTCCGTGTTAGTAATGCTATCTCTACTGGATAGCTATATCTCTTTATCAGCTTTTGAACCAATCGATAGTAGATCGCTGCTCCGATAAGGGCCCCCGTGTCGATAAAAGCTCTTAGCTGAAGTGGTTTGCTCGATCTATTAAGGGGGTGGACAGTAATTGGAAGGATAATAGCTGTCTCCGTGTTTACTTCCACCGCTGCTAAGAGCGGATCGTTGCAGCTGTTAATGCTTCCTTTCGTTAACGTAGTTCTTGTTAGTGCCCTATTGTCTATGCTGGAAAGGGGGCCTATCCGTCCAGCTGGTCTTTTCCTAGGATTCTTAGTAGCACTCTACCGTCTACACTGTCGGTGTCGTTCGGAGCCGGCTCGATAGCTTGTATAGTCTTTCTCTGCTGCTGCGGCTGCGGCTGCTTTATAACACGATACTCCTACTTTTATTAGGCTGTAGCTTGGCATCTCGTAGCTATATAGCTAGGCTTTCTATACGTATAACAGGTAGGGACGAACGACGAACGCAGTGACTGGTAAGATGGCTGCGGAGGCGCTCTCCGGAAAGGTGCAGGGGGTCGCGTCGCCTGCGTTAACAACGGCTTCTAGTTCGATTTACGCGATTTCGCATAAGTGCTTAAGTTTCTCGCGGTAACTCTCGCTCTGTGAACGAAGCTCTTAAGGTCCTTATCTTCTACCGAGGCTATAGCTAAGGCCAGTTCAGGGTTCAGCTTCTGTCTTAGCAGGTAGAGCTGCTTATCTTCCGCTACTCGGGCCCTAATTGCATATTTTCGGAATAGCCTGTAGAATTCCTCGAACGTCTGTCGGTTCTGGTTGATCTTGTCTAGCTGCTTACAGGCCGTCTTCTTCCGGAAGGGGTCTCCGAAGCGTTAATCTAGTGCTTTGATCGCTTCCTTAGCGGTTACCTCTTCTAGGTCTGCTACTAGCGAAAAAGCTTCGCCTTCTAATCGCGATTCCAGGTACGCCAATCTATCTCTAGCGCTGTTTCCGGCGTAGTCGCGATCTATCTTGTTCTTTATCTTCTTCTTAAATGCTTCCCAATCCTTAGGATCTCTGCCTCTAAACGCTAGTAGGTCCGGTAGTAACATTGTTAGTATGCTGCCTTAACTGTAGGCCGCTAGTAAGGCGGTCTCTGCTGGTTCTTCTCGATGCGGTAGCAGTGCCGACGATATCGCTGCTTCTATCTTAGCTAGCTGAGTCTTTATCTCCTTTAGTTGTGTTAGTCAGTGTGCTGCTTAGTTTTCTAGCACATCTATAATATTCTAGTACATCTATAATAGTCTCGGCCGACTCCTTCTCGGCTCTTACCGTCTCTATTTCCTCTCTTAACTGTCTCTTTTCTTCCAGGGTTCTGTAACACAGCTTCTTAATAAGGTCGATGCTGTCGTAGACCTTTCCTACTCCGTTCTCGTTTACGTAATCCTTAAGTTCCTCGAGCGTGCAGTCGTGGATTTTCTTGTATTCGCTTATTCGTTCCTTAATCTCTGCGGTCTCTTCTGCTGTAAAACCTCTAATAATAAACTTATTATCGATAACACTAGAGCGCCTGCTCGCTCTGTTAGTCTTTTCTCTTCTGCTTCTGCTTCAGCCTGTAACGCCGCTCTCTACTGCTAAGAAGCTCTCTATAGCTTTCTTATAGTGCTAGGGTTGTTGGTTTGTGTAGTGCGCGTACGTTACTTAGGGGTCCGGATAGTTCAACGGTCCCTTTCGCGCAGCGTAGTAGTAGTGTAGGGAGTAAGTTCGAGATATAATAATCTGGGCACGCAGATATCATTTAATACGGCCTTTTTAATAACTATATCTCGAACTAAGGAGGGAAAGGAATCTATGTAATAGTAGGCGAGAGCTTTAGGGGTGGCGTGCCAAGGCCCGGCTCGGTCCGGAAGGGCCGAGCCGAAATCCCAAGGGTCTACCCTATTACTTAGTCCCACCCCTTTCTGCTGCTACAACAGAGGTATCTAATAGGAGGAGAGGATAAAAATTACCTCTTTAGAGATAGGCCTCTCTAAGGAGATTATAATAGGACTGGTAGATATAATGCGACTAGCTATATACGAGGAATTCTGCGATCTCCTTAGAATAGTCGACGACTAGCAGTACAGACTTGGACAGAAAAGCTACACTTACGAGATAAGACGACCCCTCTATCAGCAGAAGGACGCTATAGACTAGGAACTAACGACGACGAGGGTAGCAGCAGCCGTTACTGTACAGCTAAGGGCCGCTACTAAAAGGGCACAATAGGTAGTTATAGCTATCCTTAACAAGAGGCGAGCAGAAGGGAGCTGCTACCAGTATAGCAAGATAGGCTATACTGTACGGAATTGCAGGCTTTTGCTAGTAGAGAGACCTAGGGGACGGCCGACTACTGCAAGGGTAGCAACTGCAGCGCCCTAACAAGAGGATTAGGAGTCCTGCTTAAACGACGATGAGTCGGGAAAAGAGTAGCCTCTAATCGAAGACTCTGCTAGATGCGTATACGAGATAGATTGCTAAATTAAAGCACTACTTAGCTATCTTTTAAGAGTAACTACATAACGACGACGCCGTTTATCGTACAGCTAACGGTAAACGGGTCCGCAACGGCGCGGACATTAATTAACATAAGATGTTTAGTATACAGAGTAACTAGCGAAGACTTCGTACAGAGACACTGGATTAAGACGACCCCTACTGTACCTGTACGTATATTAGGCATTACTAGGCGAGGACCGGACATTACCTATATAGTAAAAGTAACGATAGAGATATAGGAACACTATAAGCAGGACTTATACCTCTATATTGTACAGGACAAGCTAGGATATAACCTAATACTAGGGAAGCTATAGATAGAGCGCTAGAGGGGCAAGCTAGACGTTAGACGAGGACGGCTATACCTAGTAGTAACGAAGCAGAGGCTCCGAGACTAAGGGAGAGTCCCGCAGGGCAGCAAGGCTAAGGCCGAAGTTAACACAGCGACAAAGGAGAGGCCCCGAGACTAAAGGAAGGATCCGCAGAGTAGCAGTGCTAAGGCCGCAATCAATACAGCGACTGTAGACATTAAGAAGGCATTAGCGCCTAAGAAAGTAACGGACCCCTATACGAAGCTCCTAAAGGAATATGCGGGATACCTAGACCTCTTTAAGCCGAAGTCGGCCTTCAAACTGCTGCTACACTAAGGAGAAGGGATTAACTACGATATCTAGCTAGAACCCTGTCTAGATAGGAGTCTGCCTAAGGTACTATACGGACTGCTATATACAATGTCCTCTAGAGAACTCCTAGTACTGCGCAAGACACTAGACGACCTGCTTACTAAAGGATTTATTTAGGTAAGTACCTCGTCTATAGGAGCCCTAGTACTGTTTGTCTTTAAGGAGGGGAAGGCCGGCTTACGTTTCTGCATAGACTACAGAGGCATTAACGCGATTACTAAGAAGGACTAGTATCCCCTACCCCTTATTAAGGAGACTCTCGGACGGATTAGCAAGGCAAAGTAGTTTACTAAGCTTAACGTAGTCTCGGCCTTCTATAAGATACGGATTAAGGAAGGCTGTAAATAGATAACTGCCTTCTGTATAAGATATAGTCTTTTTAAGTAGCTTATTACCTCCTTTAGCCCTACTAACGTACTAGCAACATTCTAAAGATATATTAACAAGTCCTTATAAAGGTTACTAGACGATATCTGCTTAGTATACCTCGACGACACCCTGGTTTTTACAGACAGCACCTATGCAGATTATGTACGTAACGTTAAGAAGGTACTAGATGGACTGCAACAGGCTAGATTGTACTTTAACATCGACAAATGTAAATTCAGTATACAGTGTACAAAATACCTAGGTTTTATTATCGAGGTAGGGAAAGGTATTAGTATAGATAGGAAAAAGATTAATGCTATTAAGCAATAGAAGCTGCCTACAAGCGTTAAGGGCATATAGGAATTTCTTAGGTTTGCTAACTTCTACTGCTAGTTTATACAGAACTACTTAGAGATCGTACGCCCCCTAGTTGAACTAACATATAAGGACAAGCAGTTTAAGTAGACAGACGAGTGCGATAAGAGCTTTAACAAGCTAAAGAAGCTCTTTACTATAGGACTAACGCTTGCCGCCTTCGACCTAGAGTATACGACGATACTGGAAACCGACTCCTTTAGGTATTATATTAGAGGTATCCTGTTATAGGTAGGCTCGGACGGGCTTCTGTACCTATATGCGTACTTCTCTAAGAAGAACTCCCTAGCTAAGTGCAACTACCCTATCTACGACAAGGAGTTGCTAGCAGTCGTATAGTGTTGCGAAGTATAGGATAGAGAACTTCGCTTAGTTCCCGAGTTCCTTGCCCTAACTAACTATAAGAACTTAGAGTACTTTACGCAACCCTAGAAGCTGTCTAAGAGGCACGTACGATAGGTAATGTACCTAAGCCGGTTTAATATAAGACTCTAGTATCGCAAGGGCAAGGATAATAGTAGGGCCGATACGCTATCTAGACGGGACTAGGATATGCTAACAACGTATAAGGACAACCGGTTAAAGTTACGAACATTCTAGATATTTAAAGAGGAGCTAGGCGAAGGGACTATCCGCCTAGTAGCAGCATACCTATAGGAACCCTAACTGCAAGTATAGGAAGAGGCAGTAGAGAAGGACGAGGTATACTAAGGGGCCTGTATAGCAATCTAAGGAGGATAGCGGAAGCTCCTAGCAGAGCTCTATCTTAAGGTGTCGGCAGCAGAGTGCTTAGTAGACAGGGAGAACAACCTAAAGTTTAGGAATCGGATTTGGGTCCTAGCAGACAAGAAGCTCTGTATAAGCTTAATACAATAGGCACATAATTCTATAGCTACTAGGCACCTAGGGCGCGAGGAGACGTACAGCATTGTTACTAGGGACTACTACTAGCTAGCGATAGCGAAGGATATCTGTAGGTTCGTATAGAACTGCGATGTGTACAGATAGACGAAGCCCTAGCGTAAGCTAAAGTACGGGCTGCTAAAGCCCCTACCGATCCTAGATCGGCCCTAGCAAGACCTAATAGTAGACTTTATTACAGACCTCCCTAAGAGCGACAGACAGCAGAACATTATAGTAGTTACGGACAAGCTAACGAAGGGGGTCATACTAGAGGAAATAGACTCTATTACAGCTAAGGACACTGCCTAGGCATTTATACAGACAACGTTTAGCAAGTACAGTTTCCCCTAGTCGATTATGTCGGACTAGGGTACGCAGTTTACGAGCTAGCTCTAGGTAAGGGTCTACTAGTTGCTAAAGGTAGAACGTTACCTATTAACTATATAGTACCTGCAGACGGACGGAGCGACGGAAAGAGTCAATTCGACATTGGAAGCGTACCTCTAAGCGTACGTCGACTATAACTAGACGAACTAGAACTGTCTTCTCCCTATAGCAGAGCTAGCTATTAACAGCCGTACGGCTAATACTATAGGATTGTCCTCCTTCTTTATAGCCTATAGATACGACTACTCCCTGCTCCTACTAACTCTAGGTAGTAACACTCTGCGCCCTATACAATCCTCTATTTAGCAGAGAGAGGCTATCGTACAGACGATTACGAACGCCTATTAATAGGCAAAGGCGAGTCTAGCTATAGCTTAACAGAATGCGGAAGAGCAGGCCAACAAGAGACGGCAGGCTGCACTAAGGTATAAGGCAGGGGATAAGGTCTAGCTAAACTGTAAGGGGCTTAAGAATCTTAGTTTAGAAACTTAAGGCTAGGTATCTATATAAAGGAACTAATAGGCAGTTCCTTCGTCGTTTGCTACTGTACAATTTGTACCTACGAAGCTAAGCTAGCAATTTCCTTCTATGCAGGAGTGTAAGGTTTACACTCTATATAGAGGATCGGGAGTTCCCCCTCTGTATAGTAGTGTAGAGTTTTCCCTCTATTTAGAGGGGCGGCAGTTCCTCTCTATATAGGACTATAGGGTTCTCCCTCTATATAGGAGTAGGGTCCTATTAGTAATTCTGTACAGAGGGTAGGGTTATACTAGCGCCG
The DNA here is from genome assembly GCA_016165855.1 of Pseudocercospora ulei. Lineage (NCBI taxonomy): Eukaryota > Fungi > Ascomycota > Dothideomycetes > Mycosphaerellales > Mycosphaerellaceae > Pseudocercospora > Pseudocercospora ulei. Next base: position 299,665 of record JACWNB010000036.1, read on the forward strand.
CTAAGTCGCAGTCCTTAGGGCGACGGCTAGCTTAGGTCAGGTCTAGGACCTAGGCTAGGCGGCGCTCCCTAATAATACCTCCCCTCTCCCTTCTTATAGTGCCCTTTTCGTACAGCGCTATACCGAACACCCTTCGCTCCTAGTGTGCCTTTGCTAGGTAGCGCTTTCCCGTCCTCGCCTAGGTACCTAACTGTTAGCCTCCCTCTCTGCCAGTTTAACCTTGGACTTGTCCTCCTAAGTCTATAGGCAGGGAAGGTAGGGGGTGCTAGATCGCTTCTACCTAACCTTAGCTAGCTCTGTTTTCCAATTTAACGAAGCCGAGGGTAAGGCTAAGGAGGCCTGCCTACAGTTATAAAGGTATAGGAGGTGCTCGGTCCTGTCTGCTCCTTCTCCTCCTATCCTTAAGCCCTAGCTATACACTCTACGTCCTAACTATATAGTCCAGTGCTACTAGGCTATTTGGCTCTGTCTCTGTCCCTTAGTCGTTGTCTAGAGTTTTACTCCTAGATAGATATTCCTGCCTCCGTCCAGTTGTCTAGTAGGCCGCTGCTCGTATAGGCTCTAGGTCGTAGTTGCCTTATTTGTCCTCTTTTATACAGTTGTAGCAGCTGCCCTAGTTGTTATTGCCCTACAAGGCAGGCAGCTACTACCCTGTATATAAACCCCTTCCCTTTCCCCTCTCTCTCTTCTTCTCTTTCTTCTTTATCCTCTACCTGCTACCTGTCCGTCTAGCTGTCTACTACTACTACTATTACTACTACTAACTACTATCTATTAGCTACTACTAGTTACTACTACTATGCTACCCGCCCTGTCCGGCTGTGCTTATCGTAGCTCCCTCGTAGTCGCTAGCTCCCCCTCTGCTTGTCTAGCTAGGGTCTCCTCCTATTTCTACCTCTAGCAGTAGGATGCTTAATTCGACTAGCAGCTTCGCTTCTGGTTTGTACAGATTTCCGTCCTCTGTATAGTCTAAGCTAATATCTTAGATACATTATTAACTAGCAGCAGGATGTTGCTAAGCTACCCTTCTATCTTTCCTAGTGCTAGGGCCCCTTCCGTCTAGGAGGTAATTAAGGTTATAGGTATAGAGTTGGCTGCCCTAGGTCCTAGGGGTAGTAGCTAGTAGGCTACCTTATAGTAGTATATAAAAGTTTTCAGACAGTGTCGCTCTTAACCTCTCTTACTTCTACTTTCCCTTCCTCCTGTTTTCTAGCTGTTCCCTTCCTCTAGCCCTTCCTTCGTATAGTGTCGTATAGTGTTATATTAGTAGGATCCTATAGTATCCTATATTGTTATGCTCGATCCTTTAGCAACTTAAGTTACTAGCAGCTACCCTATCCTTAGGATAGATCGTGCCCCTCTTTGCTGTACAGCGCAGTGTTACTGTAGCTAGGTAGTAGGGTAGTTCTCCTCCTACCTGTCTAGCGCGGTTGTGTCCTATAGGGCCTCGTACGGTTCCTATATAGGCTCTGCCTATCCTCTCTATTTTACTAGGTACTCTGCCTTTCCTAGCTTCCTTCGGCTCTTAAGGATTCCTTCTACCTCGTACTCTTCTTAGCCCTTAGTTATAATCGCTGGTAGGCGCGCGTCGTCCGTCGTCTAGTGCAGTAGGGGGTCCGTGTTCGCTAGCTATACGAGGTCTATATAGAAGACTAGGTAAATCCCTAGGGGAGTGTTTAGTTATATAGTATATGTCCCTACTAGTCGGACTACTATAAACTTCCTGTTCTTCTAATCTAGCTTCTTGCTCGGCCGGTCTATGTAGATGTTACGCTGGTTTAGCTAGACCTTATCCCCTGCCTTATACCTTGGTGTAGCCTGCCGTCCTTTGTTAGCCTGCTCTTCCGCATTCTGTTAAGCTATAGCTAGGCTCGCCTTTGCCTATTAGTAGGCATTCGTAATCGTCTGTACGAGGGCCTCTCCTTGCTAGATTAGGGATTGTATAGGGCGTAGGGTATTACTACTTAGGGTCGGCAGGAGCAGGGAATAGTCGTATCTATAGGCTATAAAGAAGGGAGACAATCCTATAGTATTAGCTGTACGGCTGTTAATAGCTAGCTCTGCTATAGGGAGAAGACGGTTCCAGTTCGTCTAGTCGTAGTCGACGTACGCTTAGAGGTACGCTTCCAACGTCGAATTGACTCTCTCCGTCGCCCCGTTAGTCTGTAGGTACTAAGCGGTTAACAGGCGACGTTCTACCTTTAGCAACTAGCAGACCCTTGCCTAGAGCTAGCTCGTAAACTGCATGCCCTAGTCCGACACAATCGACTAAGGGAAACCCTACTTGCTGAACGTCGTCTGTATAGATGCCTAGGCATTGTCTTTAGCTGTAATAGAGTCTATTCCCTCTAGTATTACCCCCTGCGTTAGCTTGTCTATAACTACTATAATGTTCTACTGTCCGTCGCTCTTAGGGAGGTCTGTAATAAAGTCTACTGTTAGGTCTTGCTAGGGCCGGTCCGGTATCGGTAGGGGCTTTAGCAGCCTATGCTTTAGCTTATGCTAGGGCTTCGTCTGTCCGTATATATCGCAGTTCTGTACGAACCTGTAGATGTCCTTTACTATCGCCGGCTAGTAGTAGTCCCTAGCGACAATGCTATACATCTCCTTACGCCCTAGGTGCCCGGTTACTATAGAATCGTATGCCTATTGTATTAAGCTTATATAGAGCTTCTTGTCTGCTAGGACCTAGATCCGATTCCTGAACTTTAGGTTGTTCTCCTCGTCTACTAAGCACTCTGCTGCCGATACCTTAAGATAGAGCTCTACTAGGAGCTTCCGCTGTCCTCCTTAGATCGCTGTACAGGCCCCTTAGTATACCTCGTCCTTCTCTACTGCCTCTTCCTATACTTGCAGTTAGGGTTCCTATAGGTGTGTTACTACTAGGCGGATAGTCTCCTTGCCTAGCTCCTCCTTATATATCTAGAATGTTCGTAACTTTAACCGGTCGTCCTCGTACGTTGTTAGCATGTCCTGGTCCTGTCTAGATAACGCGTCGGCCCTGCTGTTGTCCTTACCCTTGCAGTACTAGAGTCTTGTATTAAACCAGCTTAGGTACATTGCCTATCGTACGTACCTCTTAGACAGCTTCTAGGGTTGCGTAAAGTACTCTAGGTTCTTGTAGTTAGTTAGGGCGAGGAACTTAGGCACTAAGCGGAGTTCTCTATCCTATGCTTCGCAACACTATACGACAGCTAGCAACTCCTTGTCGTAGATAGGGTAGTTGCACTTAGCTAGGGACTTCTTCTTAGAGAAATATGCATCTAGGTATAGGAGTCCGTCTAAGCCTACCTATAACAGGATACCTTTAATGCAATACTCTAAAGAGTCGGTTTCTAGTATCGTCGTATGCTCTAGGTCGAAGGCGGCAAGCGTTGGTCCTATAGTAAAGAGCTTCTTTAGCTTGTTAAAGCTCCTATCGCATTCGTCCGTCTATTTAAACTGCTTGTCCTTATATGTTAGCTCGACTAGAGGGCGTACGATCTCTAAGTAGTTCTGTATAAACTAGCGGTAGAAGTTAGCAAACCTAAGAAGTTCCCGTACGTCCTTAACGTTTGTAGGCAGCTTCTATTACTTAATAGTATTAATCTTCTTCCTATCTATACTAATGCCTTTCCCTGCCTCGATAATAAACCCTAGGTATTTCGTATACTAGACACCGAATTTACATTTGTCGATATTAAGGTATAAGCTAGCCTGCTGCAGTCGGTCTAGCACCTTCTTAAGGTCCTGTACGTAATCTGCATAGGTGCCGTCTGTAAAAACCAGGGTGTCGTCGAGGTATACTAAGCAGATGTCGTCTAGTTGCCCTTATAAGGACTTGTTAATATACCTTTGGAATGTTGCTAGTGCGTTAGCAAGGCTAAAGGGGGTAACAAGCTACTTAAAAAGACTATATCTTATACAGAAGGCGGTTATCTATTTACAGCCTTCTTTAATCCGTATCTTATAGAAGGCTAAGACTACGTTAAGCTTAGTAAACTACTTCGCCTTGCTAATCCGTCTAAGAGTCTCCTTAATAAGGAGTAGGGAGTACTAGTCCTTCTTAGTAATTGCGTTAATGCCTCTGTAGTCTATATAGAAAAGTAAGCCGGCCTTCCCCTCCTTATAGACAAACAGTACTAGGGCTCCTACAGACGACGTACTTGCTCGAATAAAACCTTTGGCAAGCAAGTCGTCTAGTGTCTTGCGCAGTACTAGGAGTTCTCTAGAAGACATTCTATACAGCGGTCCGTACAGTACCTCTAGCAGACTTCTATCTAGATAGGGTTCTAGCTAGATGTTATAGTTAATCCCTTCTCCTTAGTGTAGTAGCAGCTTTAAGGCCGACTTTGGCTTGAAGAGGTCCAGGTACCTAGTATACTCCCTTAGAAGCTTTGTATAGGGGTCTGTTACTTTCTTAGGTGCTAATGCCTTCTTAATGTCTGCCGTCGCTATATTGATTTCGGCCTTAGCATTGTTACCCTGCGGAGCCTTCCTTTAGTCTTAGGGCCTCTGCTTCGTCGACGTATTAGCTCTAGCTGTAGCGTTGTCGTACTGCTGGACCCTCCCCTAGTCTTAGAGCCTCTACATTGTTACTGCTAGGTACAGCCGTCCTCGTCTAACGTCTAGCTTGCCCCTCTAGCGCTCTGTCTATAGCTTCCCTAGTATTAGGTTATACCCTAGCTTGTCCTGTACGATTTAGAGGTATAAGTCCTACTTATAGTATCCCTATACCTTTATTATTACTTTTACTATATAGGTAATGTCCAGTCCTCGCCTGGTAATGCCCAACATGCGTACAGGTATAGTAGGGGTCGTCTTAGTCTAGTGTCTCTATACGAAGTCTTCGCTAATTACTCTATATACTAAACATCCTGTATTAATTAATGTCCGCACTGTTGCGGACCTGTTTAACGTTGGCCGTACGATAAACGGCGTAGTCGTTATGTAGTTGCTCTTAAAAGATAGCTAAGTAGTGCTTTGATTTAGCAATCTATCTCGTATACGCATCTAGCAGAGTCTTCGCTTAGAGGCTACTCTTTTCCCGACTCGTTGTCGTTTAAGTAGGACTCCTAATCCTCTTGTTAGGGCGCTGCAGTTGCTACCCTTGCAGTAGTTGGCTGTCCCCTAGATCTCTCTGCTAGCAAAAGCCTGCAAATCCGTATAGTGTAGCCTATCTTGCTATACTAGTAGCAGCTCCCTTCTGCTCGCCTCTTGTTAAGGGTAGCTATATCTACCTATTATGCCCTTTTAGTAGCGGCCCTTAGCCGTACAGTAAAGGCTGCCGCTACTCTCGTCGTTATTAGTTCCTAGTCTATAGCGTCCGTCTGTTGCTAGAGGGGTTGTCTTATCTCTTAAGCGCAGCTTATCTATCTAAGCCTACGCTGCTAGTCGTCGACTATCCTAAGGAGATCGCAGAATTCCTCGTATATAGCTGGTCGTATTACGCCTACTAGCCCTATTATAATCTCCTTAGAGAGGCCTACCTCTAAAGAGGTAATTTTTACCCTGTCCTCCTATTAAAGACCTCCTGCTTCTGCCAAAGTCTAGTCGAATTCCGCAAGGAACTCTCGTATAGTCTTGCGTCCTTGCTTTATCGTATTGACCTGTAGGAGTGCTTAGCTCTTACAGTCTAAGTCCTTGTAGCTCTTGTTAAGAGCTGCCTAAAGCATCGTTATTGTAGCTATTGCTAGGTTAGCAATAGCCGTCTCGTAGTACGGTAGAATCTGTGCTGCTGCCCTGCCCTTTAACCTCCTAAAGAGGTAAACTACCTTGTCTAGCTTAGTCGGGTATGCTCCTAAGTCGACTAGAAGCTTAGAGCGTATCTAGGCAGCCTAGGAGGGGTACTCGGCCGGAGCCTTACTATCGTACGTAGAGACGTCGGGGAGTTTGCTCTTAGGGGTCGGGGTGTAGGCTATCGTGTTCGTTGTCGTTATAGGGGTCGGATCGCGATCGGACGCCCTAAGCTGTCGTAGCTCCTGTTCCTGTTAGGAAATTATCGCAGCCTAGTGGCTTACTTACTGCTTAAGCTGCCTCTTGTGTTCTAGCAGCTCCTTGTATACGCAGTGCATATATCCCTCTATAGCTGTAGTTTCTATAGGGATGTCGCTGTCTATCTTGTTTTATTACTGCAGTTACTGATAGTAAGATTAGTTCCTAATATAAGGGGCTTAAGAATCTTGGTTTAGAAACTTAAGGCTAGGTATCTATATAAAGGAACTAATAGGCAGTTCCTTCGTCGTCTACTGCTGTACAATTTGTACCTACAAAGCCAAGCTAGCAATTTCCTCCTATATAGAGGTGCAAGGTTTACACTCTGTATAGAGGATTAGGAGTTCTCCCTCTGTATAGTAGTATAGAGTTTTCCCTCTATTTAGAGAGGCGGCAGTTCCCCTCTATATAGGACTATAGGGTTCTCCCTCTATACAGGAGTAGGGTCCTGTCGGTAATTCCGTATAGAGGGTAGGGTTATGCTAGCGCTGCTAAGTCGCAGTCCTTAGGGCGACGGCTAGCTTAGGTTAGGTCTAGGACCTAGGCTAGGCAGCGCCCCCTAACATAAACTAGCGAAACATCTGTATAGACCAGCCGAGCAAGAAGCTAGATTAGAAGAACAGGAAGTTTACAGTAGTCCGACTAGTAGGGACATACGCTATACGACTAAACACTCCCCTAGGGATTTATCTAGTCTTCTATATAGACCTCGTACAGTTAGCGAACACAGACCCCCTACTATACTAGACGACAGACGACGCGCGCCTATTAGCGATTATAACTAAGGGCTAGGAAGAGTATAAGGTAGAAGGAATCCTTAAGAGCCGAAGGAAGCGGAAGAGGGTAGAGTACCTAGTAAAATAGAGGGGATAGGCAGAGCCTATGTAGGAACTGTACAAGGCCCTATAGGACACAACTGCACTAGACAGGTAGGAGGAGAACCATCCCCCTACCCAGCTACAGTAACACTGCGCTGTATAGCAAAAAGGGGCACGATCTACCCTAAGGACAGGGTAGCCGCTAGCAACTTAGGTTGTTAAAAGATCGAGAATTACGACGTAGGACACTATAGGATCCTACCGACACTACACTATACGACACTATACAGAAGAAGGGCAGGAAGAAGAGGACGGTTAGGAGACAGGTAAGATAGGTAGAAATAAGAAGGAAACGAGAGCGATACTGTCCGAAAACTTTTATATACTACCTTAAGACTAGCTACTACCCCTGGGACCTAGGGCAGCTAACTCTACACCTATAATCTCAATTACCTCCCGGACGGAAGGGGTCTTAGCACTAGGAAAGGTAGAAGGGTAGCTTAGCAACACCCTGCTGCTAGTTAGTATAGCACCTAAGACGTTAGCTTAGACTGTACAGAGGATAGAAACCTGTACGAACTAGAAGCGAAGCTACTAGTCGAATTAAGCATTCCACTGCTAGAAGTAGATATAGGAAGAGACCCTAGACGGACGAGCAGAGGGGGAGCTAGCGACTACAAGGGAGCTACAATAAGTACAGCCGGACAGGGCGGGTAGAATAGTAGTAGTAACTAGTAGTAGCTAGTAGATAGTAGTTAGTAGCTAGTAGATAGTAGTTAGTAGTAGTAATAGTAGTAGTAGCAGATAGCTAAGCAGACGGGTAGCAGGTAGAGAATAAAGAAGAAAGAGAGGAAGAGAAAGGGTAAAAGGGGAAAGGGTTTATATACAGAGTAGTAGCTGCCTGCCTTGCAGGGCAATAACAACTAGGGCAGCTACTACAACTATATAAGAGAGGATAAACAAGGCAACTACGACCTAGGGCCTGTACAAGCTACAGTCTACTAGACGACTAGACGGAGGCAGGAACGTCTACCTAGGAGTAAAACTCTAGACGACGACTAAGGAACATAGACAGAGCTAAAGGGCCTAGTAGCGCTAGACTGTACAGTTAGGACGTAGAGTATATAGCTAGAGCTAGAGGGTAGGAGGGGAACGAGCAGACAAGACCGAGCACCTCCTGCACCTTTATAACTGCTCGCAGGCCTCCTCTGCCTTAGCGTCGACATCGTTAAATTAGCAGACGGAATTAGTTAAACTTAGGTAGAAGCGATCTGATCCGGGCACGCAGATATAATTCAATACGGCCTTTTTGATAACTATATCTCGAACTGAGGAGGGAAAGGAATCTATATAGTGGTAGTGGTAGGCTTTGATAGAGGGTAGTGCCAAGGCCCGGCTCGGTCCGGAAGGGCCGAGCCGAAATCCAGGGTCCACCCTATCAATCCGTCCTACCTCTTTCCACTGCCGCAACACTACCCCCCTTCCTTACTAGCGGTCGCCCTCGACCGCTTAGTTACCCTATCTATCCGAAAATCTCCGCTCTCTTCTTTTTTTTTTTTTTTTTTTTGATTCGTCGTCTCCTTCTCGAAAAATCCCCTCTAACGCCGACGTTACTTCTTCTATCTTCTATTAAAACAACGTTTTCTTTATCTCTTTTTCAACTTCTTACGTTATCGGCATCTGAAGTCCTTCACTTGGCGTTTATGTAATCGGTGCACCTGATCCGTGCTATCTGATCTAAGCTGTAGGTTATCTGAGCTGCGGCGTAGCTGGTCTGTACGTCGTTTCGGAGGTCTATATAGATCTTTCCGCAGCGCCGTTTTTCTTCTTCTTTTCCCTTCTACCAAAGTCCTTATATACTACGGGTTCGGCAGCGCTAGCACGCTACGGCGTCGGCGAGCTTCCTGCCGACCGCTGTAGGTAGTGGCCGCGTCGAAGACCTCGCCGAAGGCGACCGACACGATCGTCTTTATCGGCTTCCGCGCTAGTAGAGCGGACGTAGCTTTCTTCTTTTTCTTCCGGAAGGATCGGCTTTAGAGCTATTCCGGCTTCGGCTTCTTCGGGTTCTGCGCGTAAAAGTCTCTTAGCAGCTCCGCCGAATTCCTAAGATTCTCGATCGGATACTATTTATAATCTTCCGGCTACCCCTTCTACGAGATCCTCGCTTTGATAGACCCCCTTATCTTCTTTACGTCCATTACATCTTCTACCTCCCACTCTTCTTTATTACCGTCTATCTTAACTAGTAGGGGTTCGGCGAAGCCCTGTTCCGGCAGGCCGTTCTTAGGGTCTAGGCTTAGTAGATCTGAATAGAAAACGTCGTAGATCCGGAACGATTTCGGTAGCTGGAGCCGATAAGTTGCCGGCGACCTCTTTTCCACTATCGTAAACGGATCTACGTAGCGTAGATTTAGCTTGGCGTTGCCTTTTAGCCTTAGGTTCTTCGTGTTAAGCTATACCCTTTGGCCTTCCTCGAATTCTATCGGTGACCGTTTCTTATTAGCTCGAGTTACTATCTTCTTCTAAGCCGATTCTATCGCGTCTTTCGCCACCTTAATGGCTTCTTCTATCTGAGATCGTAGCGCTTCTGCTGCTGCGGCAGCGACTCTCTTTAACGACGTAGAAAGCTCTAGCGAATCGGCGTCGCTCGGCGGATGGAAACTTAGCCTCGGAAGATAACCGCGCGTTATCTCGAACAGCGCTAGCGACGTCGCTTCTGACCGCGCTGAATTGGCGCAGAATTCGGCTATTGGCAGCACCTTTACCTACTTTTCTTAATGGTAGCTGCAGAAGATCTGTAGATATTTCTCTATCTTACGGTTAGCTACTTCTGATTGACCGTCGGTCTGCGGGTAAGCAGCTGTGCTAAGCTTTCTACTAATTCCGAGAGCTCGGTTGATAGCTTTCTATACGTCGGCGGTGAATTGAGGACCCCTATCCGTAGTAATAGTGTCCGGCAGGCTATAGTGCTTCTATACGTATTGAATCAACATCCGTACAGTCTCTTCCGCAGTGGTTCCTTCGTCTCTTGCTTAGCAGGGGATAAAGTGCCGTTCTTTGCTTAATCGGTCCACTACGTTTAGTGTGGCGTCGTATCTATCGGATTCCGGCAGGCCGGTTACGAAGTCTATCGTAATGTGTTGCTACAGTTTCTCAGGGATCGGCAGTGGCTTCAGTAAGCCTGCTAGAAGGCCGTAACGCGGCTTCGCCGATCGGCATACGTAGCAGTTGGCGATAAATCGGTGGATCCGTTCGTAGATCCGCGGAAACCAGTATATCGTCCTTATAGCTTCTATCGTTTTTATTGATCCTGCGTAACCAACGTCTACGGAGCCGTAGACTAGCTAGATAACCTCTGTAATTAGTTCTTCTGGCACTATCAGCTTCCCTAAACCGGTTTTACCGAGCTTCTGCTTCTGATTGAGCTGCTTGACCTTCTTGTAGAGAGTCTCTTCCTTAGGGGCCGGTTCTACTGCGCAGACCCCTACCTCTTTTAACACCTCTGCGTCTACTATCCGCTCGGTTAACACCTTCTGAAACATGTTCGGATCTTCCTTCGCGCGGCTCGTCTTCCCTTCTCTTCTCGTTAGCGCGTTAGCCTTTCCGTTTTAAGCCCCTAGTCGATAGGTAATCTTAAAGTCGAACCCTAATAGGTAGGCGGCCTACCGTGCTTAACGTTGTAAGAGCTTCTGCATCTTTATAAAGTAGGTCAGCGACTGGTGGTCTGTAAGAACCTGGACCGTGCTCTTTCTAGCTATAAGCTCCGGCTTCTACTCCTCGAAAGCCTGAATAATCGCCAATAGCTCCTTATCGTAGATCGCGTAGTTCTGCTTAGCTTCCGTTATAGACTTGCTAAAGAAAGCTACTGGATAGAAGGTTTCGTCGTTACTATATTAAGAAAGGACCTCTGCGGTTACTGTGTTAGAAGCGTCCGTTTCTACGTAGATAGTCTTTTCCAGTCGGAAGTGCACCAGAACCGGCGCTGAGGCCACTGCTTCTTTTAGCCGGTTAAAGGCTTCCGTGCACTTCTCGTTCTATAGGCCGGCGGCCTCTTTCTTTAACGCTTCGTTCAGGGGTCTGGCTATCTTGCTAAAGTCTTTAATAAACTGTCGATAGTAGCTGTAGAAGCTGAGAAACGCTCTGATTTGCGTAGTGTTTCCGGATTTCGGCTGCTTCTATTCTGCGACGGTAGCGACCTTCAAGGGGTCTATACGAATTCCGTTTCTTCTAACGATAAGACCAAGATACTTGACTTCCGTTTAATAGAACTCGCTCTTCTTCGTGTCCGCGTTTAATCCGACCTCGCAGAGCCTCTTTAACACTCTCTCGATGTAGTCCGTGTGTTGCTCTCTCGTTCTATCGGTGTAGATAAGGATGTCGTCAAAGTAGAGAGACACGAACTGTTCCAGCATGTCTATAAAGGTGTGGTTTATAAAGCGTTGCTATACTGCCGGCGCGTTGGTAAGTCCGAAAGGCATTACCAACTACTTGAAATTGCCTATACGCGTCGCGAACGTCGTAAGGTCTTCTGTCTGCCCTTCTTTATTCCTTAGTTAATAGAACGCTTAGCGGATATCCAGCTTGCTAAACTACTTAGCCTTCGCTACGCGCTGGATGGTCTCGTCGATTAGCGGCAGCGGGTACACGTCTCTCTTAGTAACCTCGTTAAGGCTGCGATAGTCTACGCAGAGTCGCAGACCACCCCCTAGTTTTCTTACGAAAAGAATTGGTAACACGTATTCGGCAGAACTCGGCGTAATAAACTTCTTCGCTAGGTTCTCGCGAACAAACACCTCTACTTAGTCCAATTCTGCCGGCGACAGTCGTCTAAGGGGCTCGGTCCTCGGCAGCGTAGCCCCCTCTTTCAATCGGATCTTGTTGTTATATTCCGGTCTGATGTGGCGCAGTACACTTAAGCCAAAAGGGACTGGTCAAGTAACTCGGAAGTGACTTGACCAATGTGTACCAGATATATGAACCTTGGCAAGGCATAGTAATAACACGGGCTAACCCACCCCGTATCACTACCCCCTGCGCTACAGGCTTACGACCTCGTAAGCTGCGCTTACTTACAGGCTACGTATGCGATTTGCACAGCCCCCCTATGCCGCATACGCAATCAACCCCCCCCCCGGCAGGTCTGCACACAGCTAGCTGGACCTTTACCGGGTCTGCCTTATTCTGTACAGAGTAGTAGACAAACGGACATACGTCAACGCTGCTTCTACTCGCTAGTTGAAAGATGCGCCCCCTGGGAATTGAACCCGGGCCTTTTATCGTACACTTTTAGCAGTTACTTCTAAGTTAAGTGATATAGCGCGGTACACTTAAGCCAAAAGGGACTGGTTAAGTAACTCGGAAGTGACTTGACCAATGTGTACCAGATATATAAACCTTGGCAAGGCATAGTAATAACACGGGCCAACCCACCCCGTATTACGGTCGATAGAGCGGCAGGAGGTTGGAGTCGGCTTTTAAGAAGACGTTAGCGTAACTATAGAGTTCTTTCGGTAGCACCTCCAGCGGGTCCACTTCTTCTTCCGCTATTATCTTCCGGTAGTCTTCGATGTCTTTTATTAAGATGGCGTAGATCTTATTATCCGGCGACTTCGCGAGGGTCATTATAGCTTCCGAACTTATTATTCCGACAGTGACCAGGGGTTCGGAACGGTCTAACAGGGTTACATTAGCAGCCGCGGCTCTCGATTCGGCGGTAACGACGCTGTTACCTCGGGTTTTGAATCTGATCGTTCCTTTATCTACGTCGACGACGGCTTTCTAGTTCTTTATCTATTTCTGCCCTATAATAATGTCAAATCTTCCGATATCTATAATTCGGAACGTCGCTTCCGTAGTGCGACCAGCTAGCGTAGTCTTTAACGGCACGTAGTGCGTAACGCTTTCTGTGTCTTGTCCGTTGTATGCTGAAATCCGCGTCGGCGACGCTAGTTCTACTGGATAGCCGTATCCATTTATTAGCTTCCGGACTAGTCGGTAGTAGATCGCCGCGCCGATAAGAGCTCCGGTGTCGATAAAAGCTTTTAGCTGGAGTGGTTTGCGCGACTTCTTAACAGGGTAGATCTCGATAGGAAGGATAATCGCTGTTTCCGTGTTCGCTTCTACGGCTGCCGAGAGCGGATCGCTGCAGCTGTTGATGCTTTCTTCTCGTGTCGATTCGCTCTGATTCGGTGCCCTATTGTTAATGCTGGATAGGGGGCCTATCCGTCTAGCTAGTCTTTTCCTATAATCCTTAACTGCATCCTACCGTTACTGTTAGTATCGTTCGGAGCCGGCTCTATAGCTTGTATGGTCTTCCTCAGTGGCGGCTGCTGCTGCGGCTGCAGCTGCCTTATAACATAATAGTCCTGCTTCTGCTTATCCGATGCTTGGCATCTCGTAGCGATGTAGCTAGGCTTGCTATACGCGAAACAGGTAGGGACGAACGACGAGCGCTGCGACTGATAAGGTAGCTGCTGTAGCGCTCTCTGGAAAGGCGCAGGGGGTCGTATAGTCTGCGTTATTAACGGCGACGGCTTCTGAACCGATTCGCGTAATTTCGCGTAAGCGCTTAAGTTTCTCGCAGTAACTCTCGCTTAATGCACGAAGCTCTTAAGGTCTTCGTCTTCTGCAGACGCTATAGCGGCGGCCAGCTTAGGGCTTAGCTTCTGCCTTAGTAGGTAGAGCTACTTATCTTCCGCTACTCGGGCCCTAATCGCATATTTTCTAAACAAACCGTAGAACTCCTTAAACGTCTGCCGGTTCTGGTTGATCTTATCCAGCTGCTTACGGGCTGTCTTCTTTCGGAATGGGTCTCCGAAGCGTTAATCTAACGCTTTGATCGCTTCTTTAGCAGTTACCTCTTCCAGGTCTGCTACTAGCGAGAACGCTTCGCCTTCTAGTCGCGCCTCTAAATAGGCCAGTCTGTCTTCTTCGCTGCTCGATGCGTAATCGCGGCTTATCTTGTTCTTAATCTTCCTCTTAAATGCCTCCTACGCTTTAGGGTCCCTGCCGCCGAAAACCGGTAGGTCCGGCAGTAGCGTTATCGTAGTGCTACCTTAACTATAGGCGGCCGGTAAGGCAGTCTCTGCGTAGGTTTCTTGCTGCAGTAGCGGTAACGACTTCGCTGCTTCTATATTAGCAAGCTGATCCTTTAGCGCCTTTAGCTGCGCTAGTCGATTCGACGCTTAGTGTTCTAATACGTCGACGATAGTCTCTGCCGATTCCTTCTCGGCCCTTACCGTCTCTACTTCCTCTCTTAGCTGTCTGTTTTCTTCTAGTGTTCTGTAGAACAGCGTCTTAATAAGGTCTATACCGTCGTAGACCTTTCCTATCCTATTTTTATTTACGTAGTCTTCCAGTTCCTTAATCGTGCAGTCGTAGATCTTCTTGTATTCCTTTATTCGTTCCTTAATCTCTGCAGTCTCTTCCGCTTTAAAACCTCTAATAACGACCTTATTATTAACTACGCTAGAGCGTCTGCTCGCTCTGTCAGTCTTTCTCTTTCCGCAGCGGCCTGTTACGCCGCTCTCTACCGTCGAGAAGCCTTCTATCTTCTTACAGTGCCTTAGGGGGGTTGTTGTTGGTATATTGGTAGGTGCGCGTGCGTTATTTAGGTTTCCGGATAGTTTAACAGGCCCTTTCGCGCAGCGCGGGGTGTGTAGAGAGTGAGTTCGAGATATAATAATCCAGGCACGCAGATATAATTCAATACGGCCTTTTTGATAACTATATCTCGAACTAAGAAGGGAAAGGAATCTATGTAGTAGTAGTGGTAGGCTTTGATAGAGGGTGGTGCCAAGGCCCGGCTCGGTCCGGAAGGGCCGAGCCGAAATCCAGGGTCCACCCTATTAATCCGTCCTACCTCTTTCTACTGCTGCAACACGATCGAGCACTACCTACCTTCCCTGCCTACAGATCTAGGAGGACAAGTCTAAGGTTAAACTAGTAGAGAGGGAGGTTAACAATTCAGTACCTAGGCGAAGACAGGAAAGCGCCGCCTAGCAAAGGGACACTAGGAGCTAAGGGTGTACAGCACGCTACTGTATAAAAGGAGCACTATAAGAAGGGAGGGGGGGGTATTGTTAGGGGACGCTGCCCAGCCTAGGTCCTAGACCTGACCTAAGCTAGCTGTCGCCCTAAGGACTGCGGCTTAGCGGTGCTAGCACGACCCTACCCTCTATACGGAATTACCGACAGGACCCCACTCCTGTATAGAGGGAGAACCCTATAGTCCTATATAGAGGGGAACTGCCGCCTCTCTAAATAGAGGGAAAACTCTATACTACTATACAGAGGGAGAACTCCTAATCCTCTATACAGAGTGTAAACCTTGCACCTCTATATAGGAGGAAATTGCTAGCTTGGCTTTGTAGGTACAAATTGTACAGCAGTAGACGACGAAGGAACTGCCTATTAGTTCCTTTATATAGATACCTAACCCTAAGTTTCTAAACCAAGATTCTAAAGCCCTTACATTTAGCCCTAGTAAGAAGAAATCGGAAGGTTGCGTCTGCACCTATATAGAGCTAGGCACAAATTAGATAGTATAGATTAGATAGTATATATTGTTGCAGCGGTGGAAAGAGGTAGGACGGATTGATAGGGTGGACCCTGGATTTCGGCTCGGCCCTTCTAGACCGAGCCGGGCCTTGGCACTACCCTCTATTAAAGCCTACTACTACTACTACATAGATTCCTTTCCCTCCTTAGTTCGAGATATAGTCATCAAAAAGGCCGTATTGAATTATATCTGCGTGCCCGGATTATTATATCTCGAACTTACTCTCTACACACCCCGCGCTGCGCGAAAGGGCCCGTTAAACTATCCGGAAACCCGAATAACGTACGCGCACCTACCAACACATTAACAACAACCCCCCTAAGGCACTGTAAGAAGATAGAAGGCTTCTCGATAGTAGAGAGCGGCGTAACAGGCCGCTGCGGAAAGAGAAAGACTGACAGAGCGAGCAGACGCTCCAGCGTAGTTAATAATAAGGTCGTTATTAGAGGTTCTACAGCGGAAGAGACTGCAGAGATTAAGGAACGAATAAAGGAATACAAGAAGATCTACGACTGCACGATTAAGGAACTGGAAGACTACGTAAATAAAAATAGGATAGGAAAGGTCTACGACAGTATAGACCTTATCGAGACGCTGTTCTACAGAACACTAGAAGAAAACAGACAGCTAAGAGAGGAAGTAGAGACAGTAAGGGCCGAGAAGGAATCGGCAGAGACTATCGTCGACATGTTAGAACACTAAGCGTCGAATCGACTAGCGCAGCTAAAGGCGCTAAAGGATCAGCTTGCTAATATAGAAGCAGCGAAGTCGTCACCGCTACCGCGGCAAGAAACCTACGCAGAGACCGCCTTACTGGCTGCCTATAGTTAAGGTAGCACTACGATAACGCTACTGCCGGACCTACCGGTTTTCGGCGGCGGGGACCCTAAAGCGTAGAAGGCATTTAAGAGGAAGATTAAGAACAAGATAAGCTGCGATTACGCATCGAGCAGCGAAGAAGACAGACTGGCCTATTTAGAGGCGCGACTAGAAGGCGAAGCGTTCTCGCTAGTAGCAGACCTAGAAGAGGTAACCGCTAAAGAAGCGATCAAAGCGTTAGATCAACGCTTCGGAGACCTATTCCGAAAGAAGACAGCCTGTAAGCAGCTAGATAAGATCAACCAGAACCGGCAGACGTTTAAGGAGTTCTACGGTTTGTTTAGAAAATATGCGATTAGGGCCCGAGTGGCGGAAGATAAGCAGCTCCACCTACTAAGGCAGAAGCTAAGCCCTAAGCTGGCCGCCGCTATAGCGTCTGTAGAAGACGAAGACCTTAAGAGCTTCGTGCATTAAGCGAGAGTTACTACGAGAAACTTAAGCGCTTACGCGAAATTACGCGAATCGGTTCAGAAGCCGTCGCCGTTAATAACGCAGACTATACGACCCCCTGCGCCTTTCCAGAGAGCGCTACAGCAGCTACCTTATCAGTCGCAGCGCTCGTCGTTCGTCCCTACCTGTTTCGCGTATAGCAAGCCTAGCTATATCGCTATAAGATGCCAAGCATCGGATAAGCAGAAGCAGGACTATCGTGTTATAAGGCAGCTGCAGCTGCAGCAGCAGCCGCTACCGAGGAAGACCATACAAGCTATAGAGCCGGCTCCGAACGATACTAACAGTAACGGTAGGATGCAGTTAAGGATTATAGGAAAAGACTAGCTAGACGGATAGGCCCCCTATCCAGCATTAACAATAGGGCACCGAATCGGAGCGAATCGACACGAGAAGAAAGCATTAACAGCTGCAGCGATCCGCTCTCGGCAGCCGTAGAAGCGAACACGGAAACAGCGATTATCCTTCCTATCGAGATCTACCCTGTTAAGAAGTCGCGCAAACCACTCTAGCTAAAAGCTTTTATCGACACCGGAGCTCTTATCGGCGCGGCGATCCACTACCGACTGGTCCGGAAGCTAATAAATAGATACGGCTATCCAGTAGAACTGGCGTCGCCGACGCGGATTTCGGCATACAACGGACAAGACACAGAAAGCGTTACGCACTACATGCCGTTAAAGACTACGCTAGCTGGTCGCACTACGGAAGCGACGTTCTGAATTATAGATATCGGAAGATTTGACATTATTATAGGGCAGAAATAGATAAAGAACTAGAAAGCCGTCGTCGACGTAGATAAAGGAACGATCAGATTCAAAACCCGAGGTAACAGCGTCGTTACCGCCGAATCGAGAGCCGCGGCTGCTAATGTAACCCCGTTAGACCGTTCCGAACCCCTAGTCACCGTCGGAATAATGAGTTCGGAAGCTATAACGACCCTCGCGAAGTCGCCGGATAATGAGATCTACGCTATCTCGATAAAAGACATCGAAGACTACCGGAAGATAATGGCGGAAGAAGAAGTGGACCCGCTAGAGGTGCTACCGAAAGAACTCTATAGTTACGCTAACGTCTTCTTAAAAGCCGACTCCAACCTCCTGCCGCTCTATCGACCGGAATATAACAACAAGATCTGATTGAAAGAGGGGGCTACGCTGCCGAGAACCGAGCCCCTTAGACGACTGTCGCTGGCAGAATTGGACTAAGTGGAGGTGTTTGTTCGCGAGAACCTAGCGAAGAAGTTTATTACGCCGAGTTCTGCCGAATACGCGTTACCGATTCTTTTCGTAAGAAAACTAGGGGGTAGTCTGCGACTCTGCGTAGACTATCGCGGCCTTAACGAGGTCACTAAGAGAGACGTGTACCCACTGCCGCTAATCGACGAGACCATCTAGCGCATAGCGAAGGCTAAGTAGTTTAGCAAGCTAGATATCCGCTAAGCGTTCTATCGACTAAGGAATAAAGAAGGGCAGACAGAAGACCTTACGACGTTCGCGACGCGTATAGGCAATTTCAAGTAGTTGGTAATGCCTTTTAGACTTACTAACGCGCCGGCAGTGTAGCAACGCTTTATAAACTACACCTTTATAGACATGCTAGAACAGTTCGTGTCTATCTACTTAGACGACATCCTTATCTACACCGATAGAACGAGAGAGCAACATACGGACCACATCGAGAGAGTGTTAAAGAGGCTCCGCGAGGTCGGATTGAACGCGGACACGAAGAAGAGCGAGTTCTATTAAACGGAAGTCAAGTATCTCGGTCTTATTGTCGGAAGAAACGGAATTCGTATAGACCCCTCGAAGGTCGCCGCCGTCGCGGAATAGAAGCAGCCGAAATCCGGAAACACTACGCAAATTAAAGCGTTTCTCGGCTTCTGCAGCTACTATCGACGGTTTATTAAAGACTTTAGCAAGATAGCCAGACCCCTAAACGAAGCGTTAAAGAAAGAGGCCGCCGGCCTATAGAACGAGAAGTGCACGGAAGCCTTTAACCGGCTAAAAGAAGCAGTAGCCTCAGCGCCGGTTCTGGCGCACTTCCGACCGGAAAAGACTATCTACGTAGAAACGGACGCTTCTGACACAGTAACCGCAGGGGTCCTTTCTCAATATAGTAACGACGAAACCCTCTATCTAGTAGCTTTCTTTAGCAAGTCTATAACGGAAGCTAAGCGGAACTACGCGATCTACGATAAGGAGCTGTTGGCGATTATTCAGGCTTTCGAGGAGTAGAAGCCGGAGCTTATAGCTAGAAAGAGCACGGTCCAGGTTCTTACGGACCACCAGTCGCTGACCTACTTTATAAAGACGCAGAAGCTCTTACGACGTTAAGTACGGTGGGCCGCCTACCTATTAGGGCTCGACTTTAAGATTACCTATTGACTAGGGGCTCAAAACGGAAAGGCTAACGCGCTAACGAGAAGAGAAGGGAAGACGAGCCGCGCGAAGGAAGATCCGAACATGTTTCAGAAGGTGTTAACCAAGCGGATAGTAGACGCAGAGGTGTTGAAAGAGGTAGGGGTCTGCGCAGTAGAACCGGCCCCTAAGGAAGAGACTCTCTACAAGAAGGTCAAGCAGCTCAATCAGAAGCAGAAGCTCGGTAAAACCGGTTTAGGGAAGCTGATAGTGCCAGAAGAACTAATTACAGAGGTTATCTAGCTAGTCTACGGCTCCGTAGACGTTGGTTACGCAGGATCAATAAAAACGATAGAAGCTATAAGGACGACATACTGGTTTCCGCGGATCTACGAACGGATCCACCGATTTATCGCTAACTGCTACGTATGCCGATCGGCGAAGCCGCGTTACGGCCTTCTAGCAGGCTTACTAAAGCCACTGCTGATCCCTAAGAAACCGTAGCAACACATTACGATAGACTTCGTAACCGGCCTGCCGGAATCCGATGGATACGACGCTACACTAAACGTAGTAGACTGATTAAGCAAAGAACGGCACTTTATCCCCTGCCGAGCAAGAGACGAAGGAACTACTGCAGAAGAGACCGCACGGATATTAATTCAACACGTGTAGAAGCACTATAGCCTGCCGGACACTATTACTACGGATAGGGGTCCTTAATTCACTGCCGACGTATGGAAAGCTATTAACCGAGCTCTCGGAATTAGTAGAAAGCTTAGCACAGCTGCTTACCTGCAGACCGACGGTCAATCAGAAGTGGCCAACCGTAAGATAGAGAAATATCTACGGATCATCTGCAGCTACTATTAAGAAAAGTGGGTAAAGGTGCTGCCAATAGCCGAATTCTGCGCCAATTCAGCGCAGTTAGAAGCGACGTCGCTGGCGCCGTTCAAGATAACGCGCAGTTATCTTCCGAGGCTGAGTTTCCATCCGCCGAGCGACGCCGATTCGCTAGAGCTTTCCACGTCGTCAAAGAGAGTCGCCGCCGCAGCAGCAGAAGCGCTACGATCTCAGATAGAAGAAGCCATTAAGGTGGCGAAAGACGCGATGGAATCGGCTCAGAAGAAGATAGTGACTCGAGCTAATAAGAAACAGTTACCGATAGAATTCGAGGAAGGCCAAAGGGTATAGCTCAACACAAAGAACCTAAGGCTGAAAGGCAACGCCAAGCTGAATCCACGCTACGTAGGTCCGTTTACGATAGTGGAAAAGAGGTCGCCAGCGACTTATCGGCTCCAGCTACCGAAATCGTTCCGGATCTACGACGTTTTCCATTTGGATCTACTAAGCCTAGACCCTGAGAACGGCCTGCCGGAACAGGGCTTCGCCGAAACCCTACCAGTTAAGATAGACGGTAATGAAGAAGAGTAGGAGGTAGAAGATGTAATGGACGTAAAGAAGATAAGGGGGTCTATCAAAGCGAGGATCTCGTAGAAGGGGTGGCCGGAAGATTATAAATGGTATCTGATCGAGAATCTCCGGAATTCGGCGGAGCTGCTAAGAGACTTTTACGCGCGGAACCCGAAGAAGCCAAAGCCGGAATAGCTCTAAAGCCAATCCTTCCGGAAGGAAAAGAAGAAAGCCACGTCCGCTCCACCGGCGCGGAAGCCGATAAAGACGATCGTGTCGGTCGCCTTCGGCGAGGTCTTCGACGCGGCCACTACCTACAGCGGTCGGCAGGAAGCTCGCCGACGCCGTAGCGTGCTAGCGCCGCCGACCCCGTAGTGTGTAAGGACTTTGGTAGAAGGGAAAAGAAGAAGAAAAACGGCGCCGCGGAAAGATCTATATAGACCTCCGAAACGACGCACAGACCAGCTACGCCGCAGCTCAGATAACCTACAGCTTAGATCAGATAGCACGGATCAGGCGCACCGATTACATAAACGCTAAGTAAAGGACTTCAGATGCCGATAACGTAAGAAGTTGAAAAAGAGATAAAGAAAACGTTGTTTTGATAGAAGACAGAAGAAGTAACGTCGGCGTTAGAGGGGATTTTTCGAGAAAGAGACGACGAATCAAAAAAAAAAAAAAAAAAAAGAAGAGAGCGGAGATTTTCGGATGGATAGGGTGACTAAGCGGTCGAGGGCGACCGCTGGTGAGGGAGGGGGGTAGTGTTGCGGCGGTGGAAAGAGGTAGGACGGATTGATAGGGTGGACCCTGGATTTCGGCTCGGCCCTTCTGGACCGAGCCGGGCCTTGGCACCACCCTCTATCAAAGCCCACTACCACTACTATATAGATTCCTTTCCCTCCTCAGTTCGAGATATAGTTATCAAAAAGGCCGTATTGAATTATATCTGCGTGCCCGGATTATATATTAGATAATATAGATTAGATAGACGCTAAGTAAAGCGCTTTAGATAACAACATTAGCTAGACAACGATATAGCAATATAAGAAGAAAGTAAACGAGAAAAGGATAATGTTTTTAAGATAGAATAAAAGAAGAAGTAACTTTGATTTTAAGAAGAATTTTTGCAGAAAGAACTGTAAACTAAAGAAGAAAAAGAAGAAGAAAAAGAGATAGAAACAGAAGAAAGATAGATAGAAGAACGAGAAGGTCTAATTAGTTAGAATAAGATAGAATAGATAGAAGAGATAAGTAAGCAGTTAAGGGCGACTGCTAATAAGGGAGGGCGGTAGTGTTGCAGCGACGGAAGGTAGTAGGATTAAGTAATAGGGTAGACCCTTAGAATTTTGGCTCGGCCCTTCTAGACTAAGCCAGGTCTTAGCACACTACCCCTACAAAAGCTTACATCTGCGTATACGTAGATTCCTTTCCCTCCTTAGTTTAAGATATAGCTATCAAAACAGCTGTATCAAATTATATCTATATACTCGGGTTACTAATAGAGTATACCCTAGAATTTCGACTCGGCTCTTCTAGACTAAGCCGGGTCTTGGCACACTACTCCTAAAGCCTACATCTACTACTTTATAGATTCCTTCCTTTCCTTAGTTTGCGATATAGTAATTAAAATACTGTATTAAATTATATCTACGTGCTTGGATTAAGCAACATGTGTTATATATACTATACGCTGCTACAAACCAACCTTATAACAACTTGTTAGTTTAAACATAGTAGCACTTTATAGTATTACGTAGACGATACGCTGCTCCAAACTCATCTTATAATACTTTTAGTCTTCTTTATAGCAATATATATAGGTACTTTAGATAGTCTGTATAAAGGCTTACGTAGATAGTTCTCATAGTGAGCTTATAGTAGAACAAATCTACCACACTAAGGAGGACAGATAGTACATAGAAAGGGTGCACCTATATACAGGGGGGTAGAGTGGAAGGTCCTTCCACTCCATTCCACAGCTGACCTCAGGAACCGGGTTCAACCCCGGTTATCCCACCCTGGCTGGCTGCTTCGGCTTCAGCTAATCAGAAGCCAGCAAACTTCCAGTGGAAAAGGTGGGCATTTCTGAATGGAATGGTGCGCCTCAAACCCACGATATGCAGCCACACCACATAGATGCCGAAATAGCTGGTACCTGAGACATTCAGGAAAGGCCTTTGCCCCTCACAGTGCAGCAAGAGGTAGCGACACGGTTAGGTTAGCAGGCAACACACGCTACAAGGTCAGCGTATCGAGAGGCAATCGGTACAGCAGCGATCGCAACCGTCAAAAAATCAGCATATCGAGGCGAGCCAATCGGCTACACGAGCGGCACGTTCAGCAATCGGCACAAGCAGCACGACTGGCAATCAAAGCAGCGGCTACGCCACCGGCAGTTCAGCAATCGAAGCGTACGGCTAGAAATCGAGGTACACAAGCGACGCATACAGCTAGGAGCACGGGTTCAGAAGCGTAGCGTATATTCAGAAGCGCACGTTGCGCACGTTCAGAAGCGCACATCTGGAAGCGACCTGGTTGGCGCGACCTCGGCGACCTCAGCGACCGGGTCGGCAGCGGCCGTTGGCACGACCTTAGCGACCCGTTTGGCTGAATCTCAATCGGGTCTGGTGTGACTCATTCCATAGTAGCAGTCACTGCTACTCCCGTCGAGGTTGTCGCCTATCGCAACAATACGGATGGCGGAGGGCTTCTCCAATGGCGCGGAGCTACCAGAATGTTACGGTATGGAGTGGATGTCGTTCTTTATGGCAGGGCCCATTATCTACCTCGTGTAGCTTATTCAGAATAAGGAGGGACAGTTGTCAGGTACTGTGACGTGTGCCCTCTTTATATGCCAACCCTACCTTACTTGCAGTGTTGCTTCCTTATTACTGTCAACATACCGCTCTGCACATCAATGTATGGTCGCACAGCCATGCCTCAGACGCAGACTAAACCTTAACGTCGCAACTCCTTTCGGCCAATAAGGTTCATCAGGGTAATAATCGTGTTCTTTCGTGTTACCATGCGCACATGCGCAAACCCCTCCGCCACCTATAACTTGATTTTGCTCGTTGGTGTTTGTTTTATTTCCATCAAGGCCGTGCCCGCCGACGCCGTGGCAAGCTTGGACAATCCAGTCTAAAACGCGGCTGAAGTTGCAACCGGGCTGGTCACAGGTATAAACAAATAAGCCCGGTTTGTTGTCGCCGTGGCGGGTGCCGTCGGCTGTAACAGCCCAGGCAAGGAGTGTAGAGACTAGGGTGATCAATCCTGTGCAGCGGTTTAGTCTACAGCTTCTTCTTCTCGGGCAACGGAAACTGCTGACTCATAATGAATGACCGGAGCGCTTAGTCTATAAGGATGTGTCCTGACGTGCCGTGTCGGGTGGGCGGGTTGAGAGTTAGGCGGGTTGGATGTTGGGCGGGTTGGGAGAGGGGCGGGTTGAGAGATGGGCGGGTTGAGAGATGGGCGGGTTGAGAGGTAGGCGGGTTGAGAGGTGGGCGGGTTGAGGGGTGGGCGGGTTGAGAGATGGGCGGGTCGAGACTTGAGCGAACAGTTCCTATTGATATACCTGGGCACGTCTCCTGTATCTGGAAAACTCCGTTGGCTATGCCGACATTATGGCGAGTTCGAGAGCCACGTAAGTTGCCGCCAAAACCAGTCTGTGATACGCGGCATTAGACAGGACTGACTTCGCCGACCTAGAACGGAAAGCACACCGAGCTGCGCTTAGGACGTAGCGTATATCGCAGGAAGATGGTTACAGACCTTAGGACTACTGCCAAGTATCTAAAACCAGCCATTCTATGAAAGCGCAAAAGATATTTGATCTGAGTCGCAGATGTTGATACGGACAGGTGGCCTTGCCACCCAGTCTGGTCACAACTCAAGCCCAGGGTTCACATATCTGGTACACATTGGTCAAGTCACTTCCGAGTTACTTGATCAATCCCTTTTATGGCTTAAGTGTACCGCGTTACATCAGATGTAGTGTTCTATACAGCTCATTTAATAACTAACGTATATAACTATAGACTTGGCAGTACTACGTACGTAGCAGAATTTTCTTAGTATAACTAAATAGTATAACAAATTATCCTTTTTATAAGCCATTAATAGTATAATGCTTAAATCTAATTCCTGCATTAGATTAAGAAGGTATTTCTACTCTATTTTAACATATATTGTTATAGAATAACTAGTAGAGAGGTCTGGCAGGAGTATAGTAATTCGAGCACGTAGATATAATTTAATACAGCTGTTTTGATAACTATATCTTAAACTAAGGAAGGAAAGGAATCTATGCAGCGGTAAGTAAGGGCTTTAGGGGTAGGTGTGCCAAGGCCCGGCTCGGTCCGGAAGGGCCGAGCTAAAATTCCAAGGGTCTACCCTATTACTTAGTCCCACCCCTTTCTGCTGCTGCAACACCACCCCCCTCCCTTACTACCGGTCGCCCTCGACTGCTTACTTATCTTATCTATCGCTTCCTCTTTTTTTTTTAATTCGTCCTTCTCTTCGTTTTCTTCTCTCTCTTCGTTTTCCTCCTTCGTCTAATTCGCTGCTCCCTCTGCTGAAATTCCTTTTAAGACCGACGTTACCTTATCGCTTCTTCCAGCTCGAGGACGTCGTTCCTTTGTTATCCTCTTTCTTCTCTTATATCGCTCCTATCTAAAGTCCTTTACTTGCTGTCTTTCTAATTGGAGCTATCTAATCTAAGCTAGCAGCTATCTAAGCTGCAGCGTAGCTAGCCTATACACTGCTATAGAGGTCTATATAGATCTATAAGGGGCTTAAGAATCTTAGTTTAGAAACTTAAGGCTAG
This sequence comes from Pseudocercospora ulei, assembly GCA_016165855.1. Classification (NCBI taxonomy): domain Eukaryota; kingdom Fungi; phylum Ascomycota; class Dothideomycetes; order Mycosphaerellales; family Mycosphaerellaceae; genus Pseudocercospora; species Pseudocercospora ulei. Next base: position 324,943 of record JACWNB010000036.1, read on the forward strand.
GTATCTATATAAAGGAACTAAAAGGCAGTTCCTTCGTTATACACTGCTGCATAATTTGTACCTATAAAGCTAAGCTAGCAATTTTCCTCTATATAGGGTTGCAAGGTTTACGCTCTATATAGAGAGTTAGGAGTTTCCCTCTGTACAGTAGTATAGAGTTTTCCCTCTGTTTAGAGGGGCAGCAATTCCCCTCTGTATAGGGCTATAGGATTCTCCCTCTATATAGGAGTAGGGTTATGTCGCTAACTCTGTACAGAGAGTAGGGTCGTACTGGCGCTGCTAAGTCGCAGTCCTTAGGGCGACGGCTAGCTTAGGTCTAGGACCTGGGCTGGACGGCGTCCCCTAACAATACCCCACTTCCTTCTTATAGTGCTTCTTTCGTACGACGGCGTATCGGACAGCCTTAGCTCCTAGGTTTCTCTTATAGGTCGCTGATACGTATGTAGATGTGGAGGGCTGGAAGGTGCTGGAAGGTGGCAGGCTTGGCAGGACCAGGCTTGGCAGCTGCACACTCAAATACCTCTACCTCCGCTTGTACGTAGATTCTTCCCTCTCTAGCCTTGGATATAGTTATTAAAGACGGGTATTGACCTAGAGTCTACTGCAGTCAGATTATTATATCCAAGGCTCGCTTCAACAACACCTGCACTACGCGAAAGAGCCCGTTGAATTACATCCGGGTACTCGAATAACGTACGTGCAACCGACAACCTAGAGTGTGTACTGTATATGTACAAAGGAGGCCGTCGAATTATATCCGGTTACTTAATTGTGTATGTACATACTACTCTACCCCCCCCCTCCCCCAATCGAGAAGAAGAGTTTTAAAGAGAGAGGTCCATTACAGAGGACATCGAGAAGAAGAGTTTAAGGGAAGAGAAGTGCCCTTATTAAGAAGAAGAGAGAGTTTTAGGGAAGAGAGTGCCCCTACAAGTAGATCGCGAGTTTTGAAGAAGAGCGAGAGCGACGAGAGAGCGACGAGAGCGACGAGAGCGAGAAGAACGACGACGACGTAAGGACGACGATGTAGGGACAACGAGGCGAGGCGAGGAGCGAGAGCGGCGACAAAGACGCACCTAGCAGGACCTAGGGCGACGACATTTGTTTTTTCGGGTCTTTAACAGACTATTCTATTCGGACAAGGCCTATCGAGACAGTTCAGCAAGGCAAAGCGACACCGGCCTATCGAGACGTTCAGTACGGCCAGAAGCAAGCGAGCAGCAAAGCGACACGAGCAGCGCAACTGGCAGTATCTACGAACGGATCCATCGATTTATCCCCAATTGCTACATATACAGAGCCGCGAAGCTACGTTACGGCCTTCTAGTAGGCTTATTAAAGCTACTTCCGATCCCTAAGAAACTATAGCAGCATATTACAATAGACTTCGTAACCGGCCTGCCGGATTCCGATAGATACGACGCCACCCTTAACGTAGTGGATAGGCTGAGCAAAGAACGCTACTTCATCTCCTGTCGAGCGAGAGACGACAGAACTACTGCGGAAGAAACGGCGAGAATGTTAATTCAATACGTGTAGAAGCACTATAGCCTACCGGACACTAGGGCTCGGTTCTTGGCAGCGTAGCTCCCTCCTTTAGTCGGATCTTGTTGTTATATTCCGGTCGATAGAGCGGCAGTAGGTTGGAGTCTGCTTTTAAGAAGACATCAGCGTAACTATAGAGCTCTTCTAGTAACACCTCTAGTAGATCTACTTCTTCTTCCGCAATTATCTTCCTGTAGTCTTCGATATCCTTTATTAAGATAGCGTAGATCTTATTATCCGGTAACTTCGCGAGGGTCGTTATTGCTTCTAAACTTATTATTCCGACAGTGACTAAGGATTCGGAATGCTCGGACGGAGCTTCTTTAGCGGACTCCGTAGCTTTCGGGTCGGTGGCGGCGGTGGCGTTGCCTAGGGTTTTAAACCCTATCGTGCCTTCGTCTACGTCAATAATAGCTTTCTAATTCTTTATCTATTTCTGCCCTATAATAATGTCAAATCTTCCGATATCTATAATTCGGAACGTCGCTTCCGTAGTGCGACTAGCTAAGGTGGTCTTTAGCGGCACATAGTGCGTAACGCTTTCCGTGTCCTGTCCGTTGTATGCCGAAATCCGCGTCGGCGACGCTAGTTCCACCGGATAGCTGTATCTATTTATTAGCTTCTAGACCAGCCGGTAGTGGATCGCCGCGCTAATAAGAGCTCCGGTGTCGATAAAAGCTTTTAGTTAGAGGGTTTAGCGCGACTTCTTAATAGGGTAGATCGTAATAGGAAGGATAATAGCCGTTTCCGTATTCACTTCCACTGCAGCCGATAGCAGATCGCTGCAACTATTGATGCTCTCTTTCGTCGACGTAGTTCGCGTTAATGCCCTGTTGTCCTTGCTAGATAGGGGGCCTATCCTTCTAGCTAGTCTTTTCCTATAATTCTTAACTAGACCCCGCTGTCTACGCTGTTAGTGTCGTTCGGAGCCGGTTCGATAGCTTAGATAGTCTTTCTCGGCGGCAGCGGCTTTGTTGCTCGATATTCCTGCTTCTGCTTGTCCGATGCTTAGCATCTCGTTGCGATATAGCTAGGCTTGCTATACGCGTAGCAGGTGGGGACGAACGACGGCTGCAGCACGTAAGGCGACTAGGGGCCGCGGCGGAAGGGCGCAGGGGCTCTCGTCGGCTGCGACGGCGGCAACGGCCTCTAAATCAGTTCGCGTGTCGTCGGTTTTCTATACGCGTTTAGGTTTCTTGCTGTTACTCTCGCCTAGTGCACGAAGCTCTGCAGGTCTTCGTCTTCTACCGACGCTATCGCCGCAGCCAGCTTAGGGCTCAGTTTCTGTCTTAGTAAGTGCAGCTGCTTATCTTCTGCTACTCTCGCTCTAATAGCATATTTCCTAAACAGTCCGTAGAACTCTTCGAACGTCTGCCGGTTCTAGTTAATCTTATCCAGCTGCTTACGGGCCGTCTTCTTCCGAAAGGGGTCGCCGAAACGCTGGTCTAGCGCCTTAATAGCGTCGTTAGCGGTTACTTCTTCTAGGTCCGCTACTAGCGAAAAAGCTTTACCTTCTAGCCTCGATTCTAGGTACGCCAATCTATCCTCTTCGCCGCTCGATACGTAATCGCGGCTTATCTTATTCTTGATCTTCTTCTTAAACGCCTCCTACGCTTTAGGGTCTCTGCTACCGAAAGCAGGTAGGTCTGGCAGTAGCGTTATCGTAGTGCTACCTTAACTATAGGCCGCTAGTAAGGCGGTTTCCGCATAAGTTTCTCGCTGCGGCGGCGACGACTTCGCTGCTTCTATATTAGTTAGTTAATCCTTTAGCGCCTTTAGCTGCACCGTTCGATTCGCTGCCTAGTTTTCTAACACGTTGATAATAGTTTCTGCTGATTCCTTCTCGGCCCTTACCGCTTTAGTTTCCTCTCTTAGTTGCCTGTTTTCTTCTAGCGTTCTGTAGAACAGCGTCTTAATAAGGTCTATACTATCGTAGACCTTCCTTATTCTGTTCTCGTTTACGTAGTCTTCCAATTCCTCGATCGTGCAGTCGTAGATCTTCCTATATTTAGCTATTTATTCCTTAATCTCTGCCATCTCTTCCGCCGTAAAACCGCTAATAATAATCTCATTATTAATGACACTGGAGCGCCTACTCGCTCTGTTAGTCTTTCCTTTCCTACTTCTGCTGCGGCCTGTAACGCCGCTCTCTACCACTGAGAAGCCTTCTATCTTCTTACAGTACCTGGGGGGGGTTGGTGTATGTGTGTGTATATTAATGCGCGTGCGTTATTCGGGTTTCCGGATGGTTCAACGGGCCCTTTCGCGCAGCGCGGGGTTGGTGTAGAGAGTGAGTTCGAGATATAATAATCCGGGCGCGCAGATATAATTTAATACAGCCTTTTTAATAACTATATCTCGAACTAAGGAGGGAAAGGAACCTATATAGTGGTGGTAGTGGGCTTTGATAGAGGGTGGTATGCCAAGGCCCGGCTCGGCCCGGACGGGCCAAGCCGAAATCCAGGGTCCACCCTATTATCCAGTCCTACCCCTTTTCACTACTACAACAGTTAGCGCAACAGCGCTATAACTAGGACAGCCTTACTACTATTGTTTTATAAGGCTATTCTATAGAGGACATATATCTACTTGTTAGGCAGTTTATTCGCTCCCTCTTCTACTAGCCTATCGATGCCCGGCCATTCCAATCCCCTCTAATTAGCTTTGTCGCCCTCCTCGCTATTGTCCCCTCTACGAAAAGCTGGATCGAGCCGGGCAACCTAAATACGCACAACTTTGCCCTTATCTGGATCGGGCAAATCCTCGTATTTAACGAGGCTCTCGAGGGAACTACTAGCAACAGTAATAACGACGGCGTCCTTAGGGCTATCTAACACACTATACAGAGTGTCGTTGCCTGTAAAACTGCTTTCCGCGAACTCGTCTGCTGGAGAGGGTACCTCTTTCGGGTTAGCCGGGGCCTGGTCTCCTCCAACTAGGCTAGCTAGGACGGTTCCTATAGTACTATTATCTTCTAGGACGTTACTATCTATATAACCGACATTGTTACTCTGATCGAGAGCTGCTACCGTAGCTATATTAAGATCCTTTAGCGAGACCTCCTCTTTAATCGACTGTATCTACAGGTCTATGCTACCTAACTATACGAGTGGCTTGATAATACCACTATGCACTACCCCTTTCTAACAGAAGAACGGAACGTAGAGATCCTCTAGAAGCCTCGTCGATGTTGCGGCGGTGGAAAGGGGTGGGACTGGATAATGGGGCGGACCCTGGAATTTCGGCTCGGCCCTTCCGGACCGAGCCGGGTCTTGGCACGAGCGCCGCCCCCCTTAAAGCGCGCACCCACCACTACATAGATTCCTTTCCCTCCTCAGTTCGAGATATAGTTATCAAAACAGCCGTATTGAACCTTATCTGCGCGCTCGGATTATTATATCTCGAACTCACTTATTACACCACTACCCGCGCTGCGCGAAAGGGCCCGTTGAATCATCCGGCTACCTGAATAACGTACGCGCACCCAACAACACCAAATCAAACCACATTAGCACTGTAAGAAAGCAATAGAGGGCTTCTTAACGATAGAAAGCGGCGTCACAGGCCGCAGCGGTAAGAGAAAAACTAACAGACCGAGAGATAGGCGTACAAGCATTCTCGTCGACGAGACGATCTATAAAGGCCTTACGGAAGAAGAGGCAGATAAAGCGAGAAAGGGCATAAAGGACTATGCCGAACTATATGCACGCACGCCGGACGAGATAGGGAAATATCTTACAGAACACGGAGCCGGGAAGGTGTTTAACACTATTACCTTTATCGAAAAGAAATTCTACAGGACTATAGAAGAGAACAGACAACTGAAGGAAGAAATCGAGGTGTTGGCTGCAGAGAGGGCAGTTTCTGAAACCACTATCGAAGTAATGGAAAACGCTGCGGCGAAGCGACTGGCTCAACTGAACGAAATAAGAACTTAACTGCAGGAAGCGCAGGCAGCAGAACCAGCGGCGCCGTCGCCCTACGCGCGCCACTAGGCACCGTCGACGCAGCAGCAGCGCCAGCAAGAAGACCAGACTGACCACGGGTTACCGGCCGCGTTCAGTCAAGGTGGCACGTCAATAACGCCATTACCCGACCTACTAGCATTCCGCGGCGGCGACCCCGAAGATTAGGAAGAATTTAAGAAGAAAATAAAGAATAAGATTGACCGCGACCTCGCCACTAGCAGCGAGGCAGACTGATTAGCCTACCTAGAGGCTCGACTAGGAGGCGAAGCCTTCTCTTTAGTAGGTAACCTAGAAGATGTAACTGCTAACGAAGCGATCAAGGCACTGGATCAGCGTTTTGGCGACCTGTTCCGAAAGAAGACGGCTCGTAGCAAGATAGACGAAATCATGCAGAACAAGCTGCCGTTCGAGGAATTTTACGGAATATTCAGAAAATATGCTATTAGAGCCAAAATTTCCGAAGACGAGCAGATGCACCTGCTAAGGAAGAAGATAAACCCTCGGCTCGCTGCGGGTTTGGATTCGGTGGAAGACGAAGATCTACAGAGCTTCGTGCACAGAGCGAGAGTTACCGCTAGGAACCAGAAGCTGTATGGAAAACCAACGTCCGACAACCGAGAAAAGGCGTCGTCGTCGTCGGCGGCGGCGCGAACCCCTGCGTCCTTCCGACGAACCCTGCAACAATCGTCGTCTTCGCTACGGTCGGCGTTCGTCCCTACGTGTTACGCATATAGAAAGCCTGGTTACATCGCAACTAGGTGTCAGGCGACGACGCAGCAGAAGCAAGAATATAGGGCAACGAAGCCGCCGAGGAAGACCATTCAAGCTATCGAAGTAGCACCGAACGATACTGACAGTGTAGATAGGGGGGTCCAATTAAGAATTATAGGAAAAGACCAGCTGGACGGATAGACCCCCTACCTAGCGTAAACGATAGGGCACCCCTGCATACGTCGCCGCCGAACGAAGAGAGCATTAACAGCTGCAACGATCCGCTGTCGGCGACGGTAGAAACGAACACAGAAACGGCCATTATCCTACCGATCACCGTCCACCCACGTAACGGCTCGAGCCGACCCCTCAAACTAAAAGCCTTTATCGATACAGGGGCGTTAATCGGCGCGGCAATCCATTATCGGTTGGTTCGAAAACTGATAAAGGGATATGGTTATCCGGTGGAATTAGCGTCGCCGACGCGGATTTCAGCTTATAACGGACAAGACACGGAAAGCGTCACGCACTACGTGCCGCTGAAGACTACGTTGGCTAGTCGCACGACAGAAGCGACGTTCCGAATCATGGATATCAGAAGGTTTGACATCATTATAGGGCAAAAGTGGATAAAGAACCAGAAAGCCATTATTAATGTAGGTAAAGGAACGAGCGGATTCAAAGCCAGCGAACCGGTCACTGTCGTCGTCGCCGGACCCGAAGCGACGAACGACGAAACGGCTCCGCTACCCTCTGCTGAGCCTGCGCCAACGATCGGAATAATAAGCTTAGAAGCGTTAACGACCCTCGCGAAGTCGCCGGACAGTGAGATTTACGCCATCTTAATAAAGGATATTAAAGACTACAGAAGGCTGATAGCGGAAGAAGAAGTGGACCCACTGGAGGTGTTGCCAAAAGAGCTCCATAGTTACGCTAACGTGTTTTCGAAAGCGGACTCCAACCTATTGCCGCTCCATCGACCGGAATACGACAACAAGATCCGACTAAAAGAAGGGGCTACGCTGCCACGAACCGAGCCCCTAAGACGACTGTCGCCAGCGGAGCTGGACTAGGTAGAAGTGTTTGTTCGAGAAAACCTCGCGAAGAAGTTTATTACGTCGAGCTCAGCTAAATACGCGTCGCCGATTCTGTTCGTAAGAAAGCTAGGGGGCGGACTGCGACTCTGCGTGGACTACCGAGGCCTTAACGAGGTTACTAAAAGAGACGTGTATCCGCTGCCGCTAATCGACGAGACTATACAACGGGTAGCTAAAGCTAAATAGTTCAGCAAACTGGACATTCGGCAGGCGTTCCACTAGCTAAGGAACGAAGAGGGGCAAACAGAAGACCTTACGACGTTCGCAACACGTATAGGCAATTTCAAGTAGCTAGTAATGCCCTTCAGCCTTACCAACGCGCCGGCAGTGTAGCAACGCTTTATAAACCACACCTTTATGGATATGCTAGAGCGGTTCGTGTCTATCTATTTGGACGACATTCTTATCTATACGGATAGAACGAAAGATCAACATACGGACTACATCAAGAAAGTGCTGAAGAGACTCCGCGAGGTCGGATTGAACGCGGACACGAAAAAGAGCGAGTTTTATCAGATTGAGGTCAGATACCTCAGTCTTATCGTAGGACGAGAAGGAATCCGGATAGACCCCTTAAAGGTCACTGCCGTAGCGGAATGGAGGCAGCCGAAATCCGGAAACACTACGCAGATCAGGGCGTTTCTCGGATTCTGCAGCTATTACCGACGGTTTATCAAGGACTTCAGTAAGATAGCGAGACCACTGAACGAGGCATTAAAGAAGGAGAACGCCGGCCTGTAGAATAAGAGGTGCACGGAAGCCTTTAACCGGCTAAAAGAAGCAGTAGCCTCGGCGCCGGTTCTGGCGCACTTCCGACCAGAAAAGACGATCTACGTAGAAACAGACGCTTCAGACACTGTAACCGCCGGGGTCCTTTCTTAATACGGTGACGACGAAACCCTCTATCTAGTGGCTTTCTTTAGCAAATCCATAAACGAAGCTAAGCGGAACTACGCTATCTATAACAAGGAACTGCTGGCGATTATTCAGGCTTTCGAGGAATGGAAGCCGGAGCTTATAGCTGGAAAGAGCACAGTTCAGGTCCTTACGGACCATTAGTCGCTGACCTACTTTATAAAGACGCAGAAGCTCTTACGCCGCCAAGCTCGGTGGGCTGCCTACCTATTAGGATTCGATTTCAAGATTAACTATCGACCAGGGGCTCAAAATGGAAAGGCTAACGCGCTGACGAGACGCGAAGGAAAGACCAGCCGCGCGAAGGAAGATCCAAACATGTTTTAGAAGGTATTGACTAAACAGATAGTAGACGCCGAAATATTAAAGGAAGCAGGGATTGGCGCGGTGGAATCGTCGACTAAAGAAGAAGAGACACTCTACGAGAAGGTGGAGCAGCTCAACCAACGGCAGAAGCTCGGCAAAACGGGCTCAGGGAAGCTGATAGTTCCGGAAGAACTGATCACTGAAGTCATCCAACAGGTGCATAGATCGAAAGACGTTGGCTATGCCGGCTCGAAGAAGACGATAGAAGCAATAAGGACGATCTACTGGTTTCCGCGAATCTATAAGCGGATCCACCGATTTATCGGCAATTGCTACGTATGTCGAGCCGCGAAGCTACGTTACGGTCTTCCAGCCGGTCTGCTGAAGCCGCTTCCAATCCCTGAGAAGCTGTAGCAGCACATTATAATGGATTTCGTAACTGGACTGCCGGATTCGGACGGTTACGACGCTACGCTCAACGTAGTGGACAGGCTAAGCAAGGAACGCCATTTCATCCCCTGCCGAGCAAGAAACGAAGAAACTACTGCGGAAGAAACAGCTAAAATGCTAATTAAGCATGTATAGAAGCACCACGGTCTGCCGGACACTATTACTACGGATAGGGGTCCTCAGTTCACTGCCGACGTTTGGAAAGCGATCAATCAAGCCCTCGGAATCCATAGAAAGCTCAGCACGGCAGCTTACCCTTAGACCGACAGTTAGTCGGAAGTAGCTAACTGTAAGATAGAGAAATATCTACGAATCTTCTGTGGCCACCATCAAAATAAGTAGGTTGAGATGCTGCCGATGGCAGAATTCAGCGCCAATTCAGCACGGTCAGAAGCGACGTCGCTGGCGCTGTTCGAGATAACCTATAGTTATCTTCCGAGAATAAGCTTCTATCTACCGAGCGACGTCGGATCGCCGGAGTCTTCCACCGCTACGTCGTCGAAGAGAATGGCCGCCGCGGCGGCGGAAGCGCTCCGATCTTAGATAGAAGAAGCGATCAAAGTGGCGAAAGAAGCGATAGAATCGGCTTAGAAGAAGATAGTAACTCGAACTAATAGAAAGCGATCGCCAATAGAGTTTGAGGAAGGTTAAAAGGTATAGCTTAACACACGAAACCTAAGGCTAAAAGGGAACGCCAAGCTTAATCTACGCTACGTAGGTCCGTTCAAGATAGTGGAAAAGAGGTCGCCAGTAACCTATCGACTGGAGCTGCCGAAGGCGTTCCGGATCTACGACGTTTTCCATTTAGATCTGCTAAGCTTGGACCCTAAGGACGGTCTGCCGAGGCAGGGGTTCGCCGAACCCCTGCCGGTTAAGATGGAAGATAGTGAAGAAGAGTGGGAGGTAGAAGACGTAATGGACGTAAAGAAGATAAGGGGGTCCCTTAAAGCAAGAATCTCGTAGAAGGGGTGGCCAGAAGACTATAAATAGTATCCGATCGAGAACCTCCGGAATTCGGCGGAGCTGCTAAGAGACTTTTACGCGCGGAATCCGACGAAGCCGAAGCCGGAATGGCTCTAATGCCGATCCTTACGGAAGAAGAAGAAAGCAGCGTCCGCTCTACCAGCGCAGAAGCCGATAAAGACGATCGTCGCTTTCAGGGAGGTCTTCGAGGACGCCGCCGCTGCACGTGCAGTAGGAGGCATCTCGCCGACCCTGTAGCGCGCCAGCGCCGCCGACCGCGTTAGTGGCGATAACTTTGTAGGATAAGGAAGAAGAAGAAGAAAAAGAAACGGTGCCGCAGACGGATCTATATAGACCTCTAAGGCAATGCACAGACCGTCCAGACCGCAGCTCAGATAGCGAACGGCTTAGGTTAGATAGAGCCGATTACATAAACGCCAAGTGAAGGACTCCAGATACGGACGATAACGAGGTGACGTCGGCAGAGCTGCTAAGAGACTTTTACATGCGAAACCCGAAGAAATCGAAGCCGGAATAGCTCTGAAGCCGATGCGGAAGAAAAGGAAGAATGCTACGTCCGCTCCACCGGCGCGAAAGCCGATTAAAACGATCGTAATAGCTCCAGGCAGATCGTAGCGGTCGGCAGGCCGCACACGCTGTAGCGTGCCAGCGCTGCCGCCCCCCTGCGATAGAGTGCTAACTTCGGTAGAGAAAGAAAAGAAGAAGAACCGGAGCTGCGGACGGATCTATATAGACCTCTGAAGCAGCGCACAGACTGCCCAGACCGCAGCTCAGATAACCGAACGGTTCAGTTCAGATAGCGCCGATTACATAAACGCCAAGTAAAGGACTTCAGACGCCGAAGATATAAGAAATAGAAGAAGCGACGAGAAGAACGTTGTTTTCGACGGAAGAAAGACAAGGTAACGTCAACTTCGAGGGGGATTTCAACTGACTAAGCGGTCGAGGGCGACTGCTGGTAAGGGAGGGGGGTAGTGTTGCAGCAGTAGAAAGGGGTAGGACTGGATAATAGGGCGGACCCTGGAATTTCGGCTCGGCCCTTCCGGACCGAGCCGGGTCTTGGCACGAGCGCCGCCCCCCTTGAAGCGCGCACCCACCACCACATAGATTCCTTTCCCTCCTTAGTTCGAGATATAGTTATTAAAACAGCCGTATTGAACCTTATCTGCGCGCTCGGATCAGTCGACACCTCCTTAACGTTACTACCCAGTGCCCTACCCTGCGCTCCCTCTAGGTTGATTCCTAACAGCACGTATAGAAGGACCTAGCTATTGCAACCTTTAAGGCGTCGGTACAGGAGTTTCTTAACTACTTTGCCTTACTCTTACTTACAGCCAGTAGACAACCGGGTTCGAGAACCCGAATTCCTAAGCGCTACTTGGCGCAACATACAGAACCTACAGTCTATTACTATCTGCGAAGCTAGCATTATAATTTACTATATATATACTAAGCAGAAGAACGTAACTGGGCAGACTAACAACAACATCCGATTCCTATTTAGCCTCCTTAAACAAGTCCTTCTCGACTTCCTTACTCTCGTCCAGCTATTCTGCGAACTCTTGTTTAGCTAGATACACCCTGCCGTCGAGTTCTGTCCGTTCCTATAGACATCCTACAACAAAGTATAGGAACAGTAAAGGGTAAGTAACAATCTTTAGTCCGCTACGGTCCTCGCTGGTTTGGACCGATTTAGAATAAGGGTTTGGCGCTACCTAACTGTCGCTATCGTTAAGTGCTACTTTAATAGGTACGCCGACCTGTTCGACACTAACCTTAACAAGGACAATCCCAACGTTGTTAGAGGTTCTAATATAGCTGCTATTATAGCCGAACAGCGCAATTACACTGTCTAAACTGCCAACCGACAGTACGCCAACTCGCTGTTTGGAGCGGCCGCTAACCTCTAGGACGCCGCCGTCGAGGGAGGCCGGGACGCGTCCTAACTATAGCAGAATTTTCTCGACGTCCCTCGCCTCTTACCCCAGGTTAGGAAGGCGTGTGCCTAGCTGGCCCTATCGCTCGTCCAGCGTCTTAAGTTCAACTATTACTCTATACAGCGCGTCTACGGCCTCCCGGACCTTCTGTCCTAGGCCTGCGACATATACTACTAACCAGACATACAATAGAAGAGCGAGGGGCAGGCAGAGGCTATAGTAGCTGTAGCATCTCTTAAGTGCCGGCTCGTCGTTATCCTCCCTACTAGCGCCGGCAAGAGTCTACTGTTTATAGTCCTGTATACGATGCCTAGGGCCTACACTACTGTACTAGTCCTCCTACTTGTCGCCCTCCAGATTAATATACAGGCGCGACTTGTCGAGCGATCTATCGAGCATATTGTATAGGCACTAGGAACTACTACTAGTACGCTACTCGTTATTGTTAGCGCTAAGGCGGCCTGCTTCTAGGAATTCCTAGGGTATCTTGTACGCCTCGCCGTCTAGCGTCGACTCGACCAGATCGTTATTGACGAATGCTACTTTACCGTTACCGCTGTGCTATACCGCCCCTGCTTCTATAACTTTTCCGAGCTAACTAAGTTTACTATACAAATCCTCTATCTAACCGCGACCCTCCCCCCTACTATACAGGCCGAATTTGAGCGCAACAACTGGTTAAGCCTGCCCCAGGTTATCCGCTGCAGCACTAACCTGTAAGGGGCTCAAGGATCTTGGTTCAGAAACTTGAGGTCGGGTATCTACATAAAGGAACTGATAGGCAGTTCCTTCGACGTCTGCTCCGTACGATTTGTACCTACGAAGCCAAGCCAGCAATTTCCCCTTTGTGCCGAGGTGCAAGGTTTACCCTCCGTACGGAGGATCGGGAGTTACCTCCTCTGTACGGTGGTGCCGGGTTTCCACCCCCCCCCCCCCCCTAATCCGAGGGGCAGTAGCTTCCCTTTAAGCAGGACCGTAGTGTTCTCCCTCCGTACGGAGGTGGGGTCCTGTCGGTTGCTCCGTACGGAGGGTAGGGTCGTGCTAGCGCCGCTGAGTCGCAGTCCTTAGGGCGACAGTCGGCCTAGGTCAGGTTTAGGACCTGGGCCGGGCAGCGCCCCCTAACAATACCCCCCTCCTTTCCCTTTCTCGTAGTGCTTCGTCCGTACGGCGGCGTGTCTAAACTACCCAGCTCCTGCTGTTCCTTTAGCAGGTTGTAGCTTCCTATTTCGTCCGGTCGTCCGAGTCGTCGTCCCTCGTCACTTCCCCCAGGTCGTGGTTGCCTCTTGCCATTTTACCTGTCTGCAGCAGCTGCCTTGCTTGCTATTCCCACTATAGTAGGCAGTCAGCCCAAGCCTTCTCCCTTCTCTTCCCTTCCCCTTTCTCTTTTCCCTATACAACGTCCACTATCCACTACCGTCTACTACCGTCTACTATCCGCTACTACCAGCTACTAACTACTACTACCAGCCAACTACCACTAGCTACCATGTCTGCCCCGTCCGGTCCCCTCGTCGCTGCTGGCCCCGCCCCTCCCCCTCGTCCGGCCGGGGTCCCCCCCTACTTTGTCTACGTTCGGTAGGGCCCCCAACTTGACCAGCAGCTACTCTTCCGGTTCGTATGGATTCTTATCTTCTGTACGGTCTGATCTGACGTCTTAGGTGCTACACCTGCGAGCAGCAGGATGCGGCCGGGCTCCCCTTCTACCCCTTCTAGTGTAACCCCGCCTAGGTTACACCCGATCGGGTAGCTACGGCCCGGCCGTCGTACGTTAACGCCCTCCTTATCGCTACCCGGGGCCAGCCCTGCGCCCCCTGCCCTAACTCCCCCTAGCCCTTACTTAGCCTATACCGCCTCCTAGGTTTCTAGGCTGGGGTATGTGCCTCGTGCAAGTGGAAGGATGGCTCCCTCTACTGCCCCTTCCGCCGTCCGGGGGAGGTACGTAGGGGTAGGGGGGTGCCTCTGCTCCCTGGGGCTGGCCCTGGTAGGGGTGGGGGGGTGCCTCTGCTCCCTGGGGGTGGCCCTGGTAGGGGTGGGGGCCCGGCCGGGCCTGAGGTAGTGGAAATCTCAGATAATAAGTAGGGTGTTCTGGTCCCGGGGGGGGGGGGGGGGGGGGGGGGGGGGGGGGGGGGGGGGGGGGGGGGGGGGGGGGGGGGGGGAGGGGGGGGGGTAGTGGCCAGTGAGCCACCCCCCCCCCTTAGGTAGTATAAGAAATTTCAGACGGTGTCCTTCCTAGCTCTTCTTATTTCCACTTCCCCTCCCATTTGTCCCTTGGCTGTTCCTTCCCTCCAGCCCTTATCTCGTACGGTGTCGTACGAAGTTGTGTTAGTAGGGTGCTGTAGCGTCCTACGTCGTAGTATTCGATCCTTTAACAACCCAGGTTTGTCTACGGCTACCCTGTCCTTAGGGTAGATCGTACCTCCTTCCGCCGTACGGCGCAGTGTTACTGTAGCTGGGCAGGGGAATGGTCCTCCTCCTATCTGTCTAGTGCGGTTGTGTCTTGCAGGGCCTCGTACGGTTCCTATATAGGCTCTGCCTATCCTCTCTATTTTACTAAGTACTCTGTCTTCCTCCGCTTCCTCTAGCTCTTAAGGATCCCCTCTACCTCGTACTCTTCTTGGCCCTCGGTTATAATTGCGGGTGGGCGCCCGTCGTTAGTCGTCTGATGCGGCAAGGGGTCCGTGCTCGCCGGTCGTACGAGGTCTATATAAAAGACTGGGTAAATCCCTGGGGGAGTGTTTAGTCGTACGGCGTATGTCCCTACCGGCCGGATTACCGTAAACTTCCTGTTTCTCCAATCCAACTTCTTGCTCGGCCGGTCTGTACAGATGTTTCGCTAGTTTAGCCAAACCTTATCCCCTGCCTCGTACCTTGGTGCAGCCTGTCGTCCCTTGTTGGCCTGCTCTTCCGCGTTCTGCTAGGCTAGGGCCAGGCTTGCTTTTGCCTATTGGTAGGCGTTCGTAATCGTCCGTACGATGGCCTCTCCTTGCTGGATTGGGGATCGTATAGGGCGCAGGGTATTGCTACTTGGGGTCGGTAGGAGCGGGGAATAGTCGTATCTATAGGTTATAAAGAAGGGGGACAGTCCTGTAGCATCGGCCGTACGGCTGTTAATAGCCAGCTCCGCTATTGGGAGGAGGCGGTTCCAGTTCGTCTGGTTATAGTCGACGTACGCTCGGAGGTACGCCTCTAGGGTTGAGTTGGCCCTCTCCGTCGCCCCGTCCGTCTGCGGGTGCTATGCAGTGGACAGGCGACGCTCTACCCTTAGTAACTGGCAGATCCGTGCCCAGAGTTGGCTCGTAAACTGTGACCCCCGGTCTAATACAATTGACCTGGGGAAACCGTGCTTGCTGAACGTCGTCCGGATAAAGGCCCAGGCGGTGTCTTCAGCCGTAGTGGAGTCCATCCCCTCCAGTATTACCCCCTTCGTTAACTTGTCCGTAACCACTATAATGTTTCGCCGTCCGTTACTCTTAGGGAGGTCCGTAATGAAGTCTACGGTTAGGTCTTGCCAGGGTCGATCCGGTATCGGCAGGGGCTTCAGCAGCCTATGCTTTAGCTCGCGCCAGGGCTTCGTTCGTCCGTACACATCGCAGTTCTGTACGAACCTGCGAATGTCCTTCGCTATCGCTGGCTAGTAGTAGTCCCGGGCGATAATGCTGTACGTCTCCTCGCGCCCTGGGTGCCCGGTGGCTATAGAGTTATGTGCTCGTTGTATCAAGCCCGTACGGAGCTTCTCGTCCGCCGGGACCTATATCCGATTTCTGAACTTCAGGTTGTTCTCCTCGTCTACTGAACACTCGGCTGCCGATACCTTTAGGTAGAGCTCGGTTGGGAGTTTCCGTTGCCCTCCCTGGATCGCCGTACAGGCCCCTCGGTATGCCTCGTCCTTTTCCACTGCCTCTTCCTAAGCTTGCAGTTAGGGTTCCTATAGATGTGTCGCCGCCAGGTGGATAGTCTCCCTGCCTGGCTCTTCCTTGAACATCTGGAATGTCTACGACTTCAGCCGGTCGTCCTCGTACGTCGTTGGCATGTCCTGGTCCTGTCTGGACAGTGCGTCGGCCCTGCTGTTGTCCTTACCCTTGCGGTACTGGAGTCTTATGTTAAACCGGCTTAGGTACATTGCCCATCGTACGTGCCTCTTAGACAGCTTCCGGGGTTGAGTAAAGTATTCCAGGTTCTTGTAGTCCGTTAGGGCGAGGAACTTAGGCACTAAGCGGAGTTCCCTATCCCAGGCTTCGCAACACCGTACGACTGCCAGCAACTCTTTGTCGTAGATAGGGTAGTTGCACTCAGCCGGGGAGTTCTTCTTGGAGAAATACGCGCATAGGTGTAGGAGTCCGTCCGGGCCCACCTGTAACAGGATACCCCTAATGCAGTACCCTAAGGAGTCGGTTTCCAGTATTGTCGTACGCTCCGGGTCAAAGGCGGCGAGCGTTGGTCCTGTAGTGAAGAGCTCTTTTAGCTTGTCGAAGCTCTTATTGCATTCGTCCGACCATTTGAACTGCTTGTCCTTATGCGTTAGCTCAACCAGGGGGCGCACGATCTCCGAGTAGTTCCGTATAAACTGGCGGTAGAAGTTGGCAAACCCAAGGAATTCCCGTACGCCCTTGACGTTTATAGGCGGCTTCTATAGCTTGATAGCATCAATCTTCTTCCTATCTATGCTGATGCCTTTCCCTGCCTCGATAATGAAACCTAGGTATTTCGTACGTTGGACACCGAACTTACACTTGTCGATGTCGAGGTACAAGCCCGCCTGCTGCAGACGGTCCAGCACCTTCTTGACATCCCGTACGTGGTCTGCGTAGGTGCCGTCCGTAAAAACCAGGGTGTCGTCGAGGTATGCCGAGCAGATGTCGTCCAGTAACCCTTACAGGGACTTGTTGATGTACCTTTGGAAGGTTGCCGGTGCATTGGCAAGGCCAAAGGGGGTGACCAGCCACTCAAAAAGACCGTATCTCGTACGGAAGGCAGTCATCCATTTACAGCCTTCCTTGATCCGTATCTTGTAGAAGGCCGAGACTACGTCAAGCTTGGTAAACCACTTCGCCTTGCTGATCCGTCCGAGGGTCTCCTTAATAAGGGGTAGAGGGTACCGGTCCTTCTTAGTAATCGCGTTGATGCCTCTGTAGTCTACGCAGAAACGCAATCCAGCCTTCCCCTCCTTGTAGACAAACAGTACTGGGGCTCCTGCGGACGACGTACTGGCCCGGATAAACCCTTTGGCAAGCAGGTCGTCCAGCGTCTTGCGCAGTACCAGGAGTTCTCTAGAGGACATCCCGTATAGCGGTCCGTACGGTACCTCCGGCAGGCTCCTATCTGGGCGGGGTTCTAGCTGGATGTTATGGTCAATCCCTTCCCCTCGGTGTAGCGGCAGTTTCGAGGCCGACTTCGGTTCAAAGAGGTCTAGGTACCTAACATACTCTCTTAGGAGCTTCGTACAGGGGTTTGTCGCTTCCTTAGGTGCCAATGCCTTCTCGATGTCCGCCGTTGCTGTATTGATTTCGGCCTTGGCATTGCCACCTTGTAGGGACCTGCCCTGGTCCCGGATTCTCCGCTTTGTTGCTGCCAGGTACAGCCGTCCTCGCCCGACGTCTAGCTTGCCCTTCCAGCGCTCTATCCAAGGCTTCCCTAGTATCAGGTTATACCCTAACTTGTCCTGTACGACATAGAGGTACGAGTCTTGCTCGTAGTGTCCTTGTACCTCTATTGTTACTTTCACTATGTGGGTAATGTCCGGTCCCCGCCCGGTAATGCCCAGTATGCGTACAGGTACTGTAGGGGCCGTCTTAATCCGATGTCTCCGTACGAAGTCTTCGCTGATTACTCTATACACCAAACATCCCGTGTCAATCAGTGTCCGCGCCGTTGCGGACCTGTTCAATGTCGGCCGTACGATAAACGGCGTCGTCGTTATGTAATTGCTCTTGAAAGATGGCCAAGTAATGCTTTGATTTGGCAGTCTATCTCGCACCCGCCTCTGGCAGAGTCTTCGCTTAGAGGCTACTCTTTTCCCGACTCGTCGTCGTCCGAGTAGGACAACTGATCTTCTCGTTAAGGCGCTGCAGTGGCCACCCTTGCAGTGGTCGGTCGTCCCCTAGGTCTCTCTGCTGGCAGGAGCCCGCAATTCCGTACGGTGTGGCCCGTCTTGCTACACCGGTAGCAGCTCCCTTCTGCTCGCCTCTTGTTAAGGGTGGCTGTGTCTACCTATTGCGCCTTTTTGGTGGCGGCCCTTGGCCGTATAGTGGCTGCTGCTGCCACCCTCGTCGTCGTCGGTTCCCAGTCTATAGCATCTGTCTGTCGCTGGGGAGGTTGTCTTATCTCCTGAGCACGGCCTATCTGTCCCAGCCTGCGTTGCTGGTCGTCGACTATCCTGAGAAGGTTACAAAATTCCTCGTACGTGGCTGGCCGCATTACACCTACCAGCCCTGTTATAATTTCCTTAGAGAGGCCTACCTCTAGAGAGGTAATTTTTATCCTGTCCTCCTATTGGAGACCCCCTGCTTCTGCCAAAGTCTGGTCAAATTCTGCAAGGAATTCTCGTACGGTTTTGCGTCCTTGTTTCATCGTGTTAACCCGTAGGAGCGCTCGGCTCTCGCGGTCCGGGTCCTTGTAGCTCTTGTCTAGAGCTGCCCAGAGCATCGTCGTCGTAGCTATTGCCGGGTTGGCAATAGCCGTCTCGTAGTACGGCAGAATTCGTGCTGCCGCCCTGCCCTTTAACCTCCCAAAGAGGTAGACTACCTTGTCTAGCTCGGTCGGGTATGCTCCTAAGTCAACTAGGAGCTTGGAGCGCATCTGAGCCGCCTAGGAGGGGTACTCGGCCGGGGCCTCACTATCGTACGTAGAGACGTCGGGGAGTTTGCTCTTGGGGGTCGGGGTAGGGGTTATCGTGTTCGTCGTCGTAGGGGTCGGATCGCGATCGGACGCCCTGAGCTGTCGTAGCTCCTGTTCCTGTTGGGAAATCATCGCAGCCTAGTGGCTTACTTGCTGTTCGAGCTGCCTCTTGCTTTCCAGCAGCTCCTCGTACACGCGGTGCATGTGTCCCTCTATAGCCGTGGGTTCTATAGGGATGTCGCCGTCCATCTTGCTCTATCACCGCGGTCACCGACAGTGAGATCAGTTCCTAATGTGAGGGGCTTAAGGATCTTGGTTCAGAAACTTGAGGTCGGGTATCTACATAAAGGAACTGATAGGCAGTTCCTTCGACGTCTGCTCCGTACGATTTGTACCTACGAAGCCAAGCCAGCAATTTCCCCTTTGTGCCGAGGTGCAAGGTTCACCCTCCGTACGGAGGATCGGGAGTTACCTCCTCCGTACGGTGGTGCCGGGTTTCCACCCCCCCCCCCCCCCCCCAATCCGAGGGGCGGTAGCTTCCCTTTAAGCAGGACCGTAGTGTTCTCCCTCCGTACGGAGGTGGGGTCCTGTCGGTTGCTCCGTACGGAGGGTGGGGTCGTGCTGGCGCCGCTGAGTCGCAGTCCTTAGGGCAACGGTCGGCCCAGGTCGGGTTCAGGACCTGGGCCGGGCGGCGCCCCCTAACATAACCGAAACAACATTGTCTATCGAATCGAAGGTTGGCCTCGATCTACTACATTTATAGCGTAGGCTGTCGCCCGGATCCGCTGGCACTACTGCACATATACGACGATAGAGGAGTCTACCGACTGTATCCTTATCTTTACACAGACTCGCCTTATAGCAGAAAGGCTTGCCTAGGATATAGGGTGCCTATTCCTTATATCCTAGAGCGGCGGGCCTAACGAGAAGGCTGCGATCCTAAACACCTAGCTCGCATATACAGCTAATCTATACCTCGTTGCTACGCTAGCGCTCGGAGAGGGGTTTGACAGCCCTAGCGTCTGCTATATTATCTACGTCGAACCCCTGTATTCCTTACTCGAATTCGCCTAGGGCTTAGGCAGATATAGTTAGGACGGACGCTAGGCGTACTCTACCGTCCTCTTCGATCCCAATACCTCTAACTAGCACTCGCCAGACTGCACCGAATACGCCTTTAAGTATAGAGATAAGAGGGCCGAGGCTCCCTAGTAGTTGCAGAGGGAAACATCGGCGATGCGACGATATCTTGGCTATAGGGAATGTAGTCGCCTTACCCTGTCTACCTATCTCGACGGTCTCGACCTACAAGTCTCGTATACAAGTAGTCCGAGAGGACAAGAGCCGTGCGAGTTTTGCACGAGCTACTATAGAGAATCGTTCCCTAACTATGCTATAGACAACTAGGTAGCGGTTACCGCTAGTTAACAACTGGCCGACTATACAATACCCGTCGCCGACTACCTAATGTCTACTGCCGAACACCCTATGCCCTATTAACCTACACACGCCGCCGACTATCCTATGCCTGACTATCCTATGCCCGCCGCCGACTATCCTACGCCTGCTGCCGACCTCTATACTACCGACTACCCTATGCCCGATACCGACTACCGACCGCCAACCGCCAACTGCATACTACCGACCGCCAACCACTATGTACATACCCTCGACCGCCCAGTATCTGCTGTCGAGCGACAGGTGTCCAACGCTTCCGCTAAACAGTCCGTCGCTGCTAGGCAATACTACAACCAAACTAGCTAAGATAAAGTATACTGTATAAACTTAGAGCGCAACCTTACTGCGTTACACCGCTGTCTGTACTGTGTTACTGCACATCCCGAAGATAGCGGTTACTTATTCGACAAGTGTCGATACTTCGCCAGTGTAATTAGACATAAGAAGGCTACTTAGAAGCGGAAAAACCAACAGCTTGTCCCTCGATACTATACCTGCTACTACTGCTTTTTCCCTTAGGCTATATGCAAGAGTTGGCAACAAGAGACGAAAGTACAAGGGTGCCGGTTTCGAGATATCTTCTGGCCGTTAATTGTTAGAGCCTACGAGAGTAACACAGTCGGTCGCGCTTAGCTCGAGGAACAGTTCTAAGAAAAGCTACCAGACATCGAAAAGTATCTCGACTAGGCGATAAGCGGTACTAGGTTCTGCCGCCAACAGGCCATTAACGGCATATATGTATGCGCAGCTGTCCTCGAGTTCCTAAATAACAAGTAGGCCTAGGCTACTATCTACACTATATATATGTTAGGTTCGGAGTCGATCATAGTAAAGGGTTAGGCTTAGGCACTCTAAAGCGGGTTTGTATATAACAAGCCAGAAATAGAAGGACACAATACAAAGTGACTTTCCAATTAGAAGACAAACATACAATGCAAAGTAGCATTCCAATTGGAACAGAAACATACAATGCAAAGTGGCATTCTAATTAGAAGACAACTACACTAGCATACAGACAGTCCAGTATACGCACAGGAACCTACAGCCGACGTCGACCCCTCCGGCAGCTATCGGCAACCTATATATGCTCCAGGTACACATGCTAACTGCACTTCCAAAATAACAAGTAGGCCTAGGCTACTATCTACACTATATATATGTTGGGTTCGGGGTTGATCGTAGTAAAGGGTTAGGCTCGGGCACTCTAAAGCGGGTTCGTATATAACAAGCCAGAAATAGAAGGACACAATGCAAAGTGGCTTTCCAATTAGAAGACAAACATACAATGCAAAGTAGCTTTCTAATTGGAAGACAAACATACAATGCAAAGTGGCATTCCAATTGGAATAGAAACATACAATGCAAAGTGGCATTCTAATTAGAAGACAACTATACTAGCATACAGACAGTCCAGTATGCGCACAGGAACCTACAGCCGACGTCGACCCCTCTATAGGTTGACCCGCTTTAGCTAGCAGAACCGGCAGCTACCGGCAACCTAAGTATGTTCCAGGCATATATGCTAACTGTACTTCCAATTGGAAGACACATCTACGAACTGCACTTCCAACTAGAAGACACTTCTGCTAACTGCACTTCCAATTAGAAGACCGACTTCTATATCTTCTAATTAGAAGCGCACTCTGCAGCCAAAGCCGCTAGCCTAAACAGCCAGGCCGACCGCCTATGCCGGGTAGAGGGTGTAACCGAAATATTAGGCACAGGTGCTAACTGCGACTCCAAATAGAAGACGAATATACATTCCCTAGGTCAATCTTCTAATTAGAAGGACACTTTGCAATCGAGACTAACAGGTCGAACAGCCGGCCTACTATAGCCTACTGTTATATGCTGCGTCTAGCGACGGAGGACCTAACTACTGTCTAGCAGTATATCGACCCTCTAACGACGAGCACACCCGAATTGGAAGGCTGACATAGCTACCTAGCGCTACCTGCTACCTAGCGCCAACCTGCTACCTAGCGCTAACCTGCTACTAAGAAGAGCTTACAGCCGCCAAGACTAACTACTAGGCACGACACTCGAGTGCTATAGCAAGTTGCACACCGTGCTTCAAATTGGAAGTTTATCCGAAAACAGCCTTACCGCCTGTCTATTTGGAAACCTACTTAGCAACTAAGGCCGACTAAGAGACTTAGGCTTAAACCGGAAAAGGCTAAATCCGTCCGCGCTAACAAAGAAAATACGTTATTAGTACGCCGTTCCATACAACAAGGTAAAGCCTAAGGCTACTGCACGCTCTACCTTAGTTTACTTTGCTATATGTAAGACGACGCTAGTTATTTCTTATATGCAGGTTATATGCAGCGTCTACATATAGGCCACACGCCGACCAAACACGCTATCAACAAGTTTACCTAACTGACGCTGTCAGTGGGTCCGGAAGGTTCCGCGGCGTCCTCTGTAAGCAAGCACCTTACCTGTATACAAAGCAACCTGCCGCTTTGAGATAATAAAGAGCGAAAGCGGCACTAATAAGCCTATTACCTTTTACAATAGTAAGAAGCAAACTGCGCTAGGCCTAACCTTATATGCAGGGCTCAACGGTCGAGCTGGTCCAAGCGCCCTATGTAGACCTACTAATATTAACCTTTGCCTCTTCTTTAACTTTCCTTTTCTACTACACTCGCATTTTAGAACTACTACCACTACTACTAGCTACTACCACTACTACTAGCAGCTACTACCACCACTACTAGCAGCCACTACTACTAGCACCACTACTACTACTACCACTACTAGCAGCTACTACTACTAGCAGCTACTATTACTAGCAGCTACTACTACTAGCAGCTACTACTACTAGCAGCTACTACTACCCCTAGCAGCTACCACTAGAAGAACAAGAGACAAGTTCCAACTAGAACGCCAGTCTGCACTTTTCGTTACTGCCTATTCTGCGCCTTAGATTCGCAGACCGTCCTAAGCGATTTTTTCTACTAACGTACTGCAACTATCTACCTACTAAGCTGCATAGCTGGAACAACCTTTACCCCAAACTCGATAAAGGGCAAGGGCAAGCGAGCTGCGCCTGGATCGCCCCTATCCCGCTTACCGGCCGAGAAGCATACGAAGCCTAGCACCGACTAAGACCCTAAGACCCCTAAGGCTAAGCGTAGCTGTCGAAAGGCTATAGGCAACAACACACTAGCTACCTAGCAACACCTAACTATGGACCCCGAGCAGCGTCGCTAAGAGGCGAAGACAGAGCATACAGCTCAAATCCAGGCCTACCTTACCTAACTCTGCACTACTAGGAAGCTTATCCTACTCGACCTGCACTACGGCATCTACGTATATAAATACAATGCGGGATTCCTAGACAACAACGGCAAGATGTTAGGCTACTAGGGCTTCTACCTGTACGATAAGTTCCTGGAGTTTGTCGAGGCTATCCGGCCTGTTGCCGAAACATGCGCCCGCTAGTTCTACGAGGTATGTTAAGCCCCCTACGCTCTTACAATCTACTTCTACGTAAGAAACTTGCAACTTAAGCTTCTAATTAGAACTTTTAAGGCCTGCACTAGAGTTCTAATTGGAAGCGCAGGTTGGACTGCTATTTCTATATGCGCCAGCGTTCCAATTGGAAGCGCAGGTTGCACTGCTATCCCCTATATGCACTAAGTTCCAATTGGAAGCGCAGGTTGCATTGCTATCCCCTATATGCACTAGAGTTCTAAATAGAAGTGCAGGTTGCATTGCTATCCAACATATTCCCCTTACTAACCTTCTAATTAGAAGGGTATATTGCAGCTGAACCTGTTACTTTAAGGCTTTATAGGCGAATACTAACAAGTGTAGGACGGGTTTGGGACCTAGACAGAGGCAGGCACTGCGTCTAACAAGCCTAAAGACCGAAGCTAGACGATGCTTAACCTAAAGGCTATCGTAGCCTATATCTAAGACAAAGCGCCTAACACTTTTACTGCTGAGATAATCTGCAGCATAGAGTCCCTAGTGCCCGCCGCCTATTACGGCAATATAATAATTACTATCTACGTCCTCCGAGCGGTATAGCGCATCTAAGAGCAAGCTAGAGCACACTACGTCTGGAAGTGCGTCTTAACCGAAACGCCTACGCTAGACAATGTATATACCTTCGCTTCCCTCTAGGACTGGCCTATTAGTAGGGAGGTGCTCTATCGACTTATAAGTGTTGTTAACTACTTCCTACGCTGCGATACGAGGAACAAGGGCGCAGCTACCTAGGCTACTAAGCTTAACCAGAAGTTGATCTCGTACTAGCCTATAGTATACGCACCCCCTTACGCTGCTGTCCGGAACACGATCGAGCAACAAGAACAGCAGGACCGACTGCTGCATATGCTCCTAGGCGAGGAAGAGACGGAGGACCCGGACAAGTAGATCCGGGAATACAACGAGACCATCGTCAATCCGGCCAACAATAGGAAGATCTTCGTAGAGTTGGATCGCGAGAACAGTGTGTTTAGGGGCAAGGTCCAACCTATCGCTTCCGGCCTCGCAGATTAGGACTTACACTACCGCTATGCGTTTATAGATGCGCTTACAAAAGATGTGCACGTTGTGTTCGATTCGTCCAGTACAGTTAGCCTAAGGAACATATATCTTATAGAGGACAGTAATGTCTGCGCACAACGCTTTACGACTACGAATACAGCCGACGTGCTGGAGAGTAGCGACGGCGTCCCAGATTCTGCAGATCCCTCGTATAGTGCTGCCTAGGCTGCTAACTGCATATTTAACTAGCTTAACTAGCAGATAAACGACAAGACCGCCGAGCCGCTAACCTTTAAGGAAGCCTGCGCTATGCTTAAGCTCGAGGTAGAAGAGGGTCTCGCCGAGAGGGACCCTATTTCAGGGCACTTCTTTAGCATCAAATTTAAGGGTCTGGGACTGAAGCCGTAGCAGCCCTAGGCAATCGCCTAGATTATAGAAATGTGGCAGAGCCTGCTTAAGGGCTGCATTCTAGGCGACGACGTAGGACTCGGCAAGACCGTCGTTATCCTGTGCGCCCTCCTAGTCTAGAAAGACAAGATTACAGAGGCGAGAGAGATATAGAACCGTAAGTAACTAACTCTTATGCAAAGTGGACTTCCAATTGGAATATGCCGACTATAGGGGTCGGTAGTCTTCCAATTCGAACACGCCGACTATAGGGTTCGGTAGTCTTCCAATTGGAAGTCCACTTTGCAATCTTTCCTTTAGTCGTTAGGTCTTCTATTTGGAAGTCCACTTTGCAATCTTTCCTTTAGTCGTTAGGTCTTCTATTTGGAAGTCTACTTTGCAATCTTTCCCTTTAGGCTAGGTTAGAGCTAACACCTCCTATAGGCAGCCTAGACGAGCTACTCCGCGTAGCATCTAAGAGTCCGAGCAGTCTCTATGACGATAGCGACGTAGAGCTATCCGCCCCTTCCGCCAACGCCTGGCAGCACTGCCGCATCCGAGCCGATATCTGCTAGAGATATATAGACGAGCATAGGGCTCGTCTATAGTATGCCTCTATATACTAGCTTAGCCCTAACACTGCCGTTAACGCCTAGGTCGACGACATTTGCACGTACTTCTAGGACCCCTAGCGCTGCATTAGGCTACATATATATGTCAACGTTAGCGCAAAGTACGCCCAGCATTACACTTCGATTCCTAAGACGAATAAGGGCTTAATCGAGTTCTATAACAGGCTAGACTACGACGACCTAGAGACTGCCAGTACCTTTGTAATTACGACTAAGGACGCCTTTGTGCAAAAGAACCTAAAAGCTAGGCTATAGTACTAAGCCTAACACTAGTACTCCTACGCCGGCTACAGCTCCTAGGTGCCAGACAGTTAAGATAAAGATAATAATGCCAAACCTGCCGCCGCTACCTAGGAAGAAGAGGAGCTAGGCGAATAGGACGAAGAAATGGACTTCGTAGCTAATGGGTCCGACAATACGTAGCTTTTGGAGGGTTAGAGAGCTGCCTCCCCTAGGATCCTTATTGCAGACGAGGGTTATTATTACAAGAACAAGATAGCGCTGCAGTCGGACGCGCTGTACCGGCTGTTAGGCAAGGATACGCACCTAGTAATAGCAACGGCCACACTATTCCGCAACTGCGTAGCCGACATAGCGGGCCTCCTGCGCTATTTCTAGTGTCGCATTCGGGCTTTATACGTAGGCACCGGCTTGGAAGGTAGTTTAAGAATAGACACTAGTAGGTAGGCTACTCTCTATAAGGAATTCTGCGGCCTGTACAGCTGCTGTCTCGCCCGGGTCCCCCAGGACATCGCTAGCACCTACGCCTAGTACGCCGGGCTCTATATGTACGACCTGTTCCTCGCCGCCGTGTCGCTAGACGCGTTCCTTGCTACCCTGCAGCCCGGCATCCCTGCCGACCTCGATTTCTAGTGCAGCAGAGTGGTCCTATTAGCAGTGTCGCTTACAGTCCTCCGCTGCGTTAAGGGTTCGGCGCTTAAGGTCTGCAACACTGCGATTATCCTTAGCGACGAGATTCTATTGTAGCAGGTTTGCCACCTTAAGATCCGTTACAGCGGCCTTAGTAATAGCTACTACCGCTGCGCGTTCGAGCAGTTCGTCGCCTAATACGAAAACCCGCAGATAATTACCTATACTAACGACGACAACAGGGGCACCTGCGCCTACAGCACTGCCCTCTGCCGCTAGCTTATTCTCGCCGCTGCCAACCCGCTGACTGCATCTATCCTAGCCTGCAACATCGACTTAAGCGCGACTAGCATCTACCGACTGTAAGTGCTATATAGGTTTCCAATTGGAACTTTTCCTCTTAAAGCTCTAATTAGAAGGTTACTCTACAGACAAGGCTAACATATAACAGGCAGTACAGGCATAACACCTAGTTCCGGTTCTTTTACTAGTATACAAAGGCACACTTGCACTAGGCGGCCCTAGACAGCCGCTATACTATCGCTAAGTACATAATCGACGTATCCCCAAAACAGAAGATGCTGGTTAAGCTTCTGCTCGAGCACTGCGTATGCCGCCGAGAGAAAGTAATCGTTTGGTGCAACGAGCCCGTTAGCATAATAATAGCCGAGATTATCTTAAGTGTCTGCAGTATAGGTTACTGCGTTATCCGAACGGGTCTAAAGCAATAAGACTAGAGCGAGTCGGAGGACGACTTTGACAAGTTACCCGACTGTATAGCTATGTTGATGTCTTCTCGGACCGGCGCCGAATCGTCTAACCTCTAGTATAGCGGACATGTCTAGATCGTTATAGATTACGTCGGGTTTACCCTCCTTAGCTAGATAATCGGCCGCTTATGTCGGATTGGCTAAAAGCATACAGTTAAGGTATACATGCTAATGCTAGACGAGACGATCGATTAATATCTACAGCACGACTACTAGCAGCGATACTTTAACTAGCTTAACGCTACGTATACCGTTACCGAGCACATTATGCGCCGGTATATGCACAGCCTGGACCCTAATACAGGGTGGGTTGGCCCGTATTATTACTATGCCTTGCCAAGGTTTATATATCTAGTACATATTAGTTAAGTCAATTCCGAGTTACTTAACCAGTCCCTTTTGGCTTAAGTGTACTGCGCCGTATTACTTAACTCGGAAGTGACTGCTAAGAGTGTACGATAAAAGGCCCGGGTTCAATTCCTAGGGGGCGCATCTTTTAACAGGAGAGTAGAAGCAGCGTTAACGTATGTCCGTTTGTCTACTACTCTGTACAGAATAAGGCAGACCCGGTAAAGGTCCAGCTAGCTGTATGCAGACCTGCCGGGGGGGGGGGGTTAATTGCGTATACTGCATAGGGGGGCTGTGCAATAGTATAC
The DNA here is from genome assembly GCA_016165855.1 of Pseudocercospora ulei. Classification (NCBI taxonomy): domain Eukaryota; kingdom Fungi; phylum Ascomycota; class Dothideomycetes; order Mycosphaerellales; family Mycosphaerellaceae; genus Pseudocercospora; species Pseudocercospora ulei. Next base: position 352,963 of record JACWNB010000036.1, read on the forward strand.
GTAGCCTATAAGTAAGCGCAGCTTACGAGGTCGTAAGCCTGTAGCGCAGGGGGTAGTGATACAGGGTGGGTTGGCCCGTGTTATTACTATGCCTTGCCAAGGTTCATATATCTGGTACACATTAGTTAAGTTACTTCCGAGTTACTTAACCAGTCCCTTTTGGCTTAAGTGTACCGCGCCGCATCAGACCCCCAGACTGCTGCAGAGGTTACTAGTTCCGTTAAGGAGCAGAGAGACGTAGAGGGGCGCCTCTGCCGCCGCATTGCCGATGCTATAATATAGAAGGTGTTCGGTATCCGCACCTTACGACTAGGCTTGGCATAGAAGGATGTAAAGCGGCCTACTATAAAGAATCTAGAAGCTAAAGAGATTGTACAGCGTTATGCGTAGGGCAGCGCTATCGCCTGCTAACTGCAGTACTAGCTGCGACACTCGCTAGACAAGGCTGCCGACCCCTACGCTACTGCCGACCCCTACGCTACCGCCTCGCAGCTCGGCCTACGCGAGCAGCATATGCTGCAGAAAGTAGCCCGCCCCGTCGCCCCTCTTAGGCAGTAGTACATCCTCTGTACCGACGAAGATGCTAAGCTAGACTTTAAGCATATAGTCCGAATGCTAACAGCCGCCGCCGAGGCAGTATTTAACACTAGGGAGCTAGATAAGAGGGTTTTCTATAGACTAGTCGGTAAGTTTAAACGACTCCCCTACTAATGCAATATAGGCTTCTAATTGGAAGTTTTTCTTCTGTCTACTGTTGTAGACTGGTCTTCTAATTGGAACTTTCGCCTTAATCTTCTATTTGGAAGGCTAGTCTGCACTTCCTCCTAATATTTTATAGTAACTTAGTTCCAATTGGAAGCCTAGGTTGCATCGCGGCATGTTAGATATAGGTTGCCTAGCTACTAACGCGGTTATAGACTACCTGCGCTACGTTACGGACTATACCCTTAACGTCGACCTAGTGTTTATTAAAGCCGTCTAGGAAATCGAGGCTACTCGCGACAATAGCGAGCGCCTAGGTATGCCTCCGCCACCGCGCCCGGGTACGCCTCCGCCGCCGCGCCTGGGTACGCCTCTACCGCTGCGCCCGAGTCCCCCCTGCCTACACAGTGCTATTACTATCTCCTTAGGTATGTCTAGTAGCGAGTACGAGTTAGACGAGGACACAGAAGCTAAGGGTACAGAAGACAAGGGCACCTAGGATGCAGCGGCAGACGAGGGCATAGAGGACGCTTCGGATAATAAGGAGAGTAACGGTGCTGCGCTACAGCTCCTAGAAACTATAACGACAGGACTAGCCCAGTCCCTACCGCTGTCCTAGACAGGGTTAGTAGTTCCTGCCGCTAGGCTGCTGTTATCTAACGCTACGTCGTCGTCCCGCCTGCCAACAGCGGCCGGTGTCCTCCCCTACTCGGCTAAGGTCTCGCCGCTACTGCGCCTATCTAGCGTTAACAGCTCTCTGCGCCTAGCTATAGTTACGGCTAGGCCTAGTGCCCTAACCGGCTAGCCGTCTGCATCGACTACTGCTAGCCGTGCTTTAGACTACTATCGACTCTCGACCCTTGTCGGTAGATTTAAGAATATCTAGGAGGTCGTCGCGCTCCTCCAGCGGCTTGCGCCGACTTACCTACTCGCTAAAGGTCCCTTGCCTACGCGCGCAGCAGCTAACTAGGCAGTAGCTAACATACTTAGGGCTCTCTTACTTAAGCAACAGTAGGAGTTCTAGCCCTAGCTAGCAGGTTTACGGAACGACTTCCGGCCGGCGAACTGTCTATACCTTAATAAATGCGCGGCGCAGTTAGGCTTTAGTAAGCCGTAAGGCAGATAGCGTTAGACAGGGTAGGCACTTAGTAGCATTGTACACTAGCTATAGGTAACATAGAGTTAGTTACAGCAGCTAGTTAACTATAGCATAGGTAATTAGACACCTAGTCTAGCATATGTGCAAAGTAGGCTTCCAATTAGAAGAGTTAGTAAGAAGTTCTAATTTAAAGACTATGTTGCATTAGGACCTATAAGGGCCGCAATGCTTAACAACGCAGGCCCTATGCCGCTAGTATCCGCTGCCCCTAGGTATAGCACCGCCCTTGCGCTCCCTCTGCGCGCTCGAACCGTAGTCTAGCATACGTACAAAGTAGGCTTCCAATTGGAAGAGTTAGTAAGAAGTTCCAATTTAAAGACTATATTGTATTAGGGCCTATAAGGGCCGCAATGCTTAACAACGCAGGCCCTACGCCGCCGGTATCTGCTGCCCCTAGGTATAGCACCGCCTGCACTCCCTCTGCGCGCTTAACGCCTAGGACTATGCTACTAGCAGAGCCTACTACTAGCAGACCCCGGTGCATAGCGCTCGTTAATATAGGCCAGCAGCAGACCCCTATATCCCCTTCGACCTAGGCAGGCACTAGCAGGCGCAGCGGCTATAAAAGGACTACTTCCCTAAGGTGTTAGGCATCGTGCTCCTAGTCGACGCTAAGGACCTAGAGCACTTCGGCGAGGCTAAGGCTAAGCTAGACGCCCTGCTCGCTATAGAAGACCTTGCTAAAACCCCCTTCCTTGTCCTTAGTAACAAGGTCGACTACCCTAACGCTGTTAGCGAGGACTACCTCCACTACTAACTTGGCCTCTACTACTCTACTAGCAAGGGCAAGGTCCCCCTCTATAGCATCTAGCCCCTTATATACTCTGTCGTTATATGCTAGAGCTATAGCGAGGAGGAGGAGGAGGAGGAGGAGCAGGAGCAAGGGGAGGGATAAGGAGCAGGAGAGGGAGGGAGGAGCAGGAGGAGAGGCAGGAGGAAGGGGAGAGGAGTAGGAGGAAGAGGAGGGGGGGAGCAGGAGGGGGAGAGAGGAGCAAGAGAGGGGGGGGGGGGAGCAGGAGGAAGAGGGGGAGGAGCAGGAGGAAGAGGGGGGTAAGGAATAGGAGGGGAGTAAGGGGCAGGAGGGGGGGGAGGGATAGTTAGATTATATATATAGGGTTATGTTATAAGAATATAGGATTGTAGAGTAGATTACTTTAGGAGAATATATATAGAAGACAGAGCTAGCAAAATATATAGGAATGTACTGGGTTTAGTACTATAAGATTCAAGAATTAGATTATTAGGGTAGGTTATAAAAAGGCTTAGGAGTATAGAATAAAACATATAATAATAGATTAAGTAGGTTTTAAGATTAGGGTACGGGTTTCCTATATATACTTATAAATAGAATAGGCATAGTAATAGAATAGAATACATTAGGAGAACTACGTTAGAATATAAGGTTTAGTAGAGAGTATAGGATTATCTTAGAACAACAGTTCGAGCCCTAAGGGTTTTTATAGGATCAAGGTTTAGGATTCTAACTAATAGAAGGGATATATCCTACTTGTTATAGAATATTATTTAGTAGCAGAGAGTAATATATATAGTAAGGGTTAGGGTTCTAGGCAGGCTATATACAGGTTTGTAAATATATAGAGTTTTTTAAAACAGGGGTAAGATATACAATTGGGATTTAAGAATGCAGTTATAACTCGGTTAGGAGCTATATCGAGAACGATATTAGATTTAAAGGCATAGTTCCAATACATAGTAGTAGGGTAGGAGACGTTAGCTAGAAGGATAGGGTTACAATATTAGGTGCAATATAGGGCGATTACAGCAGTAAGCATTATATTATAAGACGTATTTAGAGTAAGGTTTAGTAGGGTAGTAGTCTAGCTATTGCAATATATAGGAATTTTTAGCGCAGGTTTAATACACTAATAGGGTTATAGAGATGCATTTAGAATAAGATTAGAGGAAGATTTATATACCAATAGACAAGGTAGGGTTTAACTAGGATTATAGACTATAAGAGGGTCGGGTTAGGGTTGTTAGTTATATTATTAATAAACAAGAGATTTATAGAGTCAGTTTTTAGATATAAGAGCTGTATATAGTGTTAAGAGAGTAAGTTAAAGGCTTAGAAATATATAGAAACTAATAGAGTACATTTAAAATATAAATATTAACTTTAGTGTAGGTTTTATAGGCAGCAATAAAAGGAAATATCAATATATTTAAATAAGTAGGGCTGACGTTAGGTATAAATATATACTTAGGTGTTAAATATACAATACAGGATAGGGGAATAGAAAGGGTTAGAATCTAAGAATATAGAGTTAAAGAAGGGGTCTAGATTAGGAGAAGACAGGGAGAGAATATAGCAATAGTTAAAAAGAGATATATACAACAAGTGTTAGGCAGGGTACAAGATACAATATCGGGCTAGTAATTGTACGAAACAAAGGGCAAGAGCTATAGCCAGCGATATACAGCATTTAATAATAGAGCTCGCAAGACAGTATTTTATATAAGGAGCTTGTATATATTACATAGTAAAAATAATACATAGGGAAACGTATAGGGAAGAACAGAGCAAGATTAGCAATATAAGTTTATATACAGAGGGTTAGGGTATAACTAATAGATAGGAAAGCATAATGCAAACTAGGCATTTTTAATAGAGTCCGATAGGACAAAGGAGTAACTAGATTAGGCTAGCAACAAATATATAACAGGAGCTAGGAATTGGTAGAGTTAGGGTTTATTAAATAGTTAGAGTTTAGTACAATTTGGGTTTATTAAGCAAGCTAGCAAGATAAAGAAATATTTATATTAACTATACAGCGCTTCTACTAATAATATAATAGGAGAATAAGGCTACAATTTAATAGTAGAGTTAGATTTAGATTATAGGATTCAAGAGGGCAAAAGCTTAGGTAGTGTTTAGGTTTAGCTAGGGCTACAGCATATTATAGGAGATTAGGAAGGTAGTGTAGGAGCTATATATTATAAGTGGAAGACCAGAATAGTTAGGAAAAAGCCAATATAATTTAGAGTTATAAAGTTAAGTGCCAGCTAGGTTCGTTAGTTAAGACATGCATTTAAACAGTATAGAATAATTGTTATAGATTATTAATAGTACAAGACAATTATTTATATAGGAAAAGGGTTAATAACAAGTTAGAGACAGAGTAGGCTTATAGAATAAACAATATTATGTTAAAGTTTAGTGCTTGTATTAACAGTTAAAAGGGAATGTTATACAAGAGTGTTAGTAGGATAGGGCAACTAATAATATAAGTTTAGGAGATAGGGCACAACCGAGAGCAGGCAACAGATTATAGGTAGAGTTACATTGTATAAGGTTAGAGGTTAGTTAGATCAGTTTAGAAAGATAGGGCAGGGTTTAAGATAGCGTTATAGATTTAATAGAGTTAATAGTAGGATACGAAAAGGGAGGGTTAGATAAGACAAGGTAAGTTAAGCGAATAGAGTGTATTATAGACAAGGATTAAGATTAGATATTAATAATTAGCAACAGGTTAGGGATAGATTTTAGTTATATAGGGTTTAAGGTTATATAGATTAGTTTAGAAAGATAGGGCAGGGGATTAACAGTGTTGTAGCGTTATAGTGTTATAGTGTTAATAGTGCTAATAGTCTAATAAGCAAAGACAGAGTAGGATAATATATATATAAGTTAAGATATTACAGTATATAGGAGATAAGATTACAGATTATATATTAGGAACAAGGGTTAAGTAATAAAACAGTATTACAGGGGAGATATAGATTACTATACATATTCTCCAACATTTAAGCCCTCTAATAGTAGTTCCAACCAATTACTACTGTATGCAGGCAATTCCGACCTGCCTAGAAAGCCTTCGATGTTAGGCCTCCTTTGTTGGCTTCTTACCCTACAAACACCCTATATACTGCCTACCGCTCTAGCAATTAAGCTGTAGACAGACACAGTCGCAGACAGACACTGTCGTAGAGTATTAGTCGCTATAGACAGATACAGTCGGAGACAATACAGTCGCAGACAGCTACAGGTAGGCAGCTACAGACAGACATAGTTACTGTAGACCAACAATGCTACAGACTAACACTGCTATAGACCAACACTGCTGCAGACTAACATATACAAACAGACACAGTCGCTATAGACAGACACAGGTCCTGCAGACAGACACTGCTGCAGACAGACGACAGACACAGTCGCTGCAGACAAACACAGTCGCAGACAGACACTGCTATAGACCGATACGGTTACAGACTAACACTGCTGCAGACCGATACTGCTACAGACCGACACTACTGCAGACCGACACTGCCGCAGACTAACATACGCAAATAGACACAGTCGCTATAGACAGACACTGCTATAGACAGACACCGCTAGAGACAGACAACAGACACAGTTGCTGCAGACAGATACAGTTGCAGACAGACACTGCTACAGACCGACACAGTCGCAGACAGACACTGCTGCAGACCTATACAGTCGCAGACAGATACTGCTATAGACCTATACAGTCGCAGACAGACACTGCTATAGACCGATATACACAAACATATACAGTCGCTATAGACAGACACAGGCCCTACAGACAGACACCGCTACAGACAGACACTGCTGCAGACACAGTTGCAGACAGGTACAGTCGCTGCAGACATAGTCGCAGCAGACAGGCACAGTCGCTGCAGACACGGTTGCAGCAGATAGACATAGTCGCTACAGATACAGTTGCTGCAGACACGAATGCTATAGACACAGTCGCAGCAGACAGGCACAGTCGCTGCAGACACGGCTGCAGACAGGCACAGTCGCTGCAGACACGATTGCCGTAGATACGGTTGTAGACAGGCACAGTCGCTGCAGACACGATCGCTACAGATACAGTAGCAGACAGACACAGTTACAGGCAGATACAGTAGTAGGCAGACACAGTAGCAGGCAGACACGGTAGCAGGCAGACACGGTAGCAGGCAGACACAGTAGTAGGCAGACACAGTAGCAGGCAGACACAGTAGCAGGCAGACATAGTAGTAGGCAGACACAGTAGCAGACAGACACAGTCGCTGCAGATACAGTCGCAGATACAGTTACAGACAGATATAGTCGTAGGCAGGCACGCAGCTATAGACAGACACAGTCGCAGGCAGGCATCGCTATAGACAGACACCGATGCAGACAGGTACAGTTAGATTAGAAACATTTTGCTATATATAAATACTGGATGCCCGCTGCCTATATATAAACGACGAGGACTACAAATTATAGCAACCATTTCAGCAATGTGCACTTCTAAATAGAAGCTGGCTATAGATAACGGCTAGGTAGGTATAGATAACGGCTAGCGAATATAGATAACAGCTAGCTAGGCATAGATAACGGCCAGCTAGGCATAGATAACGGCCAGCTAGGTATAGATAACAGCCAGCGAATATAGATAACAGCCAGCTAGGCATAGATAACAGCTAGCTAGGCATAGATAACGGTTAGCTAGGTATAGATAACGGCCAGCTAGGCATAGATAACGGCCAGCTAGGCATAGACGACGGCCCGCTAAGTACAGGTAACGGCCAGCCGAGTACAGGTAACGACTATAGATAACGGCCAGCTAGGCATAGATAACAGTCAGCTAGGTATAGATAACGGCTAGCTAGGCATAGATAACGGCCCGCCGAATACGGGTAACGGCCAGCCGAGTACGGGTAACGACTATAGATAACGGCTAGCTAGGCATAGATAACGGTCAGCTAGGTATAGATAACGGCCAGCTAGGCATAGATAACGGCTAGCTAGGCATAGACGACGGCCCGCTAAGTACGGGTAACGGCCAGCCGAGTACAGGTAACGACTATAGATAACGGCCAGCTAGGCATAGATAACGGCCCGCTAAGTACAGGTAACGGCCAGCCGAGTACAGGTAATAATTATAGATAACTGCTAGCTAGGCATAGATAACGGCCCGCCGAATACGGGTAACGGCCAGCCGAGTACGGGTAACGACTATAGATAACGGCTAGCTAGGCATAGATAACGGCTAGCTAGGCATAGATAACGGCCAGCTAGGCATGGATAACGGCCAGCTAGGCATAGATAACGGCCTGCTAAGTACAGGTAACGGCCAGCCGAGTACGGGTAATAACTATAGATAACGGCTAGCTGGGCATAGATAACGGCTAGCTAGGTATAGATAATAGCCAGCTGGGTATAGATAATAGCTAGCTAGGTATAGATAATAGCTAGCTGGGTATAGATAATAGCTAGCTAGCTATAGATAATAGCTAGCTAGGTATAGATAATGGCCAGCTAGGTATAGATAATAGCTAGCTAGGTATAGATAATAGCTAGCTAGGCATAGATAATAGCTAGCGACTATAGATAACGGCCAGCTAGGCATAGATAACGGCCAGCTAAGCACGGAAGGCTACCTAGCATTGGACGACGACTGTCTGATTCTATTATACAACACTAATTACACGACGGACTACAACTTATAGCAACTATTCTAGCAATGTGCACTTCCAAATGGAAACATTTGTATGTAATTAGAACAGTAGCATTAGGACTATAAGAACGGCCGCACCGTCGCTATCTAAGTAAGGCTTTCGGCTATCTGCGCTACGATAACAGCTCCCTAGTCCCGGAAGACAGCTATTCCAATCTCAATCTGCCGGCTGCATACTGCCCAGCCTCTCGAAGAAAAACACACATCCCTTGCAGGCCGTAATTCCACTTAGAACCTCGATCGACGATCTTACCTATCTATACCTGCAACCTACACTTCTAATTAGAACCTCGATCGACGATCTTACCTATCTACACCTGCAACCTACACTTCTAATTGGAACCTCGATCGACGATCTTACCTATCTATATCTGCAACCTATACTTCCAATTAGAACCTCGATCGACGATCTTACCTATCTACATCTGCAACCTACACTTCTAACTAGAACATCGAGGATCGAATTCTATTATCCCTATATGCTAACTAACCTTCTATTTGGAACATCCGTCGTCGACCTCTGCGCAAAGCTCTAAATAGAACTCCACTTTGCAACAGAGCATACTATCTACTACCTATACGCACAGAGTTTTAGTAGTCTATAGCCCAGCCTCCTACATCGTACTAACCGACTTAGGGGCGCACTTAACTGGACTCTTAAGCACACCTGCAACCTACACATCTATTCGGAAGGGTAGACAGTCTATAGCTAGTTAACACATAGGGACTTACTACAACAGCCAGTTAACAAGGTTCTAATTGGAAGCCTACTCTATAACAGAACATATACACCTACTTTTAATCTATGTTAAGCATTAGCACCGACGACAACCTAGGCTGCTACAACATGTCTTGTACTCTATTAGGGGACACTATACTAGCAACCTTCGACAGAGTCTTTACATACCTTTCTAAATACTGTATTATCCTCTGCTAGCTATGCCAATACACTATTGTCCCAACCAAAGTTAAGGGGCATCTAGCTGCCTATTACTAAGCACTGTCTGCCGAAGAACGATAGGCGCTCGTAGGCGAGTTCCGCTAATTTATCGACATCGCACAGTTACTACAAGAAGTTAGATAGCCTAGCCCTACCGACAGCCGCGTCTAGGGTTTCCTAATCCACTACGACGGTTTCTAATATACATATACCGACAGTGCAGGCAGGCTATACAACTAACTCTTTTAATCTATACAACGGATGCAAGCACACTGCAGGACTGAACCTAGATAGAAGAATAAGCAACAGCGCGGCGGTAACAAACGGATACAGAAAAGGCAAACACCTAATCGGATATAGGTCGACAGAGTCTGCACCTAAAGGTTCTTCTAGGCCAAAACACACAGCTAGAACCGGCTGTTCGAGGTCGCCTAGGCACCTGCATAGGAGACACAAGTGCTCTATCCTAGCCAAGGTAACTCCTTCCTTAATACATAGCTCGCTAAGTTCGACCAAGTCTAGTGCGCACTCGCCGGTTATGCTGATGTAGTTACTAACGATATATACGTCCATCGATCGGCCTTAAAGCTATAGCTACTCTACCTTAGAATCGACAACTACCTTATTAGGCTGTCTAAGCGGAACATCGCTAACATTACTACCCTTCTATACAGAGCCTACGAACCTGCGCTCTTCGACATTATTGCTTTGGCAGAAGCAGCTATCGACGACGTAGTAAACCAGTGCACCGAGAGCGGTCCCGCCCCTACCCTAAATAATGTATAAAAGGTCGCCCTCGCCTAGTTTTACATTAAAGACCACTACTTATTCCGCTTTTGCTAGTACAAAGATGCCGCGACTATCCCTAAGTATGTCTATGTCCTTAAACGCGCACTGGCCTACCTCGGACAGTTGCTTTAGCTAGACGAGGCTGGGTTCTAAGCCCTCTACGCACTAGGGGCTAAGTTACTGTTCCGACTACAAAGCGCTGTATTGTTAGCGCAACAGCGCTATAACTGGGACAGCCTTACTACTATCGTTTAATAAGGCTATTCTATAGAGGATATATATCCCCTCGTTAGGCGGTTTATTCGCTCCCTCTTCTACTAGCCTATCGACACCCGGCTATTCCAATCCCCTCTAATTAGCTTTGTTGCCCTCCTCGCTATTGTCCCCTCTACGAAAAGCTAGATCGAGCCAGGCAACCTAAATACGCACAACTCTGCCCTTATCTGGATCGGGCAAATCCTTGTATTTAACGAGGCTCTTAAGGGAACTACCGGCAACAGTAATAACGACAGCGTCCTTAGGGCTATCCAATACACTATGTAGAGTGTTGTTGTCTATAAAACTGCTCTCTGCGAACTCGTCTGCTAGAGAGGGTACCTCTTTCGGGTTAGCCGGGGCCTGGTCTCCTCTAACTAGGCTAGCTAGGACGGTTCCTACAGTACTATTATCTTCTAGGACGTTACTATCTATATAACCGACATTGTTACTCTAATCGAGAGCTGCTACTGTAGCTGCATTAAGATCCTTTAGCAAGACCTCCTCTTTAATCGACTGTATCTACAGGTCTATGCTACCTAACTGTACGACCAGCTTAATAATACTACTATACACTACTCCTTCCTAATAGAAGAACGGAACGTAGAGATCTTCTAGAAGCCTCGTCGACACCTTCTTAACATTACTACCCAGTGCCCTACCCTGCGCTCCCTCTAGGTTGATTCCTAACAGCACGTATAGAAGGACCTAGCTATTGCAACCTTTAAGGCGTCGGTACAGGAGTTTCTTAACTACTTTGCCTTACTCTTACTTACAGCCAGTAGACAACCGGTTCGAGAACCCGAATTCCTAAGCGCTACTTAGCGCAACACATAGAACCTACAGTCCATTACTATCCGCGAAGCTAGCATTATAATTCACTATATATACACTAAGCAGAAGAACGTAACTAGGCAGACTAACAACAACATCCGATTCCTATTTAGCCCCCTTAAACAAGTCCGTCTCGACTTCCTTACTCTCGTCTAGCTATTCCGCGAACTCTTATTTAGCTAGACACACCCTGCCGTCGAGTTCTGTCTGTTTCTATAGATATCCTACAATAAAGTATAGGAACAGCAAAGGGTAAGCAACAATCTTTAGTCCCCTACAGTCCTCGCTAGGTTGGACTAATCTAGTATAAGGGTTTAGCGCTACCTAACTATCGCTATCATTAAGCGCTACTTTAATAGGTACGCCGACCTGTTCGATACTAACCTTAACGAGGACAATCCCGACGTTGCTAGAGGTTCCGATATAGCCGCTATTATAGCCGAACAGCGCAATTACACTGTCTAAACTGCTAACCGACAGTACGCTAACTCGCCGTTTGGAGCAGCTGCTAACCTCTAGGACGCCGCTGTTAAGGGAGGCTAGGACGCGTCCCGACTATAGCAGAATTTTCTCGACGTCCCTCGCCTTTTACCCTAGGTTAGGAAGGTATATGCCTAGCTAGCCCTATCGCTCGTCTAGCGTCTTAAGTTCAACTATCGCTCTGTATAGCGCGTCTACAGCCTCCCGGACCTTCTGTCCTAGGCCTGCGATATGTACTACTAACTAGATATACAATAGAAGAGCGAGGGGCAGGCAGAGGCTATAGTAGCTGTAGCATCTCTCGAGTGCCGGCTTGTCGTTATCCTCCCTACTAGCGCTAGTAAGAGTCTACTGTTTATAGTCCTATATACGATGCCTAGGGCCTATACTACTGTACTAGTCCTCCTACTTGTCGCCCTCCGGATTAACATATAGGCGCGACTCGTCGAGCGATCTATCGAGCATATTGTATAGGCACTAGGAACTACTACTAGCGCGCTACTCGTTATTGTTAGCACCGAGGCAGCCTGCTCCTAGGAATTCCTAGGGTACCTTGCACGCCTCGCTGTCTAGCGTCGACTCGACCGGATCGTTATTAACGAATGCTACTTTACTGTTACTGCTGTGCTATACCGCCCCTGCTTCTATTACTCTGCTAAGCTAACTAAGTTTACTATACAAATCCTCTATCTAACCGCGACCCTCCCCCCTACTATATAGGCCGAATTTGAGCGCAACAACCGGTTAAGCCTGCCCTAGGTTATCCGCTGCAGCACTAACCGAACCAACATTGTCTATCGAATCGAAGGTTGGCCTCGATCTACTACATTTATAGCGTAGGCTGTCGCCCGGATCCGCTAGCACTGCTGCACGTATACGACGATAGAGGAGTCTACTAACTGTATCCTTATCTTTGCATAAACTCGCCTTACAGCAGAAAGGCTTGCCTAGGACATAGGGTGCCTATTCCTTACATCCTAGAGCAGCAGGCCTAATAAGAAGGCTGCGATCCTAAACACCTAGCTCGTATATACAGCTAATCTATACCTCGTTGCTACGCTAGCGCTTAGAGAGGGGTTTGACAGCCCTAGCGTCCGCTGTATTATCTACGTCGAACCCCCGTATTCCTTACTCGAATTCGCCTAGGGCTTAGGCAGATGTAGTTAGGACGGACGCTAGGCATACTCTACCATCCTCTTCGATCCCAATACCTCTAACTAGCACTCGCTAGACCGCACCGAATACGCCTTTAAGTATAGAGATAAGAGGGCCGAGGCTCCCTAGTAGTTGCAGAGGGAAATATCGGCGATGCGACGATATCTTAGCTATAGGGAATGTAGTCGCCTTACCCTGTCTACCTATCTCGAGGGTCTCGACCTACAAGTCTTGTATATAAGTAGTCTAAGAGGACAAGAGCCGTGCGAGTTTTGCACGAGCTACTATAGGGAATCGTTCCCTAACTATGCTATAGACAACCAGGTAGCGGTTACCGCTAGTTAACAACTAGCTAACTATACAACACCCGTCGCTGACTACCCAATGTCTACTGCCGAACACCCTATGCCCTATCAACCTACGTACGCTGCCGACCATCCTATGCCTACTGCCGACTATCCTACGCCCGCTGCCGACCTCTATACTACCGACTACTCTATGCCCGATACCAACTACCGACCGCCAACTGCCAACTGCATACTACCGACCGCCAACTGCGCCTAGCCGACCGCCAACTACTATGTATATACCCTCGACTGCCCAGTATCTGCTGTCGAGCGATAGGTGTCCAACGCTTCTGCTAAACAGTCCGTCGCTGCTAGGCAATACTACAACTAAACCTACCAAGATAAAGTGTACTGTATAAACTTAGAGCGCAACGTTACTGCATTACACTGCTGTCCGTACTGTGTTACCGTACATTCCGAAGATAGCGGTCACTTATTCGATAAGTGTTAATACTTCGCTAGCGTAATTAGACATAAGAAGGCTACTTAGAAGTAGAAGAACTAACAGCCTATCCCTCGATACTATGCCTGCTACTACTGCTTTTTCCCTTAGGCTATATGCAAGAGTTGGCAATAAGAGACGAAAGCACAAGGGTGCCGGTTTCGAGATATCTTCTAGCCGTTAATTATCGGAGCCTACGAGAGTAACACAGTCGGTCGCACTTAGCTCGAGGAACAGTTCTAAGAAAAGCTACCAGACATCGAAAAGTATCTCGACTAGGCGACAAGCGGTACTAGGTTCTGCTGCCAATAGGCCATTAACGGTATACATGTATGCGCAGCTGTCCTCGAGTTCCTAAATAACAAGTAGGCCTAGGCTATTATCTACACTATATGTATGTTAGGTTCAGAGTCGATCGTAGTAAAGGGTTAGGCTCGGGCACTCTAAAGCGGGTTTGTATATAACAAGCCAGAAATAGAAGGACACAATGCAAAGTGGCTTTCCAATTAGAAGACAAACATACAATGCAAAGTGGCTTCCTAATTGGAACAGAAACATACAATGCAAAGTAGCATTCCAATTGGAAGACAACTACACTAGCATATAGACAGTCCAGTATACGCACAGGAACCTACAGCCGACGTCGACCCCTCTGGCAGCTATCGGCAACCTATATATGTTCTAGGCATATATGCTAACTGCACTTCCAAAATAACAAGTAGGCCTAGGCTACTATCTACACTATATATATATTGGGTTCAGAGTCGATCGTAGTAAAGGGTTAGGCTTAGGCACTCTAAAGCGGGTTTGTATATAACAAGCTAGAAATAGAAGGACACAATGCAAAGTGGCTTTCCAATTAGAAGACAAACATACAATGTAAAGTGGCTTTCCAATTGGAACAGAAACATACAATGCAAAGTGGCATTCTAATTAGAAGACAGCTACACTAGCATACAGACAGTCCAGTATACGCACAGGAACCTACAGCCGACGTCGACCCCTCTACCGGTTAACCCGCTGCAGCCAGTAGAACCAGCAGCTACCGGCAACCTATATATGTTCTAGGCATATATGCTAACTGCACTTCCAATTAGAAGACACATCTACGAACTGCACTTCTAACTAGAAGACACTTCTGCTAACTGCACTTCTAATTAGAAGACCGACTTCTATATCTTCTAATTAGAAGCGCACTCTGTAGCCTGTTAGGGGGCGCTGCCCGGCTCAGGTCCTAAACCCGACCTAAGCCGACCGTCGCCCTAAGGATTGCGACTTAGCGGCGCCAGTACGACCCTACCCTCTATACAGAGCCACCGACAGAACCCCACTTCCGTACAGAGGGAGGACACTACAGTCCTACATAAAGGGGAGCTACTGCCCCTTAGATTAGAGGAGGGAAACCCTGCACTACTGTATAGAGGAGGTAACCCCTAACCCTCTATACAGAGGGTAAACCTTGCACCCTAGCACAAAGGGGAAATTGCTAGCTTAGCCTCGTAGGTACAAATCGTACAGAGCAGACGACGAAGGAACTGCCTATTAGTTCCTTTATATAGATACCCAACCTTAAGCTTCTAAACTAAGATCCTTAAGCCCCTTACATTAGGAACTAATCTTACTATTAGTAACTGCAGTAATAGAGCAAGATAGACGGCGACATCCCTATAGAACCTACGGCTATAGAGGGACATATGTACTGCGTATATAAGGAGCTGCTAGAAAGCAAGAGGCAGCTCGAACAGCAAGTAAGCTACTAGGCTGCGATAATTTCCCAACAGGAACAGGAGCTACGACAGCTTAGGGCGTCCGATCGCGATCCGACCCCTACGATAACGAACACGACAATCCCTACCCCGACCCCTAAGAGCAAACTCCCCGACGTTTCTACGTACGATAGTAAGGCTCTAGCTAAGTACCCCTCCTAGGCGGCTTAGATGCGCTCTAAGCTCCTAGTCGACTTAGGAGCATACCCGACCGAGCTGGACAAGGTAGTCTACCTCTTTAGGAGTTTAAAAGGCAGGGCAGCAGCCCGAATTCTACTATACTACGAGACGGCTATTGCCAACCCTGCAATAGCTACGACGACGATGCTCTAGGCAGCTCTAGACAAGAGCTACAAAGACCCGGACTGCGAGAGCCGAGCACTCCTATAGGTCAATACGATAAAACAAGGACGCAAGACTGTACGAGAATTCCTCGCGGAATTTGACCAGACTTTAGCAGAAGCAGGGGGTCTCTAATAGGAGGACAGGATAAAGATCACCTCTCTAGAGGTAGGCCTCTCTAAGGAGACTATAACGGGGCTAGTAGGTGTAATGCAGCTAGCTACGTACGAGGAATTCTGCGACCTCCTTAGGATAGTTGACGACTAGCAACGCAGGCTAGGATAGATAGGCTGTGCTTAGGAGATAAGACAACCCCCCTAGCGACAGACAGATGCTATAGACTAGGAACCGACAACGACAAGGGTAGCAGCAGTAGCTACCGTACAGCTAAGGGCCGCTACTAAAAAGGCGCAATAGGTAGATACAGCTACCCTTAACAAGAGGCGAGCAGAAGGGAGCTGCTACTAGTGTAGCAAGATAGGCTACACTGTACGGAATTGCAGGCTTCTGCCAGTAGAGAGACCTAGGGGACGGCCGACTACTGCGAGGGTAGCAACTACAACGCCCTAATAAGAAGATTAGGTGTCCTACTTAGACGACGACGAGTCGGGGAAAGAGTAGCCTCTAAACGAAGACTCTGCTAGAGGCAGGTGCGAGATAGACTGCCAAATTAAAGCATTACTTAGCTATCTTTTAAGAGCAATCACATAACGACGACGCCGTTTATCGTACGGCCGACGTTGAACAGGTCCGCAACGGCGCAGGCATTGATTAACACAGGATGTTTGGTGTATAGAGTAATTAGCGAAGACTTCGTACAGAGACACTAGATTAAGACGACCCCTACAGTACCTGTATGCATGCTGGGCATTACCGGGCGAGGACCGGACATTACCTATATAGTAAAATTGACAATAAGGGTACAGGGACACTACGAGCAAGACTTATACCTCTATATTATACAGGACAAGTTAGGGTATAACCTAATACTAGGGAAGCCTTAGATAGAGCGCTAGAAGGGCAAGCTGGACGTCGGACGAGGACGGCTGTACCTAGCAGTAACGAAGTGGAGAATCTGGGACTAGGGGAGGTTCCTGCAAGATAGCAAAGCTAAGACCGAGATCAACATAGCAACGGCAGACATTAAGAAGGCATTAGCACCTAAGGAAGCGACAAACCCCTGTACAAAGCTCCTAAGAGAGTATGTTGGGTACCTAGACCTTTTTGAACCAAAGTCGGCCTCGAAGCTGCTGCTACACTAAGGGGAAGGGATTAACTATAATATCTAGCTAGAACCCCGTCTAGATAGGGGCCTGCCGGAGGTACTGTACGGACTACTGTATAGAATGTCCTCTAGAGAACTCTTAGTACTGCGCAAGATGCTAGACGACCTACTTGCTAAAGGGTTCATTCGGGCCAGTACGTCGTCTGTAGGAGCCCTAGTACTGTTTGTCTATAAGGAGGGGAAGGCTAGATTGCGTTTCTGCATAGACTATAGAGGCATTAACGCAATTACTAAGAAGGACTAGTACCCCCTACCCCTTATTAAGGAGACCCTCGGACGGATTAGCAAGGCGAAGTAGTTTACTAAGCTCGACGTAGTCTCGGCCTTCTACAAGATACGGATTAAGGAAGGCTATAAATAGATAACTGCCTTCCGTACGAGATACGGTCTTTTTAAGTAGCTAGTTACCCCCTTCGGCCTTGCTAATGCACCGGCAACCTTCTAAAGGTATATTAACAAGTCCCTATAAGGGTTACTAGACGACATCTGCTTAGTATACCTCGACGATACCCTGGTTTTTATAGACGGCACCTACGCAGACTACGTACAGGATGTTAAGAAGGTACTGGACCGACTACAGCAGGCTGGCTTGTACCTCGACATCGACAAATGCGAATTCAGTGTCCAATATACGAAATACCTAGGTTTTATTATCGAGGCAGGGAAAGGCATTAGTATAGATAGGAAGAAGATTAATGCTATCAAACTATAGAAGCTGCCTACGAACGTTAAGGGCATACAGGTATTCCTTGGGTTTACCAACTTCTACCGCTAGTTTATACAGAACTACTTAGAGATCGTACGCCCCCTAGTTAAGCTAATGTACAAAGACAAGCAGTTTAAATAGACGGACGAATGCGATAGGAGCTTCGACAAGCTAAAGGAGCTCTTTACTACAGGACCAACGCTCGCCGCCTTTAACCTAGAGCATATAACAATACTGGAAACCGACTCCTCGGGGTACTGCATTAGGGGTATCCTGTTACAGGTAGGCTCGGACGGACTCCTACATCTATGTGCGTACTTCTCTAAGAAGAACTCCCTAGCTAAGTGCAACTACCCTATCTACGACAAAGAGTTGCTGGCAGTTGTACAGTGTTGCGAAGCCTAGGATAGGGAACTCCGCTTAGTGCCCGAGTTCCTCGCCCTAACAGACTACAAGAACCTAGAATACTTTACTTAACCCCGGAAGCTGTCCGAAAGGCATGTACGATAGGCAATGTACCTAAGCCGGTTTAATATAAGACTCTAGTACTGCAAGGGTAAGGACAACAGCAGGGCCGACGCACTGTCTAGATAAGAACAGGACATGCCAACGACGTACGAGGACGACCGGCTAAAGTCGCAGACATTCCAGATATTTAAGGGGGAGCTAGGCAGGGAGACTATCCGCCTAGCAGCGACACACCTATAGGAACCCTAACTGCAAGCATAGGAAGGGGCAGTAGAAAAGGACGAGGTATACTAAAGGGCCTATACAGCGATCTAGGGAGGACAACGGAAGCTCCTAGCCGAGCTCTACCTAAAGGTGTCGGCAGCCGAGTGTTCAGTAGACGAGGAGAACAACCTAAAGTTCAGAAATCGGATATAGGTCCTAGCAGACGAGAAGCTCTATACGGGCTTAATATAACGAGCACATAACTCTATAGCTACTAGGCACCTAGGGCGCGAGGAGACGTATAGCATTATCGCCTAGGACTACTACTAGCTAGCGATAGCGAAGGACATTCGCAGGTTCGTACAGAACTGCGATGTATGCAGATAGACGAAGCCCTAGCGCGAGCTAAAGCATAGGCTGCTAAAGCCCCTACCGATACCGGACCGTCCCTAGCAAGATCTAACTATAGACTTTATTACTAACCTCCCTAAGAGCGACAGACAGCAAAACATTATAGTAGTTACGGACAAGCTAACAAAGGGGGTAATACTACAGGGGATAGACTCTATTACAGCTAAAGATACCGCCTAGGCCTTTATCCGGACGACGTTTAGCAAGTACGGTTTCCCTAGGTCCATTATATCAGACCTAGGGACATAGTTTACGAGCTAGCTCTAGGCACAGATCTGCTAGTTGCTAAAGGTAGAGCGTCGCCTGTCTACTGCATAGCACCTGCAGACAGACGGGGCGACGGAGAGAGCCAATTCAACCTTGGAAGCGTACCTCCGGGCGTACGTCAACTATAACTAGATAAGCTGGAATCGCCTTCTCCTAATAGCGGAGCTAGCTATTAACAGCTATACAGCTAATGCTATAGGACTGTCCCCCTTCTTTACGACCTATAGATACGACTATTCCCTGCTCCTACTGACCCTAGGTAGCAACACCCTGCGCCCTGTACAGTCCCTAGTCTAGTAAGGAGAGGCTATCGTACAGACGATTACGAACGCCTACTAATAGGCAAAGGCGAGCCTAGCTATAGCCTAGCAGAACGCAGAAGAGCAGGCCAACAAGGGACGACAGGCTGCACTAAGGTACGAGGCTGGGGATAAGGTCTGGTTAAACTAGCGAAACATCCGGACAGACCGGCCGAGCAAGAAGTTAGATTAGAAGAACAGGAAGTTTACAGTAATCCGGCCAGTAGGGACATATGCTATATAACTAAACACTCCCCTAGGGATTTATCCAGTCTTCTACGTAGACCTCGTACGACCGGCGAGCATAGACCCCCTGCTATATTAGACGACTAACGATGCGCGCCTACCCGCAATTATAACTAAGGGCTAAGAAGAGTATAAGGTAGAGGGAATCCTTAAGAGTCGGAGGAAGCAGGGGAAGGCAGAGTACTTAGTAAAATGGAGAGGATAGGCAGAGCCTACATAGGAACCGTACGAGGCTCTACAAGACACAACCGTACTAGACAGATAGGAGGAGAATTACCCCCTAGCCCAGTTACAGTAACACTACGCTATATAGCGGAAGGGGGCACGATCTACCTTAAGAACAGGGCAGCTGCAGGCAGGCCCGAGTTGTCCAAGGATCGAGTACTACGACGTAGGGCACTATAGGGCCCTGCTAACACAACATCGTACAACACTGTACAGGATAAGGGCTAGAAGAAAGGAACAGCTAAGGGACAAATAGGAGGGGGAGTGGAAATAAGATAAGCTAAGAGAACACTATCCGAAATTTCTTACACTATCTAGGGAGGGGGAGTGGCCTACTAGCTATTACCCCCCCCAGGGACTAGAACCACCTACTTATTATCTAAGAGCTCTACTACCTTAGGCCCGGCCAGGCCCCTACCCCTACCAGGGCCAGCCCTAGGAAGCAGAGGCACCCCCTTACCCCTACGTACTTCCCCTAGACAGTAGAAGGGGCAGTAGAAGGAGCTATCCTTCTACTTATACAAGGCATACACCCCAGCCTAGAAACCTAGGAGGCAGTATAGGCTAAGTAAGGGCTAGGGGGAGTTAGGGCAGGGGGCGCAGAGCTGGCCCTAGGTAGCAATAAGGAGGGCGTTAACGTACGACGGGCAGGCTGTAGCTACCTGCTCTAGTGTAACCTAGGCAGAGTTACACTAGAAGGCGTAGAAGGGGAGCCCGGCCGCGTCCTGCTGCTCGCGAGTATAGCACCTAAGATATCAGCTTAGACTGTACAGAAGACGAGACTGTACAAACTAGAAGTGTAGCTGCTAGTTAAGTTAAGGGCCCTACTGTACGAGCTTAAAGTAGGGGGAAACTCTAGCCAGACGAGGGGGGGAGGCAGGGCCAGCAACTACAAGGGTACTACTAGACAGGACGGACGACATAGTAGCTAGTAGTAGTTGGTAGCTAGTAGTAGTTAGTAGCTAGTAGTAGTTAGTAATAGACGGTAGTAGTAGACGGTAGACGGTAGACAGTAGACAGTAGACAGTGTATAGGGAGAAGAGA
Organism: Pseudocercospora ulei; assembly: GCA_016165855.1. Classification (NCBI taxonomy): domain Eukaryota; kingdom Fungi; phylum Ascomycota; class Dothideomycetes; order Mycosphaerellales; family Mycosphaerellaceae; genus Pseudocercospora; species Pseudocercospora ulei. The sequence continues at coordinate 373,802 of JACWNB010000036.1, forward strand.
AAGGGGAAGGGAAGAGAAGGGAGAAGGCTTAGGCTGCCTGCCTGCTATAGTAGGAATAGCAAGCAGGGCAGCTACTATAGAGGGGTAAAATAGCAAGAGGCAACTACGACCTAGGGGAAGCGACGAGGGACGACGACCTAGACGACTAAACGAAATAGGAAGCTACAACCTGCTAAAGGAACAGCAGGAGCTAGGTAGTTTAAGCACAGCGCTGTACGGAAGTAGCACTACGAGAAAGGGAAAGAGGGGGGGTATTGTTAGGGGGCGCTGCCCGGCTTAGGTCCTAAACCCGACCTAAGCCGACTGTCGCCCTAAGGATTGCGACTTAGCAGCGCCAGTACGACCCTACCCTCTGTACAGAGCCACCGACAGAACCCTACTCCTATATAGAGGGAGGACACTACGGTCCTACACAAAGGGGAGCTACTGCCCCTTGGATTAGAGGGGGGAAACCCTGCACTACTGTATAGAGGAGGTAACCCCCGACCCTCCGTACAGAGGGTAAACCTTGCACCCTAGCACAAAGGGGAAATTGCTAGCTTGGCCTTATAGGTACAAATCGTACAGAGCAGACGACGAAGGAACTGCCTATTAGTTCCTTTATGTAGATACCCAACCTTAAGCTTCTAAACCAAGATCCTTAAGCCCCTTACATAGCCGAAGCCGCTAGCCTAAACAGCTAGGCCGACTGCCTATACTAGGTAGAGGGTATAACCGAAATGTTAGGCATAGGTCCTAACTGCAGCTCTAAATAGAAGACTACTGTACATTCCCTAGGTCAATCTTCTAATTAGAAGGACACTTTGCAATCGAGACTAACAGGTCGAACAGCCGGCCTACTGTAGCCTACTGTTATATGCTGCGTCCAGCGACAGAGGACCTAACTACTGTCTAGCAGTATGTCGACCCTCTAACGACGAGCATACCCGAATTGGAAGGCCGACACAGCTACCTAGCGCTACCTGTTACCCAGCGCTAACCTGCTACTTAGCGCCAACCTGCTACCTAGCGCTAACCTGCTACCGAGAAGAGCTTATAGCCGCTGAGACTAACCACTAGGCACGACACTCGAGTGCTATAGCAAGTTGCACACTGTGCTTTAAATTGGAAGTTTATCCGAAAACAGCCTTACCGCCTGTCTATTTGGAAACCCACTTAGCAACTAAGGCCGACTAAGAGACCTAGGCTTGAACTGGAAAAGGCCGAATCCGTCCGCGCTAACAAAGAAAATACGTTATTGGTACACCGTTCTATACAAGAAGGTAAAGCCCAAGGCTACTGCACGCTCTACCTTACTTTACTTTGCTATATATAAGACGACGCTAGTTATTTCTTACATGCAAGTTATGCGTAGCGTCTACGTGCAGGCTACACGCCGACCAAACACACGGCCTGACTATCAACAAGTTTACCTAACTAACGCTGTTAGTAGGTCCGGAAGGTTCTGCAGCGTCCTCTGTAAGCAAGCACCTTACCTGCATACAAAGCAACCTGCTGCTTCGAGACCATAAAGAGCGAAAGCGGCACTAATAAGTCTATTACCTTTTACAATAGTAAGAAGCAAACCGCGCTAGGCCTAACCTTACATACAGGGCTTAACAGTCGAGCTAGTCCCAGCGCCCTATACAGACCTACTAATATCAACCTTCGCCTCTTCTTTAACTTTCCTTTTCTACTATACTCGCATTTTGGAACTACTACTACTACTACTAGCTACTACTACTACTACTACTAGCAGCTACTACTACTAGCACTACCACTACTACTACTACCAGCAGCTACTACTACTAGCAGCCACTACTACTAGCAGCCACTATTACTAGTAGCTACTACTACTAGCGGCCACTACTACTAGTAGCCACTACTACTAGCAGCCACTATTACTAGTAGCTACTACTACTAGCGGCCACTACTACTAGCAGCCACTACTACCCCCAGCAGCCACTACTAGAAGAACAAGAGACAAGTTCCAACTAGAACGCCAGTCTGCACTTTTCGTTACTGCCTATTCTGCGCCTTAGATTCGTAGACTGTCCTAAGCGATTTTTTCTACTAATGTACTGCAACCGTCTACCTACTAAGCAGTATAGCTGGAACAACCTTTACCCTAAACTCGATAAAGGGCAAGGGCAAGCGAGCTACGCCTAGATCGCCCCTATCCCCCTTACCGGCTAAGAAGCGTACGAAGCCTAGCACTAACTAAGACCCTAAGACTCCTAAGGCTAAGCGTAGCTGTCGAAAGGCTACAGGCAACGACACACTAGCTACCTAGCAACACCTAACTATAGATCCCGAGCAGCGTCGCCAAGAGGCGAAGACAGAGCATACAGCTTAAATCCAGGCCTACCTCGCCTAACTCCGCACTACCGGGAAGCTTATCCTACTCGACCTACGCTACGGCATCTATATATGTAAATACAACACAGGATTCCTGGACAACAACGGCAAGATGTTGGGCTACTAGGGCTTCCACCTATACGATAAGTTCCTGGAGTTTGTCGAGGCTATCTAGCCCGTCGCTGAAACATACGCCCGCTAGTTCTACGAGGTATATCAAGCTCCCTACGCTCTTACAATCTACTTCTACATAAGAAACTTGCAACTTAAGCTTCTAATTGGAACTTTTAAGGCCCCCCCTGCGCTCCTACAATCTACTTCTATGTAATAAATTTGCAACCTAAGCTTCTAATTGGAACTTTTAAGGCCTGTACCAGAGTTCTAATTAGAAGCGCAGGTTAGACTGCTATTTCTATATGCGCTAGAGTTCCAATTGGAAGTGCAGGTTGCACTGCTATCCCCTATATGCACTAAGTTCCAATTGGAAGCGCAGGTTGCATTGCTATCCCCTATATGTACTAGAGTTCTAATTGGAAGCGTAGGTTGCACTACTATCCCCTATATGTTAGGGGGCGCCGCCCGGCTTAGGTCCTAAACCCGACCTAAGCCGACCGTTGCCCTAAGGATTGCGACTTAGCAGCGCTAGCACGACCCTACCCTCTGTACGGAGCTACCGACAGGACCCTACTCTCGTACAGAGGGAGAACACTACGGTCCTGCACAAAGGGGAGCTACCGCCCTTCGGATTAGAGGGGGGGAAACCCTGCACTACCGTACAGAGGAGGTAACCCCCGACCCTCCGTACAGAGGGTAAACCTTGCACTCTAGCACAAAGGGGAAATTGCTAGCTTAGCCTCGTAGGTACAAATCGTACGGAGCAGACGACGAAGGAACTGCCTATTAGTTCCTTTATATAGATACCCAACCTTAAGCTTCTAAACTAAGATCCTTGGGCCCCCTTACATTAGGAACTGATCTCACTGTCGGTAACTGCAGTAATAGAGCAAGATAGACGGCGACATCCCTATAGAACCTACGGCTATAGAGGGACATATGCACTGCGTATACGAGGAGCTACTAGAAAGCAAGAGGCAGCTCGAACAGCAAGTAAGCTACTAGGCTGCGATAATTTCCCAATAGGAACAGGAGCTACGACAGCTTAAGGCGTCCGATCGCGATCCGACCCCTACGACGACGAACACGACAACCCCTACCCCGACCCCTAAGAGCAAACTCCCCGACGTTTCTATGTACGATAGTAAGGCTCCGGCCGAGTACCCCTCCTAGGCAGCTTAGATACGCTCTAAGCTCCTAGTCGACTTAGGAGCATACCCGACCGAGCTAGACAAGGTAGTCTACCTCTTTAGGAGGTTAAAGGGCAGGGCAGCAGTACGAATTCTGCTGTACTACGAGACGGCTATTGCCAACCCGGCAATAGCTACGACGACGATGCTCTAAGCAGCTCTAGACAAGAGCTACAAGGACCTGGACTTCGAGAGCCGAGCACTCCTATAGGTTAATACGATAAAACAAGGACGCAGGACTGTATAAGAATTCCTTACGGAATTTAACCAGACTTTGGCAGAAGCAGGGGGTCTCTAATAGGAGGACAGGATAAAGATTACCTCTCTAGAGGTAGGCCTCTCTAAGGAGATTATAACAGGGCTAGTAGGTGTAATGCAGCTAGCTACGTACAAGGAATTCTGCAACCTCCTTAGGATAGTCGACGACCAGCAACGCAGGCTAGGACAGATAGGCTGTGCTTAGGAGATAAGACAACCCCCCTAGCGACAGACAGACGCTATAGACTAGGAACCGACGACGACGAGGGTAGCAGCAGCAGCTACTATACAGCTAAGGGCTGCTACCAAAAAGGCGCAATAGGTAGACATAGCTACCCTTAACAAGAGGCGAGCAGAAGGGAGCTGCTACTAGTGTAGCAAGATAGGCTATACTGTACGGAATTGCAGGCTTCTGCTAGCAGAGAGACCTAGGGGACGGCCGACTACTGCGAGGGTAGCAACTGCAACGCCCTAACGAGAAGATTAGGTATCCTACTTAGACGACGACGAGTTAGGGAAAGAGTAGCCTTTAAGCAAAGACTCTGCTAGAGGCGGGTGCGAGATAGACTGCCAAATCAAAGCATTACTTAGCTATCTTTTAAGAGCAACCACATAACGACGACGCTGTTTATCGTATAGCCGACGTTAAACAGGTCCGCAACGGCGCGGACATTAATTGACACAGGATGTTTGGTGTATAGAGTAATTAGCGAAGACTTCGTACAGAGACACTAGATTAAGACGACCCCTACAGTACCTGTACGCATGCTGGGCATTACCAGGCAGGGACTGGACATTACCTATATAGTAAAAGTAACAATAAGGTTACAGGGACACTACGAGCAAGACTTATACCTCTATGTCGTACAGGACAGGTTAGGGTATAACCTAATACTAGGGAAGCCTTAGATAGAGCGCTAGAGGGGCAAGCTAGACGTCGGACGAGGACGGCTATACCTAGCAGTAACGAAGCAGAGAATCTGGGACTAGGGGAGGTTCCTGCAAGGTAGCAAAGCTAAGGCCGAGATCAACACAGCAACAGCGGACATCGAGAAGGCATTAGCACCTAAGGAAGCGACAAACCCCTATACGAAGCTCCTAAGAGAGTATGTCGGGTACCTGGACCTTTTTGAACCAAAGTCGGCCTCGAAGCTGCTGCTATACTAAGGGGAAGGGATTAACTATAACATCTAGCTAGAACCCCGTCTAGATAGGGGCCTGCCGGAGGTACCGTACGGACCACTATACGGAATGTCCTCTAAAGAACTCTTAGTACTACGCAAGACGCTGGACGACCTACTCGCTAAAGGGTTTATTTAGGCCAGTACGTCGTCTGTAGGAGCCCTAGTACTGTTTGTCTATAAGGAGGGGAAGGCTGGATTGCGTTTCTGCGTAGACTACAGAGGCATTAACGCGATTACTAAGAAGGACCGGTACCCCCTACCCCTTATTAAGGAGACCCTTAGACGGATCAGCAAGGCGAAGTGGTTTACTAAGCTCGACGTAGTCTCGGCCTTCTACAAGATACGGATTAAGGAAGGCTGTAAATAGATAACTGCCTTCTGTACGAGATACAGTCTTTTTAAGTAGCTAGTTACCCTCTTCGGCCTTGCCAATGCACTAGCAACCTTCTAAAGGTACATTAACAAGTCTCTGCAAGGGTTACTAGACGACATCTGCTTAGCATACCTTAACGACACCCTAGTTTTTACAGACGGCACCTACGCAGACTACGTACAGGATGTTAAGAAGGTGCTGGACCGACTGCAGCAGGCTGGCTTGTACCTCGACATCGACAAATGCGAATTCGGTGTCTAACGTACGAAATACCTAGGTTTTATTATCGAGGCAGGGAAAGGCATTAGTATAGATAGGAAGAAGATTAATGCTATCAAACTATAGAAGCCGCCTACAAATGTTAAGGGCGTACAGGAATTCCTTAGGTTTGCCAACTTCTACCGCTAGTTTATACAGAACTACTTAGAGATCGTACGCCCCCTTGTTAAGCTAACGTACAAAGACAAGCAGTTTAAATAGACAGACGAATGCGATAGGAGCTTCGACAAGCTAAAGGAGCTCTTTACTACAGGACCAACGCTCGCCGCCTTTAACCCAGAGTATACGACAATACTGGAAACCGACTCCTTAGGGTACTGCATTAGGGGTATCCTGTTATAGGTAGGCTTAGACGGACTCCTATATCTATGTGCGTACTTCTCTAAGAAGAACTCCCTAGCTAAGTGCAACTACCCTATCTACGACAAAGAGTTGCTAGCAGTTGTACAGTGTTGCGAAGCCTAGGATAGGGAACTCTGCTTAGTGCCCGAGTTCCTCGCCCTAACGGACTACAAGAACCTAGAATACTTTACTTAACCCCGGAATCTGTCTGAGAGGTACGTACGATAGGCAATGTACCTAAGCCGGTTTAATATAAGACTCTAGTACTGCAAGGGTAAGGACAACAGCAGGGCCGACGCATTGTCTAGACGAGAACAGGACATGCTAACGACATACAAGGACGACCGGCTAAAGTCGCAGACATTCCAGATGTTTAAGGGGGAGCCAGGCAGGGAGACTATCCGCCTAGCAGCGACACACCTATAGGAACCCTAACTGCAAGTATAGGAAGGGGCAGTAGAAAAGGACGAGGTATACTAAGGGGCCCGTACGGCGATCTAGGGAGGGCAACGGAAGCTCCTAGCCGAGCTCTACCTTAAGGTGTCGGCAGCTAAGTGTTTAGTAGACGAGGAGAACAACCTAAAGTTCAGAAATCGGATATAGGTCCTAGTGGACGAGAAGCTCCATACAGGCTTAATACAACGAGCACATAAATCTATAGCTACCGGGCACCTAGGGCGCAAGGAGACGTATAGCATTATCGCCCAGGACTATTACTAGCTAGCGATAGCAAAGGACATTCGCAGGTTCGTACAGAACTGCGATATATACGGACAGACGAAGCCCTAGCGCGAGCTAAAGCATAGGCTGCTAAAGCTCCTGCCGATACTGGACTGTCCCTAGCAAGATCTGACCGTAGACTTTATTACTAACCTCCCTAAGAGCGACGGACGGCAAAACATTATAGTAGTTACAGACAAGCTAACGAAGGGAGTAATACTAGAGGGGATAGACTCTATTACAGCTAAAGATACTGCCTAGGCCTTTATCTGGACGACGTTTAGCAAGCACGGTTTCCCTAGGTCCATTGTATTAGACTAGGGGACGCAGTTTACAAGCTAGCTCTAGGCACGGATCTGCTAGTTACTAAAGGTAGAGCGTCGCCTATCCACTGCATAGCACCTGCAGACAGACAGGGCGACAGAGAGGGCCAATTCAACCTTGGAAGCGTACCTCTAGGCGTACGTCGACTATAACTAGACGAACTGGAATCGCCTTCTCCTAATAGCAGAGCTAGCTATTAACAGCTGTACAGCCAATGCTATAGGGCTGTCCCCCTTCTTTACGACCTATAGATACGACTATTCCCTGCTCCTACCGACTCCAGGTAGCAACACCCTGCGCCCTGTATAGTCCCTAGTCTAGCAAGGAGAGGCTATCGTACAGACGATTACGAACGCCCTCTAATAGGCAAAGGCGAGCCTAGCTATAGCCTAGCAGAACGCAGAAGAGCAGGCCAATAAGGGACGACAGGCTGCACCAAGGTACGAGGCTAGGGATAAGGTCTAGTTAAACTAGCGAAACATCCGGACAGACCGGCTAAGCAAGAAGTTAGATTGGAAGAACAGGAAGTTTACGGTAATCCGGCCGGTAGGGACATATACTGTACGACTAAACACTCCCCTAGGGATTTATCTAGTCTTCTACGTAGACCTCGTACGACCGGCGAGCACGGACCCCCTACTGCATTAGACGACTGACGACGCGCGCCTACCTGCAATTATAACTAAGGGCTAAGAAGAGTATAAGGTAGAGGGGATCCTTAAGAGTCGGAGGAAGCGGAGGAAGGCAGAGTACTTAGTAAAATAGAGAGGATAGGCAGAGCCTACGTAGGAACTGTACAAGGCTCTACAAGACACAACTGCACTGGACAGATAGGAGGAGAATTACCCTCCGGCCTAGTTACAGTAACACTGCGCTGTACGGCGGAAGGAGGCACGATCTACCTTAAGAACAGGGCAGCTGCAGGCAGGCCTGAGTTGTCTAAGGATCGAGTACTACGACGTAGGGCACTATAGGGCCCTGCTAACACGATATTATACGACACTGTACAGGATAAGGGCTAGAAGAAAGGAACAGCTAAGGGACAAATAGGAGGGGGAGTGGAAATAAGATAAGCTAAGAGAACACCGTCCGAAATTTCTTACACTATCTTGGGGGAGGGTAGCCTACTAGCTATTACCCCCCCCTCCGGGGACCAGAACCACCTACTTATTATCTAAGAGCTCGACTACCTTAGGCCTAGCCGGGCCACTACCCCTACTAGGGCCAGCCCCAGGAAGCAGAGGCACCCCCTTACCCCTACGTACCTCCCCTAGACGGCGGAAGGGGCAGTAGAAGGAGCTATCCTTCTACTTATACAAGGCATACACTCCAGCCTAGAAACCTAGGAGGCGGTATAGGCCAAGTAAGGGCTAGGGGGAGTTAGGGCAGGGGGCGCAGAGCTAGCCCTAGGTAGCGATAAAGAGGGCGTTAACGTACGACAGGCAGGCTGTAGCTACCCGCTCTAGTATAACCTAGGCAGAGTTACACTAGAAGGCGTAGAAGGGGAGCCCGGCTGCGTCCTGCTGCTTGCGAGTATAGCACCTAAGATGTTAGCTTAGACTGTATAGAAGATAAGACTATACGAACCGGAAGCGTAGCTGCTAGTTAAGTTAAGGGCCCTACTGTACGAGCTTAAAGTAGGGGGGAACCCCAGCTGGACGAGGGGGGGAGGCGGGGCCAGCAACTACAAGGGCACTACTGGACAGGGCGGACGACATAGTAGCTAGTAGTAGTTAGTAGCTAGTAGTAGTTAGTAATAGATAGTAGTAGTAGACAGTAGACAGTAGACGGTATACAGGGAGAAGAGAAAGGGGAAGGGAAGAGAAGGGAGAAGGCTTAGGCTGCCTGCCTGCTATAGTAGGAATAGCAAACAGGGCAGCTGCTATAGACAGGTAAAATAGCAAGAGGCAACTACAACCTAGGGGAAGCGACGAGGGACGACGACCTAGACAACTGAACGAAATAGGAAGCTGCGACCTGCTAAAGGGACAGCAGGAGCTGGGTGGTTTGAGCACAGCGCTGTACAGAAGTAGCACTACGAGAAAGAGAAAGGGGGGGGTATTGTTAGAGGGCGCCGCCCGGCTTAGGTCCTAAACCTAACCTAAGCCGACTATCGCCCTAAGGATTGCGACTTAGTAGCGCCAGCACGACCCTACCCTCTATACAGAGCTACCGACAGGACCCTACTCCCGTACAGAGGGAGAACACTACAGTCCTACATAAAGGGGAGCTACCGCCCCTTAGATTAGAGGGGGGGAAACCCTACACTACTATACAGAGGAGGTAACCCCCGACCCTCTATACAGAGGGTAAACCTTGCACCCTAGCACAAAGGGGAAATTGCTAGCTTAGCCTTATAGGTACAAATCGTACAGAGCAGACGACGAAGGAACTGCCTATTAGTTCCTTTATATAGATACCTAACCTTAAGCTTCTGAACCAAGATCCTTGGGCCCCCTTACACTATATATACTAAGTTCCAATTGGAAGCGCAGGTTGCATTGCTATCCCCTATATGCACTAGAGTTCTAATTAGAAGCATAGGTTGCATTGCTATCCAATATATTCCCCTTACTAACCTTCTAATTAGAAGGGCATATTGCAGCTAAACCTGTTACTTTAAGGCTTTATAGGCGAATGCTAACGAGTGTAGGACGGGTTTAGGACCCGGACAGAGGCAGGTACTACGTCTAACAAGCCTAAAGACCGAAGCTAGACGACGCTTAACCTAAAGGCTATCGTAGCCTATATCTAAGACAAAGCGCCTAACACTTTTACTGCCGAGATAATCCGCAGCACAGAGTCCCCGGTGCCCGCCGCCTATTACAGCAATATAATAATTACTATCTACGTCCTCCGAGCGGTATAGCGCATCTAAGAGCAAGCCGGAGCACACTACGTCTAGAAGTGCGTCTTAACCGAAACGTCTATACTGGACAATGTACATACCTTCGCTTCCCTCTAGGACTGGCCTGTTAGTAGAGAGGTGCTCTATCGACTTATAAGTATTGTTAACTACTTCCTATGCTGCACTACGAGGAACAAGGGCGCAGCTACCTAGACTACTAAGCTTAACCAGAAGTCGATCTCGTACTAGCCTGTAGCATATGCGCCCCCTAACGCTGCTGTCCGGAACACGATCGAGCAACAAGAACAGCAGGACCAACTGCTGTATACGCTCCTAGGCGAGGAAGAGACAGAGGACCTAGACAAGTAGATCCGGGAATACAACGAGACTATTATTAATCCAGCCGACAATAGGAAGATCTTCGCAGAGTTAGATTGCGAGAACGGTGTGTTTAGGGGCAAGGTCTAACCTATCGCTTCCGGCCTCGCTAATTGGGACTTACACTACCACTATGCGTTTATAGACGCACTTACAAAACATATGCACGTTGTGTTCGATTCGTCTAGCACAGTTAGCCTAAGGAACATGCATCTTATTAAGGACAGTAATGTCCGTACACAACGCTTTACAACTACGAACACGGCCGACATACTAGAGAGCAGCGACGGCGTCCCAGATTCCGCGGATCCCTTGCATAGTGCCGCCTAGGCCGCTAACTGCATATTTAACTAGCTTAACTAGCAGATAAACGACAAGACCGCTAAGCCGCCAACCTTTAAGGAAGCCTGCGCTATGCTTAAGCTCGAGGTAGAAGAGGGTCTCGCCGAGAGGGACCCTATTTTAGGGCACTTCTTTAGCATTAAATTCAAGGGTCTAGGACTGAAGCTGTAGCAGCCCTAGGCAATCGCCTAGATTATAGAAATGTAGCAGAGCCTGCTTAAGGGCTGCATTCTAGGCGACGACGTAGGACTCGGCAAGACCGTCGTTATCCTATACGCCCTCCTAGCCTAGAAAGATAAGATTACAGAGGCGAGAGAGATATAGGACTGTAAGTAACTAACTCTTATGCAAAGTAGACTTCTAATTGGAACATGCCGACTATAGGGGTCGGGAGTCTTCCAATTAGAACACGCCGACTATAGGGTTCGGTAGTCTTCTAATTGGAAGTCCACTTTGCAATCTTTCCTTTAGTCGTTAGGTCTTCTATTTGGAAGTCCACTTTGCAATCTTTCCTTTAGTCGTTAGGTCTTCTATTTAGAAGTCCACTTTGCAATCTTTCCCTTTAGGCTAGGTTAGAGCTAACACCTCCTATAGGCGGCCTAGACGAGCTACTCTGCGTAGCATCTAAGAGTTCGAGCAGTCTCTACGACGATAGCAACGCAGAGCTATCCGCCCCTTCTGCCAACGCCTAGCAGCACTGCTGCATCTAAGCCGATATCCGCTAGAGATATATAGACGAGTATAGGGCTTGTCTACAGTATACCCCTATATACTAGCTTGGCCCTAACACCGCCGTTAACGCCTAGGTCGACGACATTTGCACGTACTTCCAGGACCCCTAGCGCTGCATTAGGCTACATATATATATTAACGTTAGCGCAAAGTACGCCCAGCATTACACTTCGATTCCTAAGACGAATAAGGGCTTAATCGAGTTCTGCGACAGGCTAGACTACGACGACCTAGAGACTGCTAGCACCTTTGTTATTACAACTAAGGACGCCTTCGTACAAAAGAACCTAAAAGCTAGGCTATAGTACTAAGCCCGACACTAGTACTCCCGCGCTAGCTACAGCTCCTAGATGCTAGACAGTTAAGATAAAGATAATAATGCCGAACCCGCTGCTGCTACCTAGGGAGAAGAGGAGCTAGGCGAATAGGACGAAGAAATAGACTTCGCAGCTAACGGGTCCGACAATACGTAGCTTTTGGAGGGTTAGAGAGCTGCCTCTCCTAGGATCCTTATTGCAGACGAGGGTTATTATTACAAGAACAAGATAGCGCTGCAGTCGGACGCGCTGTACCGGCTGTTGGGCAAGGATATATGCCTAGTAATAGCAACGGCCACACTATTCTGCAACCGCGTAGCCGATATAGCGGGCCTCCTACGCTATTTCTAGTGTCGCATTTAGGCTTTATATATAGGCACCGGCTTAGAAGGTAGTTTAAGAATAGACACCAGTAGGTAGGCCACTCTCTATAAGGAATTCTGCGGCCTGTATAGCCACTGTCTCGCCTGGGTCTCCTAGAACATCGCTAGCACCTGCGCCTAGTACGCCGGGCTCTATATATACGACCTGTTCCTCGCCGCTGTGTCGCTAGACGCGTTCCTTGCTACCCTGCAGCCCGGCATCTCTGCCGACCTCGATTTCCGGTGCAGCAGGGTAGTCCTATTAGCAGTGTCGCTTACAGTCCTCTACTGCATTAAGGGTTCGGCGCTTAAGGTCTGCAACACTGCGATTATCCTCGGCGACGAGATTCTACTGTAGCAGGTTTGCCACCTTAAGATCCGTTATAGCGGCCTTAGTAATAGCTACTACTACTGCGCGTTCGAGCGGTTCGTCGCCTAATACGAAAACCTATAGATAATTACCTACGCCGACGATAACAACAGAGGCACCCGCGCCTACAGCACTGCCCTCTGCCGCTAGCTTATCCTCGCTGCCGCCAACCCGCTAACTGCATCTATCCTAGCCTGCAACATCGACTCGAGCGCGACTAGTATCTACTAACTGTAAGTGCTATATAGGTTTCTAATTGGAACTTTTCCTCTTAAAGCTCTAATTGGAAGGTCACTCTGCAGATAAGGCTAATATATAACAGGCAGCACAGGCATAACACCCAGTTCCGGTTCTTTTACTAGTATACAAAGGCACACTTGCACTAGGCAGCCCTAGACAGCCGCTACGCTATCGCTAAGTACATAATCGACGTGTCCCCGAAACAGAAGATGCTGGTTAAGCTTCTGCTTAAGCACTGCGTATGCCGCCGAGAGAAAGTGATCGTTTAGTGCAACGAGCCTGTTAGCATAATAATAGCCGAGATTATCTTAAGTGTATGCAGTATAGGTTACTGCATTATCCGAACGGGTCTAAAGCAACAAGACTAGAGCGAGTCGGAGGACGACTTTAACAAGTTACCTAACTGCATAGCTATATTAATGTCTTCTTAGACTAGTGCCGAATCGTCCAACCTCTAGTACGGCAGACATGTCCAGATCGTTATAGATTACATTAGGTTTACCCTCCTTAGCTAGATAATCGGCCGCTTATATTAGATTGGCCAAAAGCATACGGTTAAGGTATACGTACTAACGCTAGACGAGACGATCGATTAATATCTACAGCACGACTACTAGCAGCGATACTTTAACTGGCTTAACGCTACGTATACTGTCCCCGAGCACATTATGCGCTAGTATATGCACAGCCTAGACCCCCAGACTGCCGCAGAGGTTACCAGTTCTGTCGAGGAGCAGAGAGACGTAGAGGGGCGCCTCTGCCGCCGCATAGCCGACGCTATAATACGGAAGGTGTTCGGTATCCGCACCTTACGACTAGGCTTAGCATAGAAGGATGTAAAGCGGCCTACTATAAAGAATCTAGAAGCCGAAGAGATTATGCAGCGTTACGCGTAGGGCGGCGCTATCGCCCGCCAACTGCAGTACTAGCTACGACACTCGCTAGACGAGGCTGCCGACCCCTACGCTACCGCCGACCCCTATGCTATCGCCTTACAGCTCGGCCTACGCGAGCAGCACGCGCTGCAGAAAGTGGCCCGCCCTGTCGCCCCTCTTAGGCAGTAGTACATCCTCTGTACCGACGAAGATGCCAAGCTGGACTTTAAGTATATAGTCTAAATGCTAACAGCTGCTGCCGAGGCGGTATTTAACACTAGGGAGCTAGATAAGAGGGTTTTCTATAGACTAGTCGGTAAGTTCAAACGACTCCCCTACTAATGCAATATAGGCTTCTAATTAGCAGTTTTTCTTCTGTCTACTATTGCAGACTAGTCTTCTAATTGGAACTTTCGCCTTAATCTTCTATTTAGAAGGCTAGTCTGCACTTCCTCCTAATATTTCTTAGCAGCTTAGTTCTAATTGGAAGCCTAGGTTGCATCGCGGCATGTTAGATGTAGGTTGCCTAGCTACTAACGCAGTTATAGACTACCTGCGCTACGTCGCGGACTATACCCTTAACGTCGACCTAGTGTTTATTAAAGCCGTCTAGGAAATCGAGGCTACTCGCGACAACAGCGAGCGCCTAGGTACGCCTCTGCCGCCGCGCCCGGGTACGCCTCTGCTGCCGCGCCCGAGTCCTCCCCGCCTGCGCAGTGCTATTACTATCTCCTTAGGTATGTCTAGTAGCGAGCACGAGTTAGACGAGGACACAGAAGACGATAGTACGGAAGACGAGGGTACCTAGGACGTAGCGGCAGACGAGGGTATAGAGGACGCTTCGGATAATAAGGAGAGTAACGGTGCCGCGCTACAGCTCCTAGAAACTATAACGACAGGACTAGCCTAGTCCCTACTGCCGTCCTAGACAGGGTTAGTAGTTCCTACTGCTAGGCTGCTGTTACCTAATGCTACGTCGTCGTCCTGCCTACTAACAGCAGCCGGCATCCTCCCCTACTTAGCTAAGGTTTCGCCGCTACTGCGCCTATCTAGCGTTAACAGCTCTCTGCGCCCGGCTACAGTTACGGCTAGGCCTAGTGCCCTAACCGGCCAGCCGTCTGTATCGACTACTGCTAGCTGTGCTTTAGACTACTATCGACTCTCGACACTTGTTAGTAGATTTAAGAATGTCTAGGAGGTCGTTGCGCTCCTCCGGCGGCTTGCGCCGACTTACCTACTCGCTAAAGGTCCCTCGCCTACGCGCGCAGTAGCTAACTAGGCAGTAGCTAACATACTTAGAGCTCTCTTACTTAAGCAACAGCAGGAGTTCTAGCCCTAGCTAGCAGGTTTACAGGACGACTTCCGCCTGGCGAACTGTCTATACCTTAATAAATGCGCGGCGCAGTTGGGCTTTGGTAAGCCGTAAGGCAGATAGCGTTAGACAGGGTAGGCACTTAGTAGCATTGCATACTGGCTATAGGTAACATAGAGTCAGTTACAGCAGCCAGTTAACTATAGCATAGGTAATTAGACACCTAGTCCAGCATACGTACAAAGTAGGCTTCTAATTAGAAGAGTTAGTAAGAAGTTCCAATTTAAAGACTATGTTGCATTAGGGCCTATAAGGGCCGCAATGCTTAATAATGCGGGCCCTACGCTGCCGGTATCCGCTGCCCCTAGGTATAGCACCGCCCTTGCGCTCCCTCCGCGCGCTCGAACCCTAGTCTAGCATACGTGCAAAGTAGGCTTCCAATTGGAAGAGTTAGTAAGAAGTTCCAATTTGAAGACTATGTTGTATTAGGGCCTATAAGGGCTGCAATGCTTAATAACGCGGGCCCTACGCTGCTAGTATCTGCTGCCCCTAGGTATAGCACCGCCCTTGCGCTCCCTCCGCGCGCTCGACGCCTAGGACTATGCTACTAGTAGAGCCTACTGCCGGCGGACCCTAGTGTACAGCGCTCGTTAACATAGGCTAGCAGCAGACCCCTATGTCCCCTTCGACCTAGGCAGGCACTAGCAGGCGCAGCGGCTATAGAAGGACTACTTCCCTAAGATGTTAGGCATCGTGTTCCTAGTTGACGCTAAGGACCTAGAGCACTTCGGCGAGGCTAAGGCCGAGCTAGACGCCCTGCTTGCTATAGAAGACCTTGCTAAAACCCCCTTCCTTGTCCTATACATATTCTCCAACATCCAAGCCCTTCGATAGTAGTCCCAACTAATTACTACTGCACGCAGGCAATTCCGACCTGCCTAGAAAGCCTTCGATGTTAGGCCTCCGTTGTTAGCTTCTTACCCTATAAACACCTTGTATACTGCCTACTGCTACAGCAATTAAGCTATAGACAGACACAGTCGCAGACAGACACTGTCGTAGAGTGTTAGTCGCTATAGACAGACACAGTCGGAGACAATATAGTTGCAGACAGCTACAGGTAGGCACCTATAGACAGACATAGTCGCTGCAGACCGACACTGCTGCAGACCGACACTGCTGCAGACCGACACTGCTACAGACTAATATACGCAAACAGATACAGTCGCAATAGACAGATACAGGTCCTGTAGACAGACACTGCTACAGACAGACGACAGATATAGTCGCTGCAGACAGATATGGTCGCAGACAGACACTGCTATAGACCGACACAGTCGCAGACCGACACTGCTGCAGACCGACACCGCTGCAGACCGACACTGCTGCAGACCGACACTGCTGCAGACTAACATACGCAAACAGACACAGTTGCTATAGACAGACACCGCTGCAGACAGACACTGCTAGAGACAGACGACAGACACAGTCGCTGCAGACAGACACGGTCGCAGACAGACACTGCTGCAGACCGACACTGCTACAGACCGATATACGCAAACAGACACAGTCGCTATAGACAGACACAGGCCCTATAGACAGACACTGCTGCAGACAGATACTACTATAGACAGACACAGTTACTACAGACACAGTCGCAGCAGACAGGCACGGTCGCTGCAGATACGGTCGCAGCAGACAGATACGGTCGCTACAGACATAGTCGCTGCAGACACGATTGCTACAGACATAGTCGCAGCAGACAGGCACAGTCGCTGCAGACACAGCTGCAGATAGGCACGTTCGCTGCAGACACAGTCGCCGTAGACACGATAGCTATAGATACGGTCGTAGACAGGCACAGTCGCTACAGATACGATCGCTGCAGACACGGTAGCAGACAGACACAGTAGCAGACAGACACGGTAGCAGACAGACACAGCAGCAGACAGACACAGTTACAGGCAGATACGGTAGTAGGCAGACATAGTAGCAGGCAGACACGGTAGTAGGCAGACACGGTAGCAGGCAGACACGGTAGCAGGCAGACATAATAGTAGGCAGACACGGTAGCAGACAGACACGGTCGCTGCAGACACGTCGCAGACACAGTTACAGACAGATATAGTCGTAGGCAGGCACGCAGCTACAGACAGACACAGTCGCAGGCAGGCATCGCTATAGACAGACACCGACGCGGACAGGTACAGTTAGATTAGAAACATTTTGCTATATATAAATACTGGATGCCTACTGCCTATATGTAAACGACGAGGACTACAAATTATAGCAACCATTCTGGCAATGTGCACTTCCAAATAGAAGCTGGCTATAGATAACGGCTAGGCAGGTATAGATAACGGCTAGCGAATATAGATAACGGCCAGGTACGTATAGATAACGGCTAGCTAGGCATAGATAACGGCTAGCTAGGCATAGATAACGGCCCGCTAAGTACAGATAACGACTATAGATAACGGCTAGCTAGGTATAGATAACGGTTAACTAGGTATAGATAACGGCTAGCTAGGTATAGATAACGGCTATAGATAACGGCCAGCTGGGCATAGATAACGGCTAGCTAGGCATAGATAACGGCCTGCTAAGTACGGGTAACGGCCAGCCGAGTACGGGTAACGACTATAGATAACGGCCAGCTAGGCATAGATAACGGCTAGCTAGGCATAGATAATGGCCCGCTAAGTACGGGTAACGGCCAGCCGAGTACAGGTAACAACTATAGATAACGGCTAGCTAGGCATAGATAACGGCCAGCTAGGCATAGATAACGGCCCGCTAAGTACGGATAACGACTATAGATAACGGCCAGCTAGGCATAGATAACGGCTAGCTAGGCATAGATAACGGCCCGCTAAGTACAGGTAACGGCCAGCTGAGTACAGGTAACGACTATAGATAACGGCCAGCTAGGCATAGATAACGGCTAGCTAGGTATAGATAACGGCTATAGATAACGGCTAGCTAGGCATAGATAACGGCCAGCTAGGCATAGATAACGGCCCGCTAAGTACAGGTAACGGCTAGCTAAGTACAGGTAACGACTATAGATAACGGCCAGCTAGGTATAGATAACGGCCAGCTAGGCATAGATAACGGCCTGCTAAGTACGGATAACGGCCAGCCGAGTACAGGTAACGACTATGCATAACGGCTAGCTAGGCATAGATAACGGCTAGCTAGGTATAGATAACGGCTAGCTGGGCATAGATAACGGCCAGCTAGGCATAGATAACGGCTAGCTAGGCATAGATAACGGCTAGCTAGGCATAGATAACGGCCAGCTAGGCATAGATAACGGCCAGCTAGGCATAGATAACGGCCAGCTAGGCATAGATAACGGCCAGCTAGGTATGGATAACGGCCAGCTAGGTATAGATAACGGCTATAGATAACGGCTAGCTAGGCATAGATAACGGCCAGCTAGGTATAGATAATGGCCAGCTGGGTATAGATAATAGCTAGCTGGGTATAGATAATAGCTAGCGACTATAGATAACGGCCAGCTAGGCATAGATAACGGCCAGCTAAGCACAGAAGGCTACCCAGCATTGGACGACGACCGTCTGATTCTATTATACAACACCAATCACACGACGGACTACAACTTATAGCAACTATTCTGGCAATGTGCACTTCTAAATAGAAACATTTGTATGCAATTAGAACAGTAGCATTAGGACTATAAGAACGGCCGCACCGTCGCTATCTAAGTAAGGCTTTTGGCTATCTGCACTACGATAACAGCTCCCTAGTCCCGGAAGACAGCTATTCCAATCTCAATCTGCTGGCCGCACACTGCCCAGCCTCTCGAAGAAAAACACACATCCCTTGCAGGCCGTAATTCTACTTAGAACCTCGATCGACGATCTTACCTATCTACACCTGCAACCTACACTTCCAATTGGAACCTCGATCGACGATCTTACCTATCTATACCTGCAACCTACACTTCTAATTGGAACCTCGATCGACGATCTTACCTATCTATATCTGCAACCTACACTTCCGATTGGAACCTCGATCGACGATCTTACCTATCTACATCTGCAACCTACACTTCTAATTGGAACATCGAGGATCGAATTCTATTATCCCTATATGCTAACTAACCTTCTATTTGGAACATCCGTCGTCGACCTCTGCGCAAAGCTCTAAATAGAACTCCACTTTGCAACAGAGTATACTATCTACTACCTATATATACAGGGTTTTAGTAGTCTATAGCCCGGCCTCCTACATCCTACTAACCGACTTAGGGGTGCACTTAACTGGACTCTTAAGCACACCTGCAACCTACATATCTATTCGGAAGGGTAGACAGTCTACAGCTAGTTAACACATAGGGACTTACTACAACAGCTAGTTAACAAGGTTCCAATTAGAAGCCTACTCTGCAACTAAACATATACACCTACTTTCAATCTATGTTAAGCACTAGCACCGACGACAACCTAGGCTGCTACAACATGTCTTATACTCTATTAGGGGACACTATACTAGCAACCTTCGACAGAGTCTTTATATATATTTCCGAATACCGCATTATCCTCTGCTAGCTATACTAATACGCTATTGTCCTAACCGAAGTTAAGGGGCATCTAGCTGCCTATTACCGAGCGCTGTCTGCCGAAGAACGACAGGCGCTTATAGGCGAGTTCCGCCAATTTATCGACATCGCACAGTTACTATAAGAAGTTAGATAGCCCAGCCCTACCGACAGCTGCGTCTAGGGTTTCCCAATCTACTACAACGGTTTCCGATATATACATACCGACAGTGTAGGCAGGCTATACAACCAACTCTTTCAATCTATAAAACGGATGCAAGCACACTGCAGGACTGAACATAGATAGAAGAACGAGCAACAGCGCAGCGGCAACAAACAGATACAGAAAAGGCAAACACCTAATTGGATATAGGTCGACGGAGTCTGCACCTAAAGGTTCTTCCAGGCCAAAACATACAGCTGGAACTAGCTGTTCGAGGTCGCCTAGGCACCTGTATAGGAGACATAAGTGCTCTATCCTAGCTAAGGTAACTCCTTCCTTAATATACAGCTCGCCAAGTTCGACCAAGTCTAGCGCGCACTCGCCGGTTACGCCAATGTCGTTACTAACGACATATACGTCTATCGATCAGCCTTAAAGCCATAGCTGCTCTACCTTAGAATCGACGACTACCTTATTGGGCTGTCTAAGCGGAACATCGCCGACATTACTACCCTTCTATATAGAGCCTACAAACCCGCGCTCTTCGACATTATTGCTTTGGCAGAAGCAGCTATCGACGATGCAGTAAACCGGTGCACCGAGAGCGGTCCCGCCCCTACCCTAAATAATGCACGAAAGGTCGCCCTTGCCTAGTTTTACATTAAAGACCACTACTTATTCCGCTTTCGCCAGTACAAAGATGCCGCGACTATCCCTAAGTATGTCTATGTCCTTAAACGCGCACTGGCCTACCTCGGACAGTTGCTTTAGCTAGACGAGGCTAGGTTCTAAGCCCTCTACGCACTAGGGGCCAAGTCACCGTTCTAACTACAAAGCGTCGTATTGTTAGCGCAATAGCGCTATAACTAGGACAGCCTTACTACTATCGTTTTACAAGGCTATTCTATAGAGGACCTATATCCCCTCGTTAGGCGGTTTATTCGCTCCCTCTTCTACTAGCCTATCGACACCCGGCTATTCTAATCCCCTCTAATTAGCTTTGTCGCCCTCCTTGCTATTGTCCCCTCTACAAAAAGCTAGATCGAGCCGGGCAACCTGAACACGCACAACTCTGCCCTTATCTAGATTGGGCAAATCCTCGTATTTGACGAGGCTCTTAAGGGAACTACTAGCAACAGTAATAACGACGGCGTCCTTGGGGCTATCCAACACACTATACAGAGTGTCGTTGCCTGTAAAACTGCTTTCTGCGAACTCGTCTACTAGAGAGTAATCCAGGCATGTAGATATAATTCAATACGGCCTTTTTAATAACTATATCTCGAACTAAGGAGGGAAAAGAACCTATGTAGTGGTAGCGGTAGGCCTTGATAGAGGGTGGTGTGCCAAGGCCTGGCTCGGCCTAGACGGGCTAAGCCGAAATCTAGGGTCTACCCTATTAATCTGTCCTACCTCTTTCTACTGCCGCAACACTACCCCCCTCCCTTACTAGCGGTCGCCCTCGACCGCTTAGTCACTCTATCTATCCGGAAATCTCTACTTTTTTTTTTTTTTTTTTTTTTCGTTTCCTTCTCGAAAATCCCCTCCGACGCCGACGTCGCGTCTTCTATCTTCTATCTTCTATTACAACCGGCGTCCTTTTCGTCACTTTTTCTATTTTTTACATCGTCGGCATCTGAAGTCCTTTACTTTACGTTTATGTAATCCGTTCGCCTAATCTGTACTATCTGATCGGAACCGTAGGTTATCTGAGCTGCGGCGTAGCTGGTCTGTGCGTCGTCTCGGAGGTCTATATAGATCCGTCTGTAGCGTCGTTTCTTCTTCTTCTTTTTCTCTTCTACCAAAGCCTTTACCTACTATATAGTCGGCAGCGCTGCTGGCCGCGTAGTAGTGCCTAAAGCAATTACTTCCCGAAGCACGATCGTTTTCATCGGCTTCTGCGCTAGTGGAGCGGACGTGTCTCTATTGTCGGCATTAGAGCTATACTGGTTTCGGCTTTTCCGGGTTCCGCGCGTAAAAGTCTCTTAGCAGCTCCGCCGAGTTCCGCAGGTTCTCGACCGGATACTATTCGTAGTCTTCTAGCTACCCCTTCTACGAGATCCTCGCTTTGATAGACCCCCTTATCTTCTTTATGTCCACTACATCTTCTACCTCCTACTCTTCTTCCTTACTGTCTATCTTAACTAGTGGGGGTTCGGCGAAGCCCTGTTCTGGCAGGCCGTTCTCAGGGTCCAGGCTTAGCAGATCCGAATGGAAAACGTCGTAGATCCAGAACGATTTCGGTAGCTAGAGCCGATAAGTTACTGGCGACCTCTTTTCCACTATCGTAAACGGACCTACGTAGCGCGGATTGAGCTTGGCGTTCCCTTTTAGCCTTAGGTTCCGCGGGTTAAGCCAGACCTTTTAACCTTCTTCGAATTCTATCGGCGACCGGCTTCTATTAGTTCGAGTTACTATCTTCTTCTAAGCCGTCTCTATCGCTTCTTTCGCTACTTTGATCGCTTCTTCTATCTGAGATCTCAGCGCTTCTGCCGCCGCAGCAGCGACTCTCTTTGACGACGTAGCAGTAGTAGATAGTTCTGCAGAGCTGGGTTCGTTCAGTGGCTGAAAGCTTATCCTCGGAAGATAGCTATGCGTTATCTTAAACGGCGCTAGCGACGTTGCTTTAGACAGTGCCGAGTTAGCGCAGAACTCGGCTATCGGCAACACCTTAACCTATTCTTCTTAATAGTGGCCGCAGAAGGTTCGCAGGTATCGCTCTATCTCGCGATTAGCCACTTTAGACTGACTGTTAGTTTAAGGGTAAGCAGCAGTGCTGAGCTTTCTACAAATTCCGAGAGCTTAGTTAATAGCTTTCTATACGTCGGCTGTAAATTAAGGACCCCTATCCGTAGTGATAGTGTCCAGCAGCCTATAGTGCTTCTATACGTGCTTAATCAGCATTCTCGCTGTTTCTTCTGCAGTGGTTCCTTCGTCTCTCGCTCGACAGGGGATAAAGTGGCGTTCTTTGCTTAATCGGTCCACTACGTTCAGTGTGGCGTCGTATCTATCGGATTCCGGCAGGCCGGTTACGAAGTCCATCGTAATATGTTGCTACAGTTTTTCGGGGATCGGCAGTGGCGTTAGTAAGCCTGCTGGAAGGCCGTAACGTGGCTTCGCGGCTCTGCATACGTAGCAATTAGCGATAAATCGGTGGATCCGTTCGTAGATCCGCGGAAACTAGTAGATCGTCCTTACGGCTTCTATCGTCTTCTTCAAGCCTACGTAACCAACGTCCTTCGAGCTATAGACCAATTAGATAACCTCTGTAATTAGTTCTTCTGGCACTATTAGCTTCCCTAAACTGGTTTTGCCAAGCTTCTGCTTCTGATTAAGCTGCTTGACCTTCTTATAGAGAGTCTCTTCCTTAGGGGCCGGTTCTACTGCGCAGACCCCTACCTCTTTCAACAACTCTGCGTCTACTATCCGCTCGGTTAACACCTTCTGAAACATGTTCGGATCTTCCTTCGCGCGGCTCGTCTTCCCTTCTCTTCTCGTTAGCGCGTTAGCCTTTTCGTTTTAAGCTCCTAGTCGATAGGTAATCTTAAAGTCGAACCCTAATAAGTAGGCAGCCTACTAAGCTTGGCGACGTAAGAGCTTCTGCATCTTTATAAAGTAGGTCAGCGACTGGTGGTCCGTAAGAACCTAGACCGTGCTCTTTCCGGCTATAAGCTCCAGCTTCCACTCCTCGAAAGCCTGAATAATCGCTAACAGCTCCTTATCGTAGATCGCGTAGTTCTGCTTAGCTTCCGTTATGGACTTGCTGAAGAAAGCTACTGGATAGAGGGTTTCGTTGTTACTATATTAAGAAAGGACCCCTACTGTAACTGTATCGGAAGCGTCTGTTTCTATATAGATCGTCTTTTCCAGTCGGAAGTGCGCCAGAACCGGCGCCGAGGCTACTGCTTCTTTCAGCTATACGAAAGCTTCTGTGCACTTCTTATTCTATAGGCCGGCAGCCTCTTTCTTTAACGCTTCGTTTAGGGGTCTCGCGATCTTGCTAAAGTCCTTAATAGACTGTTAGTAGTAGCTGCAGAATCTGAGGAACGCTCTGATCTGCGTAGTGTTTCCGGATTTCGGCTGTTTCCATTCCGCGACAGCAGCGACCTTTAAGGGGTCTATACGAATTCCGTCTCTTCTGACGATAAGACCGAGATATTTGACCTCGGTCTAATAGAACTCGCTCTTCTTCGTGTCCGCGTTTAATCCGACCTCGCGGAGCCTGATTAGCACCTTCTTAATGTAGTCCGTGTGCTGTTCTCTTATTCCTTTAGTGTAGATAAGGATGTCGTCCAAGTAGATAGATACGAACTGTTCTAGCATGTCTATAAAGGTGTGGTTTATAAAGCGTTGCTACACTGCCGGCGCGTTGGTAAGTCCGAACGGCATTACTAGCTACTTAAAATTGCCTATACGCGTCGCGAACGTCGTAAGATCTTCTGTTTGTCCTTCCTTGTTTCTTAATCGATGGAACGCTTGGCGGATGTCCAGCTTGCTGAACTACTTAGCCTTTGCTACGCGCTGGATGGTCTCGTCGATCAGCAGCAGCGGGTATACGTCTCTCTTAGTGACCTCGTTAAGGCCTCGATAATCTACGCAGAGTCGCAGACTACCCCCTGGTTTCCTTACGAAAAGAATCGGTAACGCATATTCGGCCGAACTCGGCGTAATAAACTTCTTCGCTAGGTTTTCGCGAACAAACACCTCTACTTGGTCCAGTTCGGCCGGTAACAGTCGTCTTAGGGGCTCGGTTCTTAGCAGCGTAGCTCCCTCTTTTAGTCGGATCTTGTTGTTATATTCCAGTCGATAGAGCGGCAGGAGGTTGGAGTCGGCTTTTAAGAACACGTTAGCGTAACTGTAGAGCTCTTTTGGCAACACCTCTAGTAGGTCCGCTTCTTCTTCCGCCATTATCTTCCGGTGGTCTTCGATGTCTTTTATTAAGATAGCGTAAATCTCGTTGTCTAGCAACTTCGCAAGGGTCGTTATAGCTTCTGAACTTATTATTCCGACAGTAACCGGGGGTTCGGAACGATCGGACGGAGCCTCTCTCGCGGACTCCGTAGCTTTCGGCTTGGCAGCGACGGTAGCGACCTTTCCGATGGTCCCTGCTCTGCTACCTAGGGTTTTGAACCTGATCGTTCCTTTATCTACATTAACGATAGCTTTCTAGTTCTTTATCCATTTCTGCCCTATAATAATGTCAAACCTTCCGATATCCATAATCCGGAACGTCGCTTCTGTGGTTCGACCAGCTAGCGTAGTCCTTAATAGCACATAGTGCGTAACGCTTTCCGTGTCTTGTCCGTTATATGCCGAAATTCGCGTTAGCGACGCCAGTTCCACTGGATAACCGTATCCATTCGTTAGCTTCCGGACCAGTCGGTAGTGGATCGCCGCGCTGATAAGAGCTCCGGTGTCGATAAAAGCTTTTAGCTAAAGCGGTTTGCTCGATCCGTTAAGGGGGTAGACAGTAATTGGAAGGATAATAGCTGTTTCCGTGTTCACTTCTACCGCCGCCGAGAGCGGATCGCTGCAGCTGTTGATACTTTCTCCTTATAGCGATTCGCTTCGATTCGGTGCCCTATTGTTAATGCTGGATAGGGGGCCTATCCGTCTAGCTAGTCTTTTCCTATAATCCTTAACTGCACCCTACCGTTACTGTTAGTATCGTTCGGAGCCGGCTCTATAGCTTGTATAGTCTTCCTCGGTAGCTGCTGCGGCTGCGGCTGCGGCTGCCTTATAACACGATAGTCCTGCTTCTGCTTATCCGATGCTTGGCATCTCGTAGCGATGTAGCCAGGCTTGCTATATGCGAAACAGGTAGGGACGAACGACGAGCGCTGCGACTGATAAGGTGGCTGCTGTAGCGCTCTCCGGAAAGGCGCGGGGGGTCGTGTAGTCTGCGTTATTAGCAGCTTCTAGTTCGATTCGCGTAATTTCGCGTAAGCGCTTAAGTTTCTTGCAGTAACTCTCGCTTGGTGCACGAAGCTCTTAAGGCCTTCGTCTTCTACAGACGCTATAGCAGCGGCGAGCTTAGGACTCAGCTTCTGCCTTAATAGGTAGAGCTGCTTATCTTCCGCTACTCGGGCCCTAATCGCATATTTTCTAAACAAACCGTAGAATTCCTTAAACGTCTGCTGGTTCTGGTTGATCTTGTCCAGTTGTTTACGGGCTGTCTTCTTCTAGAAGGGGTCTCCGAAACGCTGGTCCAGCGCCTTAATAGCTTCGTCGGCGGTTACTTCTTCTAGGTCTGCTACTAACGAGAACGCTTCGCCTTCCAGTCGCGCCTCTAAATAGGCCAACCTGTCTTCTTCGCTGCTTAATGCGTAATCGCGGCTTATCTTATTCTTGATCTTCTTCTTAAACGCCTCCTACGCTTTAGAGTCTCTACTACTAAAAACCAGTAGATCCGGTAGTAACGTTATTAATGTGCCACCTTGACTATAGGCCGCTGGTAAGGCAGTCTTAGCTTGTTCTTCTCGACGCAGTAGCGGCGACTTTGCTGCTTCTATATCAGCTATCTGATTCTTCAGCGCCTTTAGCTGCGCTAGTCGATTCGACGCTTAGTGTTCCAACACGTCGACGATAGTCTCTGCCGATTCCTTCTCGGCCCTTACTGTCTCTACTTCCTCTCTTAGCTGTCTGTTTTCTTCTAGTGTTCTGTAGAACAGCGTCTCGATAAGGTCTATACTATCGTAGACCTTCCCTATTCCATTCTCGTTTACGTAGTTCTCCAGTTCCTCGATCGTGCAGTCGTGGATTTTCTTGTATTTACTTATTTATTCCTTAATCTCTGCAGTCTCCTCCGCTGTAAAACCTCTAATAACGATCTTATCGTTAACTACACTAGAGCGTCTGCTCGCTCTGTTAGTCTTTCTCTTTCCGCGGCAGCCTGTTACGCCGCTCTCTACTGTCGAGAAGCCTTCCATCTTCTTACAGTGCCTTGGGGCGTTGTTAGTGTATTAGTGGGTACGCGTGCGTTATTCGGGTTTCCGGATGGTTTAACGGGCCCTTTCGCGCAGCGCGGGGTTGTAGAGAGTGAGTTCGAGATATAATAATCCGGGCACGCAGATAAAATTCAATACAGCCTTTTTGATAACTATATCTTGGACTAAGGAGGGAAAAGAACCTATATAGTAGTAGCGGTGGGCCTTAATGGAGGGTGGTGTGCCAAGGCCCGGCTCGGCCCGGACGGGCCGAGCCGAAATCCAGGGTCCACCCTATTAATCTGTCCTACCTCTTTCTACTGCTGCAACAGAGAGGGTACCTCTTTCAGGTTAGCCAGGGCCTGGTCTCCTCCAACTAGGCTAGCTAGGACAGTTCCTACAGTACTATTATCTTCTAGGACGTTACTATCTGTATAACCGACATTGTTACTCTAATCGAGAGCTGCTACTATAGCTGCATTAAGATCCTTTAGCGAGACCTCCTCTTTGATCGACCGTATCTACAGGTCTATGCTACCTAACTGTACGACCGGCTTAATAATACTACTATGCACTACTCCTTCCTAATAGAAGAACGGAACGTAGAGATCCTCTAGAAGCCTCGTCGATACCTTCTTAACGTTACTACCTAGTGCCCTACCCTGCGCCCCCTCTAGGTTAATTCCTAACAGCATGTATAGAAGGACCTAGCTATCGCAACCTTTAAGGCGTCGGTACAGGAGTTTCTTAACTACTTTGCCTTACTCTTGCTTACAGCTAGTAGACAACCGGTTCGAGAACCCGAATTCCTAAGCGCTACTTAGCGCAATACACAGAACCTACAGTCTATTACTATCTGCGAAGCTAGCATTATAATTTACTATATATATACTAAGTAGAAGAACGTAACTAGGCAGACGAACAACAACATCCGATTCCTATTTAGCCCCCTTAAACAAGTCCTTCTCGACTTCCTTACCCTCGTCTAGCTATTCTAGGAACTCTTGTTTAGCTAGACATACCCTACTGTCGAGTTCTGTCTGTTCCTATAGACATCCTACAACAAAGTATAGGAATAGCAAAGGGTAAGCAACAATCTTCGGTCCACTACAGTCCTCGCTAGTTTGGACCGGTTCAGTATAAGGGTTTGGTGCTACCTAACTGTTGCTATCGTTAAGCGCTACTTTAACAGGTACGCTAACCTGTTCGATACTAACCTTAATAAGGACAATCCTAACGTTGCTAGAGGATCCGATATAGCCGCTATTATAGCCGAACAGCGCAATTACACTGTCTAAACTGCCAACCGACGGTACGCTAACTCGCCGTTCGGAGCAGCCGCTAACCTCTGGGACGCCGCTGTCGAGGGAGGCCGGGACGCATTCCGACTATAGCAGAATTTTCTCGACGTCCCTCGCCTCTTACTCTAGGTTGGGAAGGCGTGTGCCCAGCCGGCCCTATCGCTCGTCTAGCGTCTTAAGTTTAACTATCGCTCCGTACAGCGCGTCTACAGCCTCCTGGACCTTCTGTCCCGGGCCTGCGATATATACTACTAACTAGACATACAATAGAAGAGCGAGGGGCAGGCAGAGGCTATAGCAGCTATAGCATCTCTCGAGTGCCGGCTCGTCGTTATCCTCCCTACTAGCGCTGGCAAGAGCCTCCTGTTTATAGTCCTGTATACGATGCCTAGGGCCTACACTACTGTACTGGTCCTCCTACTTGTCGCCCTCTAGATCAATATATAGGCGCGACTCGTCGAGCGATCTATCGAGTACACTGTATAGGCACTAGGAACTACTACCAGCGCCCTACTCGTTATCGTTAGCGCTAAGGCGGCCTGCTCCTAGGAATTCCTAGGGTACCTTGCACGCCTCGCCGTCTAGCGTCGACTCGACTGGATTATTATTAACGAATGCTACTTTACTGTTACTGCTATGCTATACCGCCCCTGCTTCTATAACTTTGCCGAGCTAACTAAGTTTACTATACAAATCCTCTATCTAACTGCGATCCTCCCCCCTACTATACAGGCCGAATTTAAGCGCAACAACCGGTTAAGCCTGCCCCGGGTTATCCGCTGCAGCACTAACCGAACCAACATTATCTATCGAATCGAAGGTTAGCCTCGATCTACTACATTTATAGCGTAGGCTGTCGCCTGGATCCGCTAGCACTGCTGCACGTATACGACGATAGAGGAGTCTACCGACTGTATCCTTATCTTTGCACAGACTCGCCTTACAGCAGAAAGGCTTGCCTAGGACATAGAGTGCCCATTCCTTATATCCCAGAGTGGCAGGCCTAACGAGAAGGCTGCGATCCTAAACACCTAGCTTGCATATACAGCTAATCTATACCTCGTCGCTACGCTAGCGCTTAGAGAGGGGTTTGACAGCCCTAGCGTCCGCTATGTTATCTACGTCGAACCCCCGTATTCCTTACTCGAATTCGCCTAGGGCTTAGGTAGATATAGTTAGGACGGACGCTAGGCGTACTCTACCGTCCTCTTCGATCCCGATACCTCTAACTAGCACTCGCTAGACTGCACCGAATACACCTTTAAGCATCGAGATAAGAGGGCCGAAGCTCCCTAGTAGTTGCAGAGGGAAACATCGGCGATGCAACGATATCTTAGCTATAGGGAATGTAGTCGCCTTACCCTGTCTACCTATCTCGACAGTCTCGACCTACAAGTCTCGTATACAAGTAGTCCGAGAGGACAAGAGCCGTGCGAGTTTTGCACGAGCTACTATAGGGAATCGTTCCCCAACTATGCTATAGACAACTAGGTAGCAGTTACCGCTAGTTAACAACTGGTCGACTATACAATACCTGTTGCTGACTACCCAATGTCTACTGCCGAACACCCTATGCCCTATTAACCTACGTACGCTGCCGACCATCCTATGCCCGACCATCCTATGCCTGCTACCGACTATCCTATGCCTGCCGCTGACTATCCTATGCCCGCTACTGACCTCTATACTACCGACTACCCTATGCCCGATACCGACTACTAACTGCCAACCGCTAACTGCATACTACCGACCGCTAACCGCGCCCAGCCGACTGCTAACTACTATGTATATACCCTCGACCGCCCAGTATCTGCTGTCGAGCGACAGGTATCTAACACTTCCACTAAACAGTCCGTTGCTGCTAGGCAATACTACAACCAAACCCGCTAAGATAAAGTGTACTGCATAAACTTAGAGCGCAACCTTACTGCGTTATACCGCTGTCTGTACTGTGTTACTGCATATCCCGAAGATAGCAGTTACTTATTCGACAAGTGTCGATACTTCGCTAGCGTAATTAGACATAAGAAGGCTACTTAGAAGCGGAAGAACCAACAGCATGTCCCTTAATACTATGCTTGCTACTACTGCTTTTTCCCTTAGGCTATATGCAAGAGTTAGCAACAAGAGACGAAAGCACAAGGGTGCCGGTTTCGAGATATCTTCTAGCCGTTAATCGTCGGAGCCTACGAGAGTAACACAGTCGGTCGCGCTTAGCTCGAGGAACAGTTCTAAGAAAAGCTACCAGACATCGAAAAGTATCTCGACTAGGCGATAAGCAGTACTAGGTTCTGCCGCCAACAGGCTATTAACGGCATATATGTATGCGCAGCTGTCCTCGAGTTCCTAAATAACAAGTAGGCCTAGGCTACTATCTACACTATATGTATCTTAGGTTTAGAGTCAATTGTAGTAAAGGGTTAGGCTCGGGCACTCTAAAGCAGGTTTGTATATAACAAGCTAGAAATAGAAGGACACAATGCAAAGTGGCTTTCTAATTAGAAGACAAACATACAATGCAAAGTAGCTTTCTAATTGGAACAGAAACATATAATGCAAAGTAGTATTCTAATTAGAAGACAACTACACTAGCATACAGACAGTCCAGTATACGCACAGGAACCTACAGCCGACGTCGACCCCTCTAGCAGCTATCGGCAACCTATGTATGTTCCAGACATATATGCTAACTGCACTTCCAAAATGACAAGTAGGCCTAGGCTACTATCTATACTATATGTATGTTGGGTTCGGAGTTGATTGTAGTAAAGGGTCAGGCTTAGGCACTCTAAAGCGGGTTTGTATATAACAAGCCAGAAATAGAAGGACATAATGCAAAGTGGCTTTCCAATTAGAAGACAAATATACAATGCAAAGTGGCTTTCCAATTAGAAGACAAACATACAATGCAAAGTAGCATTCCAATTAGAAGACAACTATACCAGCATACAGACAGTCCAGTATACGCACAGGATCCTACAGCCGACGTCGACCCCTCTACTGGTTAACCTGCTTTAGCTAGCAGAACCGGCAGCTACCGGCAACTTATATATGTTCTAGGCATATATGCTAACTGCACTTCCAATTGGAAGACACATCTACGAACTGCACTTCTAACTAGAAGACGCTTCTGCTAACTGGACTTCCAATTAGAAGACCGACTTCTATATCTTCTAATTAGAAGCGCACTCTGCAGCCGAAGCCGCTAGCCTAAACAGCTAGGCCGACTGCCTATACCGGGTAGAGGGTGTAACCGAAATATTAGGCATAGGTGCTAACTGCGACTCCAAATAGAAGACTACTGTGCATTCCCTAGGTCAATCTTCCAATTGGAAGGACACTTTGCAATCGAGACTAACAGGTCGAATAGCCGGCTAACCGTAGCCTACTGTTATGTGCTGCGTCTAGCGACAGAGGACCCAACTACCGTCCAGCAGTATGTCGACCCTCTAACGACGAGCATACCTGAATTAGAAGGCCGATACAGCTACCTAGCGCCACCTGCTACCCAGCGCCAACCTGCTACCTAGCGCCAACCTGCTACCGAGAAGAGCTTACAGCTGCCGAAACTGACTACTAGGCACGACACTCGAGTGCTATAGCAAGTTGCATACTGTGCTTTAAATTGGAAGTTTATCCGAAAACAGCCTTACTGCCTGTCTATTTGGAAACCTACTTAGCAACTAAGGCTAACTAAGAGACTTAGGGTTGAACCGGAAAAGGCCGAATCCGTCCGCGCTAACAAAGAAAATACGTTATTAGTACGCTGTTCTACACAACAAGGTAAAGCCCAAGGCTACCGTACGCTCTACCTTACTTTACTTTGCTATATGTAAGACGACGCTAGTTATTTCTTATATGCAGGTTATGCGCAGTGTCTACGTACAGGCCACACGCCGACCAAACACGCAGCCTAACTATCAACAAGTTTACCTAACTGACGCTGTTAGTGGGTCCAGAAGGTTCCGCAGCGTCCTCTATAAGCAAGTACCTTAACTGCATACAAAGCATCCTGCCGCTTCGAGACAATAAAGAGCGAAAGCGGCACGAATAAGCCTATTACCTTTTACAATAGCAAGAAGCAAACCGCGCTAGGCCCAACCTTATATGCAGGGCTTAACGGTCGAGCTGGTCCAAGCGCCCTATACAGACCTACTAATATCAACCTTCGCCTCTTCTTTAACTTTCCTTTTCTACTACACTCGCATTTTGGAACCACCACTACTACTACTACTAGCAGCCACTACTACCACTAGCAGCTACTACTACCAGCACTACTACTACTACTACTAGCAGCTACTACTACTAGCACCACCACCACTACTACTACTAGCAGCTACTACTACCAGCAGCTACTACTACTACTAGCAGCTACTACTACTAGCACCACTACTACCACTACTAGCAGCCACCACTACCAGCACTACCACTACTACTACCACTAGCAGCTACTACTACTAGCAGCTACCACTACTAGCAGCTACCACTACTAGCAGCTACTACTACTAGCAGCTACTACTACCCCCAGCAGCTACTACTAGAAGAACAAGAGACAAGTTCCAACTAGAACGCTAGTCTGCACTTTTTGTTACTGCCTATTCTGCACCTTAAATTCGCAGACCGTCCTAAGCGATTTTTTCTACTAACGTACTGTAACCGTCTATCTACTAAGCAGTATAGCTGGAACAACCTTTACCCTAAACTCGATAAAGGGCAAGGGCAAGCGAGCTGCGCCCGGATCGCCCCTATCCCCCTTACCGGCCGAGAAGCGTACGAAGCCTAGCACCGACTAAGACCCTAAGACCTCCAAGGCTAAGCGTAGCCGTCGAAAGGCTATAGGCAACAACACACTAGCTACCTAGCAACACCTAACGATAGACCCCGAGCAGCGTCGCTAAGAGGCGAAGACGGAGCATACAGCTTAAATCTAGGCCTACCTCGCCTAACTCTACACTACTAGGAAGCTTATCCTACTCGACCTGCGCTACAGCATCTACGTATGTAAATACAACACGGGATTCCTAGATAACAACAGTAAGATATTGGGCTACTAGGGCTTCTACCTATACGATAAGTTCCTGGAGTTTGTCGAGGCTATCCGGCCTGTCGCCGAAACATGCGCCTGCCAGTTCTACGAGGTATGTAAAGCCCCCTACGCTCTTACAATCTACTTCTACGTAAGAAACCTGCAACTTAAGCTTCTAATTGGAACGTTTAAGGCCCCCCCTGCGCTCCTACAATCTACTTCTACATAAGAAATTTGCAACTTAAGCTTCTAATTAGAACTTTTAAGGCCTGCACCAGAGTTCCATTTAGAAGCGCAGGTTAGACTGCTATTTCTATATGCGCCAGAGTTCCAATTGGAAGCGCAGGTTGCACTGCTATCCCCTATATGCACTAAGTTCTAATTAGAAGCGCAGGTTGCATTGCTATTCCCTATATGCACTAGAGTTCCAATTAGAAGCGTAGGTTGCATTGCTATCCAATATATTCCCCTTACTAACCTTCTAATTAGAAGGGCATATTGCAGCTAAACCTGTTACTTTAAGGCTTTATAGGCGAATGCTAACGAGTATAGGACGGGTTTAGGACCTGGACAGAGGCAGGCACTGCGTCCAATAAGCCTAAAGACTGAAGCTGGACGACGCTTAACCTAAAGGCTATCGTAGCCTACATCTAAGACAAAATGCCTAACACTTTTACTACCGAGATAATCCGCAGCATAGAGTCCCCGGTGCCCGCTGCCTATTACAGCAATATAATAATTACTATCTACGTCCTCCGAGTAGTATAGCGCATCTAAGAGCAAGCTAGAGCACACTACGTCTGGAAGTGCGTCTTAACCGAAACGCCTACGCTGGACAATGTATATACCTTCGCTTCCCTCTAGGACTGGCCTATTAGTAGGGAGGTGCTCTATCGACTTATAAGTGTTGTTAACTACTTCCTACGCTACGCTATAAGGAATAAGGGCGCGGCTACCTAGGCTACTAAGCTTAACTAGAAGTCGATCTCGTACTAGTCTGTAGCATACGCGCCCCCTAACGCTGCTGTCCGGAACACGATCGAGCAACAAGAACAGCAGGACCAACTGCTGCATATGCTCCTAGGCAAGGAAGAGACAGAGGACCTAGACGAGTAGATCCGGGAATACAACGAGACTATCGTCGATCCGGCCGACAATAGGAAGATCTTCGCGGAGTTAGATCGCAAGAACGGTGTGTTTAGGGGCAAGGTCTAACCTATCGCTTCCAGCCTTGCGGATTGGGACTTACACTACCGCTGTACATTTATAGACGCGCTTACAAAGGATATGCATATTGTGTTTAATTCGTCCAGCATAGTTAGCCTAAGGAACATACATCTTATCGAGGACAGTAATGTCTGCGTACAACGCTTTACAACTACGAACACGGCCGACGTGCTAGAGAGCAGCGACGGCGTCCTAGATTCTGCGGATCCCTCGTACAGTGCTGCCTGGGCCGCCAACTGCATATTTAACTAGCTTAACTAGCAAATAAACGACAAGACCGCCAAGCCGCCAACCTTTAAGGAAGCCTACGCTATGCTTAAGCTCGAGGTAGAAGAGGTTCTCGCTAAGAGGGACCCTATTTCAGGGCACTTCTTTAGCATTAAATTCAAGGGTCTAGGACTGAAGCTGTAGCAGCCCTAGGCAATCGCCTAGATCGTAGAAATGTAGCAGAGCCTACTTAAGGGCTGCATCCTAGGCGACGACGTAGGACTCGGCAAGACCGTCGTTATCCTGTACGCCCTCCTAGCCTAGAAAGACAAGATTACAGAGGCGAGAGAGATATAGGACTGTAAGTAACCGACTCTTATGCTAAGTGGACTTCCAATTAGAACATACCGACTATAGGGGTCGGAAGTAACCGACTCTTATACAAAGTGGACTTCCAATTAGAACATACCGACTATAGGGGTCGGTAGTCTTCTAATTGGAACACGCCGACTATAGGGGTCGCTAGTCTTCCAATTGGAAGTCCACTTTGCAATCTTTCCTTTAGTTGTTAGGTCTTCTATTTAGAAGTCCACTTTGCAATCTTTCCCTTTAGGCTTAGTTAGAGCTAACACCTCCTATAGGTGGCCTAGACGAGCTACTCCGCGTAGCACCCGGGAGTCCGAGCAGTCTCTACGACGATAGCGACGCAGAGCTATCCGCCCCTTCTGCTAACGCCTGGCAGCACCGCCGCATCTGAGCCAATATCCGCTAGAGATACATAGACGAGCATAGGGCTCGTCTACAGTATGCCCCTATGTACTAGCTTAGCCCTAACACTGCTGTTAACGCCTAGGTCGACGACATTTGCACGTACTTCCAGGACCCCTAGCGCTGTATTAGGCTATATATATATGTCAACGTTAGTGCAAAGTACGCCTAGCATTACACTTCGATTCCTAAGACGAATAAGGGCTTAATCGAGTTCTGCGACGGGCTAGACTATAACGACCTAGAGACTGCTAGCACCTTTGTTATTATAACTAAGGACGCCTTCGTGCAAAAGAACCTAAAAGCTAGGCTATAGTACTAAGCCCGACACTAGTACTCCTGCGCCGGCTACAGCTCCTAGATGCTAGACGGTTAAGATAAAGATAATAATGCTGAACCCGCTGCCGCTACCTAGGACGAAGAGGAGCTAGGCGAACAGGACGAAGAAATGGATTTCGCGACTAACGGGTCTAACAACACGTAGCTTTTAGAGGGTTAGAGAGCTGCCTCCTCCGGGATCCTTATTACAGACGAGGGTTATTATTATAAGAACAAGATAGCGCTGCAGTCGGACGCGCTATACCGGCTATTAGGCAAGGACACGCGCCTAGTAATAGCAATAGCTACACTATTCCGCAACCGTGTAGCCGATATAGCAGGCCTCCTGCGCTATTTCTAGTGTCGCATTTGGGCTTAATACATAGGCACTAGCTTGGAAGGTAGTTTAAGAATAGACACTAGTAGGTAGGCTACTCTCTATAAGGAATTCTGCAGCCTGTACGGCCGCCGTCTTGCCCGGGTCCCCTAGGACATCGCTAGCACCTGCGCCTAGTACGCCGGGCTCTATATGCACAACCTGTTCCTCGCCGCCGTGTCGCCAGACGCGTTCCCTGCTACCCTGCAGCCCGGCATCCCTGCCGACCTCGATTTCTAGTACAGTAGGGTAGTCCTATTAGCAGTGTCGCTTACAGTCCTCCGCTGCGTTAAGGGTTCAGCGCTTAAGGTCTGCAACACTGCGATTATCCTCAGCGACGAGATTCTACTGTAGCAGGTTTGCTACCTTAAGATCCGTTACAGCAGCCTTAGTAATAGCTACTACTGCTGCGCGTTCGAGCGGTTCGTCGCCTAATACGAAAACCTGCAGATAATTACCTACGCCAACGACGACAATAGGGGCACCTGCGCCTATAGCACCGCCCTCTGCCGCCAGCTTATCCTCGCCGCCGCTAACCCGCTAACTGTATCTATCCTGGCCCGCAACATCGACTCGAGCGCAACTAGCATCTATTGACTGTAAGTGCTATATAGGTTTCTAATTGGAACTTTTCCTCTTAAAGCTCCAATTAGAAGGTTACTCTACAGACAAGGCTAACATATAACAGGCAGTACAGGCATAACACCTAGTTCCGGTTCTTTTACCGGTATATAAAGGTACACTTGCACTAGGCGGCCCTAGATAGCCGCTACGCTATCGCTAAGTACATAATCGACGTGTCCCCGAAATAGAAGATACTAGTTAAGCTTCTGCTTGAGCACTGCGTGTGCTGCCGAGAGAAAGTGATCGTTTAGTGCAACGAGCCTGTTAGTATAATAATAGCTAAGATTATCTTAAGTGTCTACAGTATAGGTTACTGCGTTATCCGAACAGGTCTAAAGCAACAAGACCGGAGCGAGTCAGAGGACGACTTCAACAAGTTACCTAACTGTATAGCTATATTAATGTCTTCTCGGACCAGCGCTGAATCGTCTAACCTCCAGTACGGCGGATATATCCAGATCGTTATAGATTACGTAAGGCTTACCCTCCTCGGCTAGATAATCGGCCGCTTATGTCGGATTGGCCAAAAGCATACAGTTAAGGTATACGTACTAATGCTAGACGAGACGATCGATCAATATCTGCAGCACGACTACTAGCAGCGATACTTTGACTAGCTCAATGCTACGTATACTGTCCCCGAGTACATTATACACTAGTATATGCATAGCCTAGACCCCTAGACTGCTGCAGAGGTTACCAGTTCTGTTAAGGAGCGGAGAGACGTAGAGGGGCGCCTCCGCCGCTGTATCGCCGACGCTATAATGCAGAAGGTGTTCGGCATCTGCACCTTACGACTAGGCTCGGCATAGAAGGATATAAAGCGGCCCACTATAAAGAATCTGGAAGCCGAAGAGATTATGCAGCGTTATACGTAGGGCGGCGCTATCGCCTGCCAACTGCAGTACTAGCTACAACACTCGCTAGACGAGGCCGCCGACCCCTACGCTACCGCCGACCCCTACGCTACCGCCTTGCAGCTCGGCCTACGCAAGCAGCACGCGCTGCGGAAAGTGGCCTGCCCTGTCGCCCCTCTTAGGCAGCAGTACATCCTCCGCACTAACGAAGATGCTAAGCTAGACTTTAAGCATATAGTCCGAATGCTAACAGCTGCCGCTAAGGCGGTATTTAACACTAGGGAGCTAGATAAGAGGGTTTTCTATAGACTAGTCGGTAAGTTTAAACGACTCCCCGATTAATGCAATATAGGCTTCTAATTAGAAGTTTTTCTTCTGTCTACTGTTGCAGACTAGTCTTCCAATTGGAACTTTCGCCTTAATCTTCTATTTAGAAGGCCAGTCTGCACTTCCTCCTAATATTTCTTAGCAGCTTAGTTCCAATTGGAAGCCTAGGTTGCATTGCGGCATGTTAGATGTAGGTTGCCCAGCTACTAACGCGGTTATAGACTACCTGCGCTACGTCGCAGACTACACCCTTAACGTCGACCTAGTGTTTATTAAAGCTGTCTAGGAAATCGAGGCTACTCGCAACAACAGCGAGCGCCCGGGTACGCCTCCGCCGCTGCGCCCGGGTACGCCTCCGCCGCCGTGCCTAAGTCCTCCCTGCCTGCGCAGTGCTATTACTATTTCCTTAGGTGTATCTAGTAGCGAGTATAAGTTAGACGAGGACACAGAAGACAAGGGTATAGAAGATAAGGGCACCTAGGACGCAGCGGCAGACGAGGGCATAGAGGACGCTTCAGATAATAAGGAGAGTAACGGTACTGCGCTATAGCTCCTAGAAACTATAACGATAGGACTAGCCCGGTCCCTACCGCCGTCCTAGACAGGGTTAGTAGTTCCTGCCGCCAGGCTGCTGTTACCTAACGCTACGTCGTTGTCCTGCCTGCTAACAGCGGCCGGTGTCCTCCCCTACTCGGCCAAGGTCTCGCCGCTACTGCGCCTATCTAGCGTTAACAGCTCTCTGCGCCCGGCTACGGTTATAGCTAGGCCTAGTGCCCTAACTAGCTAGCTGTCTGCATCGACTACTGCTAGCCGTACTTTGGACTACTATCGACTCTCGATACTTATTAGTGGATTTAAGAATGTCCAGGAGGTCGTCGCGCTCCTCTAGCGGCTTGCACCGACTTACCTACTCGCTAAAGGTCCCTCGCCTATATGCGCAGTAGCTAACCGGGCAGTAGCTAACATACTTGGGGCTCTCTTACTTAAGCAACAGCAGGAGTTCTGGCCCTAGCTAGCAGGTTTACAGGACGACTTCCGGCCGGCGAACTGTCTATACCTTAATAAATGCGCGGCGCAGTTGGGCTTTAGTAAGCCGTAAGGCAGATAGCGTTAGACGGGGTAGGCACTTAGTAGCATTGCACACCGGCTATAGGTAATATAGAGTTAGTTATAGCAGCTAGTTAACTATAGCATAGGTAATTAGACACCTAGTCCAGCATATATGCAAAGTAGGCTTCCAATTAGAAGAGTTAGTAAGAAGTTCCAATTTAAAGACTATATTGTATTAGGGCCTATAAGGGCCGCAATGCTTAACAACGCAGGCCCTACGCTGCCGGTATCCGCTGCCCCTAGGTATAGCACTGCCCTCGCGCTCCCTCTGCGCGTTTAAACCCTAGTCTAGCATATATATAAAGTAGGCTTCCAATTAGAAGAGTTAGTAAGAAGTTCCAATTTAAAGACTATATTATATTAGGGCCTATAAGGGCCGCTATACTTAACAACGCAGGCCCTACGCTGCCGGTATCCGCTGCCCCTAGGTATAGTACTGCCCTTGCGCTCCCTCTATGCACTCGACGCCTAGGACTATGCTATTAGCAGAGCCTACTGCTAGCAGACCCTAGTGCATAGGGCTCGTTAACATAGGCTAGCAGCAGACCCCTATATCCCCTTCGACCTAGGCAGGCACTAGTAGGTACAGCAGCTATAGAAGGACTACTTCCCTAAGGTGTCGGCTATTATGTTCCTAGTCGACGCTAAGGACCTAGAGCGCTTTAGCGAGGCTAAGGCCGAGCTAGACGCCCTGCTTGCTATAGAAGACCTCGCTAAAACCCCCTTCCTCGTCCTTAGCAACAAGGTCGACTACCTTAACGCTATTAGCGAGGACTACCTCTACTACTAACTTAGCCTCTACTACTCTACTAGTAAGGGCAAGGTCCCCCTCTACAGTATCCGGCCCCTTATATACTCTATTATTATATACTAGAGCTATAGTAAGGAGGAGAAGGAGGAGGAGCAGGAGCAAGGGAGGGGATAAGGAGCAGGAGGAGGAGGGAGGAGTAGAAGGAGCAGGAGGAAGGGGAAGAGGAGTAGGAGGAAGGGGGGAAGGGGGAGTAGGAAGGGGGGGGGTAAGGAGTAGAAGAGGGAGAGAGGAGTAGGAGAAAGGGAGGGGAGAAGAGCAGGAGGAAGGAAGGGAGGAGCAGAAGGAAGGGGGAGGGAGCAGAAGAGGGGGAAGGAGCAGGAGGAAGGGGGGGGGAGCAAGAGGGAGGAGGAGGAGTAGGAGGAAGGGGGGGGGGTAAGGAACAGGAGGGGGGGGTAAGGAGCAGGATAGGGGGAGAGGGCAGGAGAGAGGGGGGGGATAGTTAGATTATATATATAGGGTTACGTTATAAGAATATAGGATTATAGGGCAGATTACTTTAGGGGAATATATATAGAAGACAGAGCTAGCAAAATATATAGAAATGTACCAGGTTTAGTACTATAAGATTTAAGAATTAGATTATTAGGGTAGGTAATAAAAAGGCTTAAGAGTATAGAATAAAACATATAATAATAGATTAAGTAGGTTTTAAGATTAGGGCACGGGTTTCCTATATATACTTATAAATAGAACAGGCATAGTAATAGAATAGAATACATTAGGAGAACTATGTTAGAATGTAAGGTTTAGTAGAGAGTATAGGGTTATCTTAGAACAACAGTTCGAGCCCTAAACATATTCTCCAACATCCAAGCCCTTCGATAGTAGTCCCAACCAATTACTACTGCATGCAGGCAATTCCGACCTGCCTAGAAAGCCTTCGATGTTGGGCCTCTGTTGTTGGCTTCTTACTCTACAAACATCCTATATACTGCCTACTGCTACAGCAATTAAGCTGTAGACAGACACAGTCGCAGACAGACACTGTCGTAGAGTGTCAGTCTCTGCAGACAGACACAGTCAGAGACAATACAGTCGCAGACAGCTACAGGTAGGCAGCTGCAGACAGACACAGTCGCTGCAGACAGACACCGCTGCAGACAGACACTGCTACAGACCGACACTGCTGCAGACCGACACTGCTGCAGACCAACATAGGCAAACAGATACAGTCGCTATAGACAGACATAGTCGCTACAGACAGACACCGCTACAGACAGACACAGTCGCAGACAGACACTGCTACAGACCGATACAGTCGCAGACAGACACTGCTGCAGACCGACACGGTCGCAGACCGACACTGCTGCAGACCGATACCGCTACAGACCGACACTGCTGCAGACCGATACTGCTGCAGACTAACATACGCAAACAGACATAGTCGCTATAGACAGACACTGCTGCAGACAGATACCGCTAGAGATAGACGACAGACACAGTCGCTACAGACAGACACAGTCGCAGACAGACACTGCTATAGACTGACACTGCTACAGACCGATATACGCAAACAGACACAGTCGCTATAGACAGACATAGGCCCTACAGACAGACACTGCTATAGACAGACACTTCTATAGACAGACACTACTATAGACAGACACAGTCGCTGCAGACACAGTCGCAGTAGACAGGCATAGTCGCTGCAGACACGGTCGCAGCAGACAGACATAGTCGCTGCAGACACAGTCGCTACAGACACGATTGCTGCAGACACAGTCGCAGCAGACAGGCATAGTCGCTATAGACACGGCTGCAGACAGGTACGTTCGCTGCAGACACAGTCGCTGCAGATACGATTGCTGCAGACACAGTTGTAGACAGGCATAGTCGCTACAGATACAATCGCTGCAGACATAGTAGCAGACAGACACAGTAGCAGGCAGACACAGTAGTAGGCAGACACAGTAGTAGGCAGACACGGTAGCAGGCAGACATAGTAGTAGGCAGACACGGTAGCAGACAGACACAGTTGCTACAGACATGTCGCAGATACGGTTGCAGACAGATATAGTCGTAGGCAGGCACGCAGCTATAGACAGACACAGTCGCAGGCAGGCATCGCTATAGACAGACACCAACGCAGACAGGTACAGTTAGATTAGAAACATTTTGCTATATATAAGTACTAGATGCCCGCTGCCTATATGTAAACGACGAGGACTACAAATTATAGCAACTATTTCGGCAATGTACACTTCCAAATAGAAGCTAGCTATAGATAACGGCCAGGTACGTATAGATAACGGCTAGCTAGGCATAGATAACGGCTAGCTAGGCATGGATAACGGCCCGCTAAGTACAGATAACGACTATAGATAACAGCTAGCTAGGTATAGATAACGATTAACTAGGTATAAATAACGGCTAGCTAGGTATAGATAACGGCTATAGATAACGGCCAGCTAGGCATGGATAACGGCCAGCTAGGCATAGATAACGGCCAGCTAGGCATAGATAACGGCCTACTAAGTACAGGTAACGGCCAGCTAAGTACGGGTAACGACTATAGATAACGGCCAGCTAGGCATAGATAACGGCCAGCTAGGCATAGATAACGGCCCGCTAAGTACCGATAACGACTATAGATAACGGCTAGCTAGGCATAGATAACAGTTAACTAGGTATAGATAACGGCTAGCTAGGTATAGATAACGGCTATAGATAACGGCTAGCTAGGTATAGATA
Source organism: Pseudocercospora ulei (assembly GCA_016165855.1). Taxonomy (NCBI): domain Eukaryota; kingdom Fungi; phylum Ascomycota; class Dothideomycetes; order Mycosphaerellales; family Mycosphaerellaceae; genus Pseudocercospora; species Pseudocercospora ulei. The sequence goes on from JACWNB010000036.1 coordinate 415,998, forward strand.
ACGGCCAGCTAGGCATAGATAACAGCCCGCTAAGTACGGGTAACGGCCAGCTAAGTACAGGTAACGACTATAGATAACGGCCAGCTAGGCATAGATAACGGCCAGCTGGGCATAGATAACGGCCAGCTAGGCATAGATAACGGCCCGCTAAGTACGGGTAACGGCTAGCCGAGTACAGGTAACGACTATAGATAACGGCTAGCTAGGCATAGATAACGGCCAGCTAGGTATAGATAACGGCCAGCTAGGTATAGATAACGGCTATAGATAACGGCTAGCTAGGCATAGATAACGGCCAGCTAGGCATAGATAACGGCCAGCTAGGCATAGATAACGGCCAGCTAGGCATAGATAACGGCCAGCTAGGTATAGATAATAGCTAGCTAGGTATAGATAATAGCTAGCTAGGTATAGATAATGGCCAGCTAGGTATAGATAATAGCTAGCGACTATAGATAACGGCCAGCTAGGCATAGATAACGGCCAGCTAAGCACGGAAGGCTACCCAGCATTAGACGACGACCGTCTAATTCTATTATACTACACCAATTACACAACGGACTACAACTTATAGCAACTATTCTAGCAATGTGCACTTCTAAATAGAAACATTTGTATGCAATTAGAACGGTAGCATTAGGACCATAAGAACAGCCGCACCGTCGCTATCTAAGTAAGGCTTTCGGCTATCCGCACTACGATAACAGCTCCCTAGTCCCAGAAGACAGCTATTCCAATCTCAATCTGCCGGCCGCACACTGCCTAGCCTCTTAAAGAAAAACACACATCCCTTGCAGGCCGTAATTCTACTTGGAACCTCGATCGACGATCTTACCTATCCACACCTGCAACCTACACTTCTAATTGGAACCTTAATCGACGATCTTACCTATCTACACCTGCAACCTATACTTCCAATTGGAACCTCGATTAACGATCTTACCTATCTACATCTGCAACCTACACTTCTAATTAGAACATCGAGGATCGAATTCCATTATCCCTATATGCCAACCAACCTTCCATTTGGAACATCCGTCGTCGACCTCTACGCAAAGCTCCAAATGCAACTCCACTTTGCAACAGAGCATACTATCTACTACCTATACGCACAGGGTTTTAGTAGTCTATAGCCCGGCCTCCTACATTATACCAACCGACTCGGGGGCGCACTTAACTGGACTCTTAAGCACACCTGCAACCTATATATCTATTTAGAAGGGTAGACAGTCTACAGCTAGTTAATACGTAGGGACTTACTATAACAGCCAGTTAACAAGGTTCCAATTGGAAGCCCACTCTGCAACTAAACACATACACCTACTTTCAATCTATGTTAAGCACTAGCACCGACGATGATCCGGGGTGGTGTGCCCGGGTCACTGCTATGCCTTGCCAAGGTTTATAATCTGGTACACATTGATCAAGTTACTTCCGAGTCACTTGATCAGTCCCTTTTGGCTTAAGTGTACCGCGCCGCATCACTTGACTCGGAAGTAACTGCTGAAACTGTACGTAAAAGGCCTGGGTTCAATTCCCAGGGGGCGCATCTTTCAACGCCGAGTGGAAGCAGCGTTGACGTATGTCCGTTTGTCCACCACTCCGTACAAATAAGGCAGACCCGGTAAAGGTCTAGCTGGCTGTGTGCAGACCTGCCGGGGGGGGGGGTTGATTGCGCACGATTTACAGGGGGGCTGTGCATAAGGTGCGTAGCCTGTAAGCAAGCGCAGCTTACGAGGTCGTAAGCCTGTAGCGCAGGGGGTGGTAATCCGGGGTAGTGTGCCCGGGTCACTGCTATGCCTTGCCAAGGTTTATAATCTGGTACACATTGATCAAGTCACTTCTGAGTTACTTGATTAGTCCCTTTTGGCTTAAGTGTACCGCGCCGCATTACTTAACTCGGAAGTAACTGCTGAAACTGTACGTAAAAGGCCTGGGTTCAATTCCCAGGGGGCGCATCTTTCAACGCCGAGTGGAAGCAGCGTTGACGTATGTCCGTTTGTCCACCACTCCGTACAAATAAGGCAGACCTGGTAAAGGTCCAGCTGGCTGTGTGCAGACCTGCCGGGGGGGGGTTGATTGCGCACGATTTACAGGGGGGCTGTGCATAAGGTGCGTAGCCTGTAAGCAAGCGCAGCTTACGAGGTCGTAAGCCTGTAGCGCAGGGGGTAGTGATCTGGGGTGGTGTGCCCGGGTCACTGCTATGCCTTGCCAAGGTTTATAATCTAGTACACATTGATCAAGTCACTTCCGAGTCACTTGATCAGTCCCTTTTGGCTTAAGTGTACCGCGCCGCATTAGACGACAACCTAGGCTGCTACAACATGTCTTGTACTTTATTAGGGGACACTATACTAGCAACCTTCGACAGAGTCTTTATATACCTTTCCGAATACCGCATTATCCTCTGCTAGCTATGCTAATACGCTATTGTCCTAACCGAAGTTAAGGGGCATCTAGCTGCCTATTACTAAGCGCTGTCTGCCGAAGAACGATACGCGCTCGTAGGCGAGTTCCGCCAATTTATCGACATCGTACAGTTACTACAAGAAGTTAGATAGCCTAGCCCTACCGACAGCCGCGTCTAGGGTTTCCTAATCTACTATAACGGTTTCCGATGTACATATACCGACAGTGCAGGCAGGCTATGCAACTAACTCTTCTAATCTATACAACGGATGCAAGCACACTGCAGGACTGAATATAGATAGAAGAACGAGCAACAGCGCAGCGGCAACAAACGGATACAGAAAAGGCAAACACCTAATCGGATATAGGTCGACAGAGTCTGCACCTAAAGGTTTTTCTAGGCCAAAACATACAGCTAGAACCGGCTGTTCGAGGTCGCCTAGGCACCTATATAGGAGACACAAGTGCTCTATCCTATCTAAGGCGACTCCTTCCTTAATACACAGCTCGCCAAGTTCGACTAAGTCCAGCGCGCACTTGCCGGTTACGCCGATGTCGTTACTAATAACACATACGTCCATCGATCGGCCTTAAAGCTATAGCTGCTCTACCTTGGAATCGACGACTACCTTATTAGGCTGTCTAAGCGGAACATCGCCGACATTACTACCCTTCTATACAGAGCCTACGAACCTGCGCTCTTCGACATTATTGCTTTGGCAGAAGCAGCTATCGACGACGTAGTAAACCGGTACACCGAGAGCGGTCCCGCCCCTACTCTAAATAATGCACGAAAGGTCGCCCTCGCCCAGTTTCACATTAAAGACCACTACTTATTCCGCTTTCGCCGGTACAAAGATGCCGCGACTATCCCTAAGTATGTCTATATCCTTAAACGTATACTGGCCTACCTTGGACAGTTGCTTTAGCTAGACGAGGCTAGGTTCTAAGCCCTCTATGCACTAGGGGCCAAGTTACCGTTCTAACTACAAAGCGTCGTATTGTTAGCGCAATAGCGCTATAACTGGGACAGCCTTACTACTATCGTTTTACAAGGCTATTCTACAGAGGACACATATCCCCTTGTTAGGCAGTTTATTCGCTCCCTCTTCTACTAGCCTATCGACACCTGGCTATTCCAATCCCCTCTTATTAGCTTTGTCGCCCTCCTCGCTATTGTCCCCTCTACGAAAAGCTAGATCGAGCTAGGCAACCTAAATACGCACAACTCTGCCCTTATCTAGATCGGGCAAATCCTCGTATTTAACGAGGCTCTCGAGGGAACCACTAGCAACAGTAATAACGACAGCGTCCTTAGGGCTATCTAACACACTATGCAGAGTGTCGTTACCTGTAAAACTGCTTTCCGCGAACTCGTCCGCTAGAGAGGGTACCTCTTTTAGGTTAGCTAGGGCCTGGTCTCCTCTAACTAGGCTAGCTAGGACGGTTCCTACAGTACTATTATCTTCCAGGACGTTACTATCCGTATAACCGACATTGTTACTCTAATCGAGAGCTGCTACCGTAGCTGCATTAAGATCCTTTAGCGAGACCTCCTCTTTAATCGACTGTATCTATAGGTCTATACTACTAAACTGTACGACCGGCTTAATAATACCACTATGCACTACTCCTTCCTAACAGAAGAATAGAACATAGAGATCCTCTAGAAGCCTCGTCGACACCTTCTTAACGTTACTACCTAGTGCCCTACCCTGCGCCCCCTCTAAGTTGATTCCTAACAGTACGTATAGAAGAACCCAGCTATCGCAACCTTTAAGGCGTCGGTATAGGAGTTTCTTAACCACTTTGCCTTACTCTTGCTTACAGCTAGTGGACAACCGGTTCGAGAACCCGAATTCCTAAGCGCTACTTAGCGCAATATACAGAACCTACAGTCTATTACTATCCGCGAAGTCAGCATTATAATTTACTATATACACACTAAGCAGAAGAACGTAACTAGGCAGACGAACAACAACATCCGATTCCTATTTAGCCCCCTTAAACAAGTCCTTCTCGACTTCCTTACCCTCGTCCAGCTATTCTAGGAACTCTTGTTTAGCTAGACATACCCTACTATTAAGTTCTGTCTGTTCCTATAGACATTCTACAACAAAGTATAGGAGCAGTAAAGGGTAAGCAACAATCTTTAGTCCGCTACGGTCCTCGCTAGTTTAGACTAGTTTAGTATAAGGGTTTAGCGCTACCTAACCGTCGCTATCGTTAAGCGCTACTTTAACAGGTACGCCGACCTGTTCGATACTAACCTTAATAATGATACGGATGTGGATGTGGACAGCTGGCAGCTAGGCTTGGCAGGGCCAGGCTTGGCGCACACTCAAATACCTCCACCTCCGCTTGTACGTAGATTCTTCCCTCTCTAGCCTTGGATATAGTTATCAAAGACGGGTATTGACCTAGAGTCTACCTTAGTCGGATCAAATAAGGACAATCCCGACGTTGCTAGAGGATCCGATATAGCCGCTATTATAGCCGAACAGCGCAATTATACTGTCTAAACTGCCAACTGACAGTATGCTAACTCGCTGTTCGGAGCGGCCGCTAACCTCTAGGACGCCGCTGTCGAGGGAGGCCGGGACGCGTCCTAACTATAGCAGAATTTTCTCGACGTCCCTCGCCTCTTACCCTAGGTTGGGAAGGCGTGTACCTAGCTGGCCCTATCGCTCGTCCAGCGTCTTAAGTTTAACTATCGCTCCGTATAGCGCGTCTACAGCCTCCTAGACCTTCTGTCCTAGGCCTGCAATATATACTACTAACTAGACATGCAATGGAAGAGCGAGGGGCAGGCAGAGGCTATAGCAGCTGTAGCATCTCTCGAGTGCCGGCTCGTCGTTATCCTCCCTACTGGCGCCGGCAAGAGCCTCCTGTTTATAGTCCTATATACAATGCCTAGGGCCTACACTACTGTACTAGTCCTCCTACTGGTCGCCCTCTGGATTAATATGCAGGTGCGACTCGTCGAGCGATCTATCGAGCACACTGTATAGGCACTAGGAACCACTACCAGCGCCCTACTCGTTATCGTTAGCGCTAAGGCGGCCTGCTCCTGGGAATTCCTAGGGTACCTTGCATGCCTCGCCGTCTAGCGTCGACTCGACCGGATCGTTATTAACGAATGCCACTTTACTGTTACTGCTGTGCTATACCGCCCTGCTTCTATAACTTTGCCGAGCTAACTAAGTTTACTATATAAATCCTCTATCTAACTGCGACCCTCCCCCCTACTATACAGGCCGAATTTAAGCGCAACAACCAGTTAAGCCTGCCCTAGGTTATCTGCTGCAGCACTAACTGAACCAACATTGTCTATCGAATCGAAGGTTAGCCTCGATCTACTACATTTATAGCGTAGGCTGTCGCCTGGATCCGCTGGCACCGCCGCATATATACGACGACAGAGGAGTCTACCGACTGTATCCTTATCTTTGCACAGACTCGCCTTATAGCAGAAAGGCTTGCCTAGGACATAGGGTGCCTATTCCTTACATCCTAGAGCAGCGGGCCTAACGAGAAGGCTATGATCCTAAACATCTAGCTCGTATATACGGCTAATCTATACCTCGTCGCTACGCTAGCGCTCGGAGAGGGGTTTAACAGCCCTAGCGTCTGCTATGTTATCTACGTCGAACCCCTGTATTCCTTACTCGAATTCGCCTAGGGCTTAGGCAGATATAGTTAGGACGGACGCTAGGCGTACTCTACCGTCCTCTTCGATCCCGATACCTCTAACTAGCACTCGCCAGACTGCACTGAATACGCCTTTAAGCATTGAGATAAGAGGGCCGAGGCTCCCTAGTGGTTGCAGAGGGAAACATTAGCGATACGACGATATCTCGGCTATAGGGAATATAGTCGCCTTACCCTGTCTACCTATCTTGACAGTCTCGACCTATAAGTCTTGTATACAAGTAGTCCGAGAGGACAAGAGCCGTGCGAGTTTTGCACGAGCTACTATAGGGAATCGTTCCCTAACTATGCTATAGACAACTAGGTAGCGGTTACTGCTAGTTAACAACTGGTCGACTATACAACACCCGTCGCCAACTACCCAATGTCTACTGCCGAACACTATATGCCCTATTAACCTACGCACGCTGCCGACTATCCTATGCCCGACTATCCTATGCCCGCTGCCGACTATCCTATGCCCGCTGCCGACTATCCTACGCCCGCCGCCGACCTCTATACTACCGACTACCCTATGCCCGATACCGACTACTGACCGCCAACTGCCAACCGCATACTACCGACCGCTAACCGCGCCCAGCCGACCGCTAACTACTATGTATATACCCTCGACCGCCCAGTATCTGCTGTCGAGCAACAGGTGTCTAACGCTTCCGCTAAACAGTCTGTTGCTGCTAGGCAATACTATAACTAAACCCGCTAAGATAAAGTGTACTGCATAAACTTAGAGCGCAACCTTACTGCGTTACACCGCTATCTGTACTGTATTACTGCATATCCTGAAGATAGCGGTTACTTATTCGACAAGTGTCGATACTTCGCTAGCGTAATTAGACACAAGAAAGCCACTTAGAAGCGGAAGAACTAACAGCCTGTCCCTCGATACTATACCTGCTACTACTGCTTTTTCCCTTAGGCTATATGCAAGAGTTAGCAACAAGAGACGAAAGCACAAGGGTGCCGGTTTCGAGATATCTTCTAGCCGTTAATCGTCGGAGCCTACGAGAGTAACATAGTCGGTCGCGCTTAGCTCGAGGAACAGTTCTAAGAAAAGCTACCAGACATCGAAAAGTATCTCGACTAGGCGACAAGCAGTACTAGGTTCTGCCGCTAACAGGCTATTAACGGCATATATATATATGCAGCTGTCCTCGAGTTCCTAAATAACAAGTAGGCCTGGGCTACTATCTACACTATATATATGTTGGGTTCAGAGTCGATCGTAGTAAAGGGTTAGGCTCGGGCACTCTAAAGCAGGTTTATATATAACAAGCCAGAAATAGAAGGGCACAATGCAAAGTAGCTTTCCAATTAGAAGACAAACATATAATGCAAAGTAGCTTTCTAATTAGAACAGAAACATATAATGCAAAGTAGCATTCTAATTAGAAGACAACTACACCAGTATACAGACAGTCCAGTATACGCACAGGATTCTACAGCCGACGTCGACCCCTCCGGCAGCTATCGGTAACCTATATATGTTCTAGGCATATATGCTAACTGTACTTCTAAAATAACAAGTAGGCCTAGGCTACTATCTACACTATATATATGTTGGGTTCGGAGTTGATCGTAGTAAAGGGTTAGGCTCGGGCACTCTAAAGCGGATTTGTATATAACAAGCTAGAAATAGAAGGACACAATGCAAAGTGGCTTTCCAATTAGAAGACAAACATATAATGCAAAGTAGCATTCCAATTAGAAGACAACTACACTAGCATACAGACAGTCCAGTATGCGCACAGGATCCTACAGCCGACGTCGACCCCTCTACCGGTTAACCCGCTTTAGCCAGCAGAACTGGCAGCTACCGGCAACTTATATATATTCCAGGCATATATGCTAACTGCACTTCCAATTAGAAGACATATCTACGAACTGCACTTCTAACTAGAAGACGCTTCTGCTAACTGCACTTCTAATTAGAAGACCGACTTCTATATCTTCTAATTGGAAGCGCACTCTGTAGCCGAAGCTGCTAGCCTAAACAGCTAGGCCGACCGCCTATGCCGAATAGAGGGTGTAACCGAAATATTAGGCACAGGTGCTAACTGCAACTCTAAATAGAAGACTACTGTGCATTCCCTAGGTTAATCTTCCAATTGGAAGGACACTTTGCAATCGAGACTAACAGGTCGAATAGCCGGCCAACTGTAGCCTACTGTTATATGCTGCGTCTGGCGACGGAGGACCCAACCACCGTCTAGCAGTATATCGACCCTCTAACGACGAGCACACCTGAACTGGAAGGCCGATACAGCTACCTATATATATTCTCCAACATCTAAGCCCTTCGATAGTGGTCCCAACTAATCACTACTGCACGCAGGCAATTCCGACCTGCCTAGAAAGCCTTCGATGTTGGGCCTCCGTTGTTGGCTTCTTACCCTACAAACACCTTGTATACTGCCTACTGCTACAGCAATTAAGCTATAGACAGACACAGTCGCAGACAGACACTGTCGTAGAGTATTAGTTACTGCAGACAGACACAGTTAGAGATAATACAGTCGCAGACAGCTACAGTTAGGCATCTACAGACAGACACGGTCGCTGCAGACCGATACTGCTGCAGACCGACACTGCTGCAGACCAATACTGCTGCAGACCGACACTGCTACAGACTAATATACGCAAACAGACACAGTCGCAATAGACAGATACAGGTCCTGCAGACAGACACTGCTGCAGACAGACGACAGACACAGTCGCTACAGACAGACACAGTTGCAGACAGACACCGCTATAGACCGACACAGTCGCAGACCGACACTGCTACAGACCGACACTGCTGCAGACCGATACTGCTGCAGACTGACACTGCTGCAGACCGACACTGCTACAGACTAACATACGCAAATAGACACAGTTGCTATAGACAGACACTGCTATAGACAGACACTGCCGGAGACAGACAACAGACACAGTCGCTGCAGACAGACACAGTTGCAGACAGACACTACTGCAGACCAACACTGCTACAGACCGATATATGCAAACAGACACAGTCGCTGTAGACAGATACAGGCCCTACAGACAGACACTGCTGCAGACAGATACTTCCGTAGACAGACACTACTGCAGACAGACATAGTCGCTGTAGACACAGTCGCAGCAGACAGGCACAGTCGCTGCAGACACAGTCGCAGCAGACAGACACGGTCGCTACAGACACGGTCGCTGCAGACACGATTGCTGCAGACACAGTTGCAACAGATAGGCACAGTCGCTGCAGACACGGCTGCAGACAGGCACGTTCGCTGCAGACACAGTCGCTATAGACACGATTGCCGCAGACACGGTCGTAGACAGGCACAGTCGCTGCAGACACGATCGCTGCAGACACAGTAGCAGACAGATACGGTAGCAGGCAGACACAGTAGTAGGCAGACACAGTAGCAGGCAGACACAGTAGCAGGCAGATATAGTAGTAGGCAGACACAGTAGCAGACAGACACGGTCGCTACAGATACGTTGCAGACACAGTTGCAGATAGATATAGTCGTAGGCAGGCATACAGCTACAGACAGACACAGTCGCAGGCAGGCATCGCTATAGACAGACACCGACGCAGACAGGTACAGTTAGATTAGAAACATTTTGCTATGTATAAGTACTGGATGCCCGCTGCCTATATGTAAACGACGAGGACTACAAATTATAGCAACCATTTCGGCAATGTGCACTTCCAAATAGAAGCTAGCTATAGATAACGGCTAGGTACGTATAGATAACGGCTAGCTAGGCATAGATAACGGCTAGCTAGGCATAGATAACGGCCTGCTAAGTACAGATAACGACTATAGATAACGGCCAGCTAGGCATAGATAACGGTCAACTAGGTATAGATAACAGCTAGCTGGGTATAGATAACGGCTATAGATAACGGCCAGCTAGGCATAGATAACGGCCAGCTAGGCATAGATAACGGCCAGCTAGGCATAGATAACGGCCAGCTGGGCATGGATAACGGCCAGCTAGGCATAGATAACGGCCCGCTAAGTACGGGTAACGGCCAGCTGAGTACGGGTAACGACTATAGATAACGGCCAGCTAGGTATAGATAACGGCAAGCTGGGCATAGATAACAGCCAGCTAGGCATAGATAACGGCCAGCTGGGCATAGATAACGGCCCGCTAAGTACGGGTAACGGCCAGCCGAGTATAGGTAGCGACTATAGATAACGGCCAGCTAGGCATAGATAACGGCCAGCTAGGCATAGATAACGGCCCGCTAAGTACCGATAACGACTATAGATAACGGCCAGCTAGGCATAGATAACGGTTAACTAGGTATAGATAACGGCTAGCTAGGTATAGATAACGGCTATAGATAACGGCCAGCTAGGCATAGATAACGGCCAGCTAGGCATAGATAACAGCCTGCTAAATACGGGTAACGGCCAGCTGAGTACGGGTAACGACTATAGATAACGGCTAGCTAGGCATAGATAACAGCCCGCTAAGTACGGGTAACGGCCAGCCGAGTACAGGTAACGACTATAGATAACGGCCAGCTAGGCATAGATAACGGCCAGCTAGGTATAGATAACGGCCAGCTAGGTATAGATAACGGCTATAGATAACGGCTAGCTAGGCATAGATAACGGCTAGCTAGGCATAGATAACGGCCAGCTAGGCATAGATAACAGCTAGCTAGGCATAGATTACGGCCAGCTAGGTATAGATAATAGCTAGCTAGGTATAGATAATAGCTAGCTAGGTATAGATAATGGCTAGCTAAGTATAGATAATAGCCAGCGACTATAGATAACGGCTAGCTGGGCATAGATAACGGCCAGCTAAGCACGGAAGGCTACCTAGCATTGGACGACGACCGTCTAATTCTATTATACTACACCAATTACACGACGGACTACAACTTATAGCAACTATTCTGGCAATGTGCACTTCCAAATAGAAACATTTGTATGCAATCAGAACAGTAGCATTAGGACCATAAGAACGGCCGCACCGTCGCTATCTAAGTGAGGCTTTCGGCTATCTACGTTACGATAACAGCTCCCTAGTCCCAGAAGACAGCCATTCCAATCTTAATCTGCTGGCCGTATACCGCCCAGCCTCTCGAAGAAAAACACACATCCTTTGCAGGCCGTAATTCTACTTGGAACCTCGATCGACGATCTTACCTATCTATACCTGCAACCTACACTTCCAATTGGAACCTCGATCGACGATCTTACCTATCTATATCTGCAACCTACACTTCTAATTGGAACATCGAGGATCGAATTCCATTATCCCTATATGCTAACCAACCTTCTATTTGGAACATCCGTCGTCGACCTCTACGCAAAGCTCCAAATAGAACTCCACTTTGCAACAGAGCATACTATCCACTACCTATATGTACAGGGTTTTAGTAGTCTATAGCCTAGCCTCCTACATTATACTAACCGACTTAGGGGCGCACTTAACTAGACTCTTAAGCATACCTGCAACCTACACATCTATTTAGAAGGGTAGACAGTCTACAGCCAGTTAACATATAGGGACTTACTACAACAGCCAGTTAACAAGGTTCCAATTAGAAGCCTACTCTGCAACTAAACACATACACCTACTTTCAATCTATGTTAAGCACCAGTACCGACGATAACCTAGGCTGCTATAACATGTCTTGTACTCTATTAGGGGACACTATACTAGCAACCTTCGACAGAGTCTTTATATACCTTTCCGAATACTGCATTATCCTCTGCTAGCTATGCTAATACGCTATTGTCCTAACTAAAGTTAAGGGGCATCTAGCTGCCTATTACTAAGCGCTGTCTGCCGAAGAACGATAGGCGCTCGTAGGCGAGTTCCGCCAATTCATCGACATCGCACAGTTACTATAAGAAGTTAGATAGCCTAGCCCTACCGACAGCTGCGTCCAGGGTTTCCCAATCTACTATAACGGTTTCTGATGTACATATACCGACAGTGCAGGCAGGCTATGCAACTAACTCTTCTAATCTATATAACGGATGCAAGCACACTGCAGGACTGAACATAGATAGAAGAACGAGCAACAGTGCAGCAGCAACAAACGGATACAGAAAAGGCAAACACCTAATCGGATGTAGGTCGACAGAGTCTGCACCTAAAGGTTCTTCTAGGCCAAAACACACAGCTAGAACCGGCTGTTCGAGGTCGCCCAGGCACCTACATAGGAGACACAAGTGCTCTATCCTAGCCAAGGCGACTCCTTCCTTAATATACAGCTCGCCAAGTTCGACTAAGTCTAGCGCGCACTCGCCAGTTACGCCGATGTCGTTACTAACGACATATACGTCCATCGATTGGCCTTAAAGCTATAGCTGCTCTACCTTAGAATCGACGACTACCTTATTAGGCTGTCTAAGCGGAACATCGCTGACATTACTACCCTTCTATACAGAGCCTACGAACCTGCGCTCTTCGACATTATTGCTTTGGCAGAAGCAGCTATCGACGACGTAGTAAACCGGTGCACCGAGAGCGGTCCTGCCCCTACCCTAAATAATGTACGAAAGGTCGCCCTCGCCCAGTTTTACATTAAAGACTACCACTTATTCCGCTTTCGCTAGTACAAAGATGCCGCGACTATCCCTAAGTACGTCTATGTCCTTAAACGCGCACTGGCCTACCTTAGACGGTTGCTTTAGCTGGACGAGGCTAGGTTCTAAGCCCTCTACGCACTAGGGGCCAAGTTACTGTTCCGACTACAAAGCGTCGTGTTGTTAGCGCAACAGCGCTATAACTGGGACAGCCTTACTACTATCGTTTTACAAGGCTATTCTACAGAGGACACATATCCCCTCGTTAGGCGGTTTATTCGCTCCCTCTTCTACCAGCCTATCGACACCTAGCTATTCCAATCCCCTCTTATTAGCTTTGTCGCCCTTCTCGCTATTGTCCCCTCTACGAAAAGCTGGATCGAGCTAGGCAACCTAAACACGCACAACTCTGCCCTTATCTGGATTAGGCAAATTCTCGTATTTAACGAGGCTCTTAAGGGAACTACCGGCAACAGTAATAACGATGGCGTCCTTGGGGCTATCCAACACACTATATAGAGTGTCGTTGCCTGTAAAACTGCTTTCTGCGAACTCGTCCGCTAGAGAGGGTACCTCTTTCGGGTTAGCCAGGGCCTAGTCTCCTCCAACTAGGCTAGCTAGGACAGTTCCTACAGTACTATTATCTTCTAGGACGTTACTATCTATATAACTAACATTGTTACTCTAATCGAGAGCTGCTACTGTAGCTGTATTAAGATCCTTTAGCGAGACCTCCTCTTTAATCGACTATATCTACAGGTCTATGCTACCTAACTGTACGACCGGCTTAATAATACCACTATGCACTACTCCTTCCTAACAGAAGAACGGAACGCAGAGATCCTCTAGAAGCCTCGTCAATACCTTCTTAACGTTACTACCTAGTGCCCTACCCTGCGCCCCCTCTAGGTTGATTCCTAACAGCACGTATAGAAGGACCTAGCTATCGCAACCTTTAAGGCGTCGGTATAGGAGTTTCTTAACTACTTTGCCTTACTCTTGCTTACAGCCAGTAGACAACCGGTTCGAGAACCCGAATTCCTAAGCGCTACTTGGCGCAATACACAGAACCTACAGTCTATTACTATCTGCGAAGCTAGCATTATAATTTACTATATATATACTAAGCAGAAGAACGTAACTAGGCAGACGAACAACAACATCCGATTCCTATTTAGCCTCCTTAAACAAGTCCTTCTCGACTTCCTTACCCTCGTCTAGCTATTCTAGGAACTCTTGTTTAGCTAGACATACCCTACTGTCGAGTTCTGTCTGTTCCTATAGACATCCTACAACAAAGTATAGGAACAGCAAAGGGTAAGCAACAATCTTCGGTCCGCTATAGTCCTCGCTAGTTTGGACCGGTTCAGTATAAGGGCTTAGCACTACCTAACCGTTACTATCGTTAAGCGCTACTTTAATAGGTACGCCGACCTGTTTGATACTAACCTTAATAAGGACAATCCCGACGTTGCTAGAGGATCCGATATAGCCGCTATTATAGCTAAACAGCGCAATTACACTGTCTAAACCGCCAACCGACGGTACGCTAACTCGCTGTTCGGAGCGGCTGCTAACCTCTAGGACGCCGCTGTCGAGGGAGGCCGGGACGCGTCCTAACTATAGTAGAATTTTCTTAACGTCCCTCGCCTCTTACCCCAGGTTAGGAAGGCGTGTGCCTAGCCGGCCCTATCGCTCGTCCAGCGTCTTAAGTTTAACTATCGCTCTGTACAGTGCGTCTACGGCCTCCTAGACCTTCTGTCCTAGGCCTGCAATATGTACTACTAACTAGATATGCAATGGAAGAGCGAGGGGCAGGCAGAGGCTATAGCAGCTGTAGCATCTCTCGAGTGCCAGCTCGTCGTTATCCTCCCTACTGGCGCCGGCAAGAGCCTCCTGTTTATAGTCCTATATACGATGCCTAGGGCCTATACTACTGTACTAGTCCTCCTACTAGTCGCCCTCTAGATCAATATGCAGGTGCGACTCGTTAAGCGATCTATCGAGCACACTGTATAGGCACTAGGAACCACTACTAGCGCCCTACTCGTTATCGTTAGTGCTAAGGCGGCCTGCTCCTAGGAATTCCTAGGGTACCTTGCACGCCTCGCCGTCTAGCGTCGACTCGACTAGATTGTTATTAACGAATGCCACTTTACCGTTACCGCTGTGCTATACCGCCCCTGCTTCTATAACTTTGCCGAGCTAACCAAGTTTACTATACAAATCCTCTATCTAACTGCGACCCTCCCCCCTACTATGCAGGCCGAATTTAAGCATAACAACCGGTTAAGCCTGCCCTGGGTTATCCGCTGCAGCACTAACCGAACTAACATTGTCTATCGAATCGAAGGTTGGCCTCGATCTACTACATTTATAGCGTAGGCTGTCGCCTAGATTCGCTGGCACCGCTGCACATATACGACGACAGAGGAGTCTACCAACCGTATCCTTATCTTTGTACAGACTTGCCTTACAGCAGAAAGGCTTGCCTAGGACATAGGGTGCCTATTCCTTACATCCTAGAGCAGCAGGCCTAACAAGAAGGCTGCGATCCTAAACACCTAGCTCGTATATATAGCTAATCTATACCTCGTCGCTACACTAGCGCTCGGAGAGGGGTTTAACAGCCCTAGTGTCCGCTGTGTTATCTACGTCGAACCCCTGTATTCCTTACTCGAATTCGCCTAGGGCTTAGGCAGATGTAGTCGGGACAGACGCTAGGCGTACTCTACCGTCCTCTTCGATCCTAATACCTCTAACTAGCACTCGCCAGACCGCACCGAATACGCCTTTAAGCATCGAGATAAGAGGGCCGAGGCTCCCTAGTAGTTGCAGAGGGAAACATCGG
Source organism: Pseudocercospora ulei (assembly GCA_016165855.1). Lineage (NCBI taxonomy): Eukaryota > Fungi > Ascomycota > Dothideomycetes > Mycosphaerellales > Mycosphaerellaceae > Pseudocercospora > Pseudocercospora ulei. The sequence goes on from JACWNB010000036.1 coordinate 431,514, forward strand.
CGATGCGACGATATCTTAGCTACAGGGAATGTAGTCGCCTTACCCTGTCTACCTATCTCGACGGTCTCGACCTACAAGTCTCGTATACAAGTAGTCCGAGAGGACAAGAGCCGTGCGAGTTTTGCACAAGCTACTATAGGGAATCGTTCCCCAACTGTGCTACAGACAACTAGGTAGCAGTTACTGCTAGTTAACAACTGGTCGACTACACAATACCCGTCGCCGACTACCTAATGTCTACTGCCGAACACCCTATGCCCTATTAACCTACGCACGCTGCCGACCATCCTATGCCCGACCATCCTATGCCTGCCGCCGACTATCCTATGCCTGCTGCCGACTATCCTACGCCTGCCGCTAACCTCTATACTACCGACTACCCTATGCCCGATACCGACTACCGACTGCCAACCGCTAACCGCATACTACCGACTGCCAACCGCGCCCAGCCGACCGCCAACCACTATGTATATACCCTCGACTGCCCAGTATCTGCTGTCGAGCGACAGGTGTCTAACGCTTCTACTAAACAGTCCGTCGCTACTAGGCAATACTATAACTAAACCCGCTAAGATAAAGTATACTGCATAAACTTAGAGCGCAACCTTACTGCGTTACACTACTGTCCGTACTGTGTTACTGCATATCCTAAAGATAGCGGTTACTTATTCGACAAGTGTCGATACTTCGCTAGCATAATTAGACATAAGAAGGCCACTTAGAAGCGGAAGAACCAACAGCCTGTCCCTCGATACTATGCCTGCTACTACTGCTTTTTCCCTTAGGCTATATACAAGAGTTGGCAACAAGAGACGAAAGCACAAGGGTGCCGGTTTCGAGATATCTTCTGGCTGTTAATCGTCGGAGCCTACGAGAGTAACACAGTCGGTCGCACTTAGCTCGAGGAACAGTTCTAAGAAAAGCTACCAGACATCGAAAAGTATCTCGACTAGGCGACAAGCGGTACCAGGTTCTGCCGCTAATAGGCTATTAACAGTATATATGTATGCGCAGCTGTCCTCGAGTTCCTAAATAACAAGTAGGCCTAGGCTACTATCTACACTATATATATGTTAAGTTCGGAGTCGATCGTAGTAAAGGGTTAGGCTTGGGCACTCTAAAGCGGGTTTGTATATAACAAGCCAGAAATAGAAGGACACAATGCAAAGTGGCTTTCTAATTAGAAGACAAATATATAATGCAAAGTGGCTTTCTAATTAGAACAGAAACATACAATGCAAAGTAGCATTCCAATTAGAAGACAACTACACTAGCATACAGACAGTCCAGTATGCGCACAGGATCCTACAGCCGACGTCGACCCCTCTAGCAGCTATCGGCAACCTATATATGTTCCAGGCACATATGCTAACTGCACTTCCAAAATAACAAGTAGGCCTAGGCTACTATCTACACTACATGTATGTTAGGTTCGGAGTTGATCGTAGTAAAGGGTCAGGCTCGGGCACTCTAAAGCGGGTTTGTATATAATAAGCCAGAAATAGAAGGACACAATGCAAAGTGGCTTTCCAATTGGAAGACAACTATACTAGCATACAGACAGTCCAGTATGCGTACAGGATCCTACAGCCGACGTCGACCCCTCTACCGGTTAACCCGCTTCAGCTAGCAGAACCGGCAGCTACCGGCAACTTATGTATGTTCTAGGCACACATGCTAACTGCACTTCTAATTAGAAGACACATCTACGAACTGCACTTCTAACTAGAAGACGCTTCTGCTAACTGCACTTCTAATTAGAAGACTGACTTCTATATCTTCCAATTAGAAGCGCACTCTGCAGCCGAAGCCGCTAGCCTAAACAGCCAGGCCGACCGCCTATGCCGGGTAGAGGGTGTAACCGAAATATTAGGCACAGGTGCTAACCGCGACTCCAAATAGAAGACTACTGTGCATTCCCTAGGTCAATCTTCCAATTAGAAGGACACTTTGCAATCGAGACTAACAGGTCAAATAGCCGGCCAACTGTAGCCTACTGTTATGTGCTGCGTCTGGCGACAGAAGACCTAACTACCGTCTAGCAGTATGTCGACCCTCCAACGACGAGCACACCTGAATTAGAAGGCTAATACAGCTACCTAGCGCTACCTGCTACCTAGCGCCAACCTGCTACCTAGCGCCAACCTGCTACTAAGAAGAGCTTACAGCCGCCGAGACTGACTACTAGGCACGACACTCGAGTGCTATAGCAAGTTGCATACCGTGCTTCAAATTGGAAGTTTATCCGAAAACAGACTTACTGCCTGTCTATTTGGAAACCTACTTAGCAACTAAGGCCGACTAAGAGACTTAGGGTTAAACCGGAAAAGGCCGAATCCGTCCGCGCTAACAAAGCAAATACGTTATTGGTACGCCGTTACACACAACAAGGTAAAGCCCAAGGCTACCGCATGCTCTACCTTACTTTACTTTGCTATATGTAAGACGACGCTAGTTATTTCTTATATGCAGGTTATGCGCAGCGTCTACGTACAGGCTACACGCCGACTAAACACGCGGCCTAACTATCAACAAGTTTACCTAACTAACGCTGTTAGTGGGTCCGGAAGGTTCCGCGGCGTCCTCTGTAAGCAAGCAGCTTACCTGCATACAAAGCATCCTGCCGTTTCGAGACAATAAAGAGCGAAAGCGGCACGAATAAGCCCATTACCTTTTACAATAGCAAGAAGCAAACTGCGCTAGGCCTAACCTTACATGCAGGGCTTAACGGTCGAGCTGGTCCAAGCGCCCTATACAGACCTACTAATATCAACCTTCGCCTCTTCTTTAACTTTCCTTTTCTACTACACTCGCATTTTGGAACCACTACTACTACTACTACTACTAGCAGCCACTACCACTAGCAGCTACTACCACTACTAGCAGCTACTACTACTAGCACTACTACTACTACCACTACTAGCAGCCACTACTACCAGCACTACTACTACTACTACTACTACTAGCAGCTACTACTACTAGCAGCTACCACTACTAGCAGCTACCACTACTAGCAGCTACTACCACTAGTAGCTACTACTACCCCTAGCAGCTACTACTAGAAGAACAAGAGACAAGTTCCAACTAGAACGCTAGTCTGCACTTTTCGTTACTGCCTATTCTGCGCCTTAAATTCGCAGACCGTCCTAAGCGATTTTTTCTACCGACGTACTGCAACCGTCTACCTACTAAGCAGCATAGCTGGAACAACCTTTACCCTAAACTCGATAAAGGGCAAGGGCAAGCGAGCTGCGCCCGGATCGCCCCTATCCCCCTTACCGGCCGAGAAGCGTACGAAGCCTACTACCGACTAAGACCCCAAGACCCCCAAGGCCAAGCATAGCCGTCGAAAGGCTATAGGCAACGACACACTAGCTACCTAGCAACACCTAACGATAGACCCTAAGCAGCGTCGCTAAGAGGCGAAGACAGAGCATACAGCTTAAATCCAGGCCTACCTCGCCCAACTCTGCACTACTGGGAAGCTTATCCCACTCGACCTGCGCTACGGCATCTACGTATGTAAATACAACACAGGATTCCTGGACAACAACGGCAAGATGTTAGGCTACTAGGGCTTCTACCTGTACGATAAGTTCCTAGAGTTTGTCGAGGCTATCCGGCCCGTCGCCGAAACATGCGCCTGCCAGTTCTATAAGGTATGTTAAGCCCCCTACGCTCCTACAATCTACTTCTACATAAGAAATTTGCAACTTAAGCTTCCAATTGGAACTTTTAAGGCCTGCACTAGAGTTCCAATTAGAAGCGCAGGTTGGACTACTATTTCTATATACGCCAGAGTTCCAATTGGAAGTGCAGGTTGCACTGCTATCCCCTATATATACCAAGTTCCAATTGGAAGCGCAGGTTGCATTGCTATCCCCTATATGTACTAGAGTTCCAATTGGAAGCGCAGGTTGCATTGCTATCCAATATATTCCCCTTACTAACCTTCTAATTAGAAGGGCATGTTGCAGCTAAACCTGTTACTTTAAGGCTTTATAGGCGAATGCTAACGAGTGTAGGACGGGTTTAGGACCTAGATAGAGGCAGGCACCGCGTCTAACAAGCCTAAAGACCGAAGCTGGACGACGCTTAACCTAAAGGCTATTATAGCCTATATCTAAGACAAAGCGCCTAACACTTTTACCGCCGAGATAATCCGCAGTACAGAGTCCCCGGTGCCCGCCGCCTATTACAGCAATATAATAATTACTATCTACGTCCTCCGAGCGGTATAGCGCATCTAAGAGCAAGCTAAAGCACACTATGTCTGGAAGTACGTCTTGACCGAAACGCCTACGCTGGACAACGTATATACCTTCGCTTCCCTCTAGGACTAGCCTGTCAGTAGGGAGGTGCTCTATCGACTTATAAGTATTGTTAACTACTTCCTACGCTACGCTACAAGGAACAAGGGCGCGGCTACCTAGGCTACTAAGCTTAACCAGAAGTCGATCTTGTACTAGCCTGTAGCATACGCGCCCCCTAACGCTGCTGTCCGGAACACGATCGAGCAACAAGAACAGCAGGACCGACTGCTGCATACGCTCCTAGGCGAGGAAGAGACAGAGGACCTGGACGAGTAGATCCAGGAATACAACGAGACTATCGTCGATCCGGCCGACAATAAGAAGATCTTTGCAGAGTTAGATCGCAAGAACGGTGTGTTCGGGGGCAAGGTCCAACCTATCGCTTCTGGCCTTGCGGATTGGGACTTACACTACTGCTATGCGTTTATAGATGCGCTTACTAAGGATGTGCACGTTGTGTTCGATTCGTCCAGCACAGTCAGCCTAAGGAACATATATCTTATCGAGGACAGTAATGTCCGCGCATAACGCTTTACGACTACGAACACGGCCAACGTGCTAGAGAGCAGCGACAGCGTCCCAGATTCCGCGGATCCCTTGCACAGTGCCGCCCAGGCCGCTAACTGCATATTTAACTAGCTTAACCAGCAGATAAACGACAAGACCGCCGAGCTACTAACCTTTAAGGAAGCCTGCGCTATGCTTAAGCTCGAGGTAGAAGAGGGTCTCGCTAAGAGGGACCCTATTTTAGGGCACTTCTTTAGCATTAAATTCAAGGGTCTAGGACTGAAGCTGTAGTAGCCCTAGGCAATCGCCTAGATCGTAGAAATGTGGCAGAGCCTGCTTAAGGGCTGCATCCTAGGCGACGACGTAGGACTCGGCAAGACTGTCGTTATCCTGTGCGCCCTCCTAGCCTGGAAAGACAAGATTACAGAGGCGAGAGAGATATAGGACTGTAAGTAACTGACTCTTATGCAAAGTGGACTTCTAATTGGAACATGCCGACTATAGGGGTCGGAAGTAACCGACTCTTATGCAAAGTGGACTTCCAATTGGAACATGCCGACTATAGGGGTCAGTGGTCTTCCAATTGGAACACGCCGACTATAGGGGTCGCTGGTCTTCCAATTGGAAGTCCACTTTGCAATCTTTCCTTTAGTTGTTAGGTCTTCTATTTAGAAGTCCACTTTGCAATCTTTCCCTTTAGGCTTAGTTAGAGCTAACACCTCCTATAGGTAGCCTAGACGAGCTACTCTATATAGCACCTAGGAGTCCGAGCAGTCTCTACGACGATAGCGATGTAGAGCTATCCGCCCCTTCTGCCAACGCCTGGCAGCACCGCCGCATCCAAGCCGATATCCGCTAGAGATATATAGACGAGCATAGGGCTCGTCTATAGTATGCCCCTATGTACTAGCTTGGCCCTAACACCGCTGTTAACGCCTAGGTCGACGACATTTGCACGTACTTCCAGGACCCCCGGCGCTGCATTAGGCTACACATATATGTCAACGTTAGCGCAAAGTACGCCTAGCATTACACCTCGATTCCTAAGACAAATAAGGGCTTAATCGAGTTCTGCGACGGGCTAGACTACAACGACCTAGAGACTGCCAGCACCTTTGTTATTACAACTAAGGACGCCTTCGTACAAAAGAACCTAAAAGCTAGGCTATAGTACCAAGCCCGATACCAGTACTCCTGCGCCAGCTACAGCTCCTAGGTGCTAGACGGTTAAGATAAAGATAATAATGCCGAACCCGCTGCCGCTACCTAGGACGAAGAGGAGCTAGGCGAACAGAACGAAGAAATGGACTTCGCGACTAACAGGTCCGACAACACGTAGCTTTTGGAGGGTTAGAGAGCTGCCTCCCCTAGGATCCTTATTGCAGATAAGGGTTATTATTACAAGAACAAGATAGCGCTGTAGTCGGACGCGCTGTACCGGCTGTTAGGCAAGGACACGCGCCTAGTAATAGCAACAGCTACACTATTCCGCAACCGCGTAGCCGACATAGCGGGCCTCCTACGCTATTTCTAGTGTCGCATTCGGGCTTTATACGTAGGCACTGGCTTAGAAGGTAGTTTAAGAATAGACACTAGTAGGTAGGCTACTCTCTATAAGGAATTCTGCGGCCTGTATGGCCGCCGTCTCGCCTGGGTCCCCTAGGACATTGCTAGCACCTGTGCCTAGTACGCCGGGCTCTACATACACGACCTGTTCCTCGCTGCCGTGTCGCTAGACGCGTTCCTTGCTACCCTGCAGCCCGGCATCCCTGCCGACCTCGATTTCCGGTGCAGCAGGGTAGTCCTATTAGCAGTGTCGCTTACAGTCCTCCGCCGCGTTAAGGGTTCGGCGCTTAAGGTCTGCAACACTGCGATTATCCTCGGCGACGAGATTCCACTATAGCAGGTTTGCTACCTTAAGATCCGTTACAGCGGCCTTAGTAATAGCTACTACTGCTGCGCGTTCGAGCAGTTCGTTGCCTAATACGAAAACCTGCAGATAATTACCTACGCCAACGACGACAACAGAGACACCTGCGCCTACAGTACTGCCCTCCGCCGCCAGCTTATCCTTGCCGCCGCCAACCCGCTAACTGCATCTATCCTGGCCCGCAACATCGACTCGAGTGCGACTAGCATCCACCGACTGTAAGTGCTATATAGGTTTCCAATTGGAACTTTTCCTCTTAAAGCTCTAATTAGAAGGTTACTCTGCAGACAAGGCTAATATATAACAGGCAGTACAGGCATAACACCTAGTTCCGGTTCTTTTACTAGTATACAAAGGCACACTTGCACTAGGCGGCCCTAGACAGCCGCTACGCTATCGCTAAGTACATAATCGACATGTCCCTAAAACAGAAGATGCTAGTTAAGCTTCTGCTCGAGCACTGCATATGCCGCCGAGAGAAAGTGATCGTTTAGTGCAACGAGCCCGTTAGCATAATAATAGCTAAGATTATCTTAAGTGTCTGCAGCATAGGTTACTGCATTATCCGAACGGGTCTAAAGCAACAAGACTAGAGCGAGTCGGAGGACGACTTTAACAAGTTACCCGACTGTATAGCTATGTTGATGTCTTCTCGGACCGGCGCCGAATCGTCTAACCTCCAGTACGGCGGACATGTCCAGATCGTTATAGATTACGTTAGGTTTACCCTCCTTAGCTAGATAATCGGCCGCTTATATCGGATTGGCCAAAAGCATGCGGTTAAGGTGTACGTACTAACGCTAGACGAGACGATTGATCAATATCTGCAGCACGACTACTAGCAGCGATACTTTAACTAGCTTAACGCTATATATACCGTCCCCAAGCACATTATGCGCTAGTATATGTACAGCCTGGACCCCTAGACTGCTGCAGAGGTTACTAGTTCTATCGAGGAGCGGAGAGACGTAGAGGGGCGCCTCCGCTGCTGCATCGCCGACGCTATAATGCGGAAGGTGTTCGGCATCTGCACCTTACGACTAGGCTCAGTATAGAAGGATGTAAAGCAGCCTACTATAAAGAATCTGGAAGCCGAAGAGATTGTGCAGCGTTACGTATAGGGCAGCGCTATCGCCCGCCAACTGCAGTACCAGCTGCGACACTCGCTAGACGAGGCCGCCGACCCCTACGCTACCGCCGACCCCTACGCTACCGCCTCGCAGCTCGGCCTACGCGAGCAGCACGCGCTGCGGAAAGTAGCCCGCCCTGTCGCCCCTCTTAGGCAGCAGTACATCCTCCGCACTAACGAAGATGCTAAGCTAGACTTTAAGCATATAGTCCGAATGCTAACAGCTGCTGCCGAGGCGGTATTTAACACTAGGGAGCTAGATAAGAGGGTTTTCTATAGACTAGTCGGTAAGTTTAAACGACTCCCCTACTAATGCAACATAGGCTTCCAATTGGAAGTTTTTCTTCTGTCTACTGTTACAGACTGGTTTTCCAATTGGAACTTTCGCCTTAATCTTCTATTTAGAAGGCCAGTCTGCACTTCCTCCTAGTATTTCTTAGCAGCTTAGTTCCAATTAGAAGCCTAGGTTGCATCGCGGCATGTTAGATATAGGTTGCCTAGCTACTAACGCGGTTATAGACTACCTGCGCTACATCGCGGACTACACCCTTAACGTCGACCTAGTGTTTATTAAAGCCGTCTAGGAAATCGAGGCTACTCGCGACAACAGCGAGCGCCCAGGTACGCCTCCGCTGCCGCGCCTGAGTCCTCCCCGCCTGCGCAGTGCTATTACTATCTCCTTAGGTGTGTCTAGTAGCGAGCATAAGTTAGACGAGGACATAGAAGATAAGGGTACAGAAGACGAGGGCACCCAGGACGCAGCGGCAGACGAGGGTATAGAGGACGCTTCGGATAATAAGGAGAGTAACAGTGCCGCGCTACAGGTCCTAGAAACTATAACGACAGGACTAGCCCGGTCCCTACTGCTGTCCTAGACAGGGTTAGTAGTTCCTGCCGCCAGGCTGCTGTTACCTAACGCTATGTCGTCGTCCCGCCTGCTAACAGCGGCTGGCGTCCTCCCCTACTCGGCCAAGGTCTCGCCGCTACTGCGCCTATCTGGCGTTAACAGCTCTCTGCGCCTGGCTACGGTTACGGCTAGGCCTAGTGCCCTAACCGGCTAGCTGTCTGTATCGACTACTGCCGGCCGTGCTTTGGACTACTATCGACTCTCGACACTTGTTAGTAGATTTAAGAATGTCCAGGAGGTCGTCGCGCTCCTCTGGCAGCTCGCGCCGACTTACCTACTCGCCAAAGGTCCCTCGCCTACGCGCGCGGCAGCTAACCGGGCAGTAGCTAACATACTTAGGGCTCTCTTACTTAAGCAACAGCAGGAGTTCTGGCCCTAGCTAGCAGGTTTATAGGACGACTTCCGGCCGGCGAACTGTCTATACCTTAATAAATACACAGTGCAGTTAGGCTTTAGTAAGCTATAAGGCAGATAGCGTTAGACAGGGTAGGCACTTAGTAGCATTGCACACTAGCTATAGGTAACACAGAGTCAGTTACAGCAGCCAGTTAACTATAGTATAGGTAATTAGACACCTAGTCCAGCATATATGCAAAGTAGGCTTCTAATTAGAAGAGTTAGTAAGAAGTTCCAATTTAAAGACTATGTTGCATTAGGGCCTATAAGGGCCGCTATGCTTAACAACGCAGGCCCTATACTGCCAGTATCCGCTGCCCCTAGGTATAGCACTGCCCTTGCGCTCCCTCTGCGCGCTCGACGCCTAGGACTATGCTACTAGCAGAGCCTACTGCTAGCAGACCCCAGTGCATAGCGCTCGTTAACATAGGCTAGTAGCAGACCCCTGTGTCCCCTTCGACCTAGGCAGGCACTAGCAGGCGCAGCGGCTGTAGAAGGACTACTTCCCTAAGGTATTAGGCATTGTATTCCTAGTTAACGCTAAGGACCCAGAGCGCTTTAGCGAGGCTAAGGCTAAGCTAGACGCCCTGCTCGCTATAGAAGACCTTGCCAAAACCCCCTTCCTCGTCCTTAGCAACAAGGTCGACTATCCTAACGCTATTAGCAAGGACTACCTCTGCTACTAACTCGGCCTCTACTACTCTACTAGTAAAGGCAAAGTCCCCCTCTATAGTATCCGGCCCCTTATATACTCTGTTGTTATATACTAAGGCTATAGCAAGGAGGATAAGGAGGAAGAGTAGGAGCAAGAGGGGGGATAAGGAGCAGGAGGGGGAGGGAGGAGTAGGAGGAGTAGGAGGAAGGGGGAAAGGAGTAGGAAGAAGAGGGAGGGGAGCAGGAGGAAGGAGGGGGGAGCAGGAGGGAGGGGAGGAGCAGGAGGAAGGAGGGGGGAGCAGAGGGGGGGGAGGGAGGAGCAGGAGGAAGAGGGGGGGGGAGCAGGAGGGGGGGGAGGAGCAGAAGGGAAGGGGGGGGAGTAGGAAGGGGGGGGGGAGGAGGAGCAGGAGGAAGGGGGGGTAAGGAATAGGAGGAGGGTAAGGAGCAGGAGGAGGGAGGGGGGCAGGAGGGGGAGGGGGGGATAGTTAGATTATATACATAGGGTTACGTTATAAGAATATAGGATTATAGGGCGGATTACTTTAGGGGAATATATATAGAAGACAGAGCCAGCAAAATATATAGGAATGTACCGGGTTTAGTACTATAAGATTTAAGAATTAGATTATTAGGATAGGTAATAAAAAGGCTTAAGAGTATAGAATAAAACATATAATAATAGATTAAGTAGGTTTTAAGATTAGGGCACGAGTTTCCTATATATACTTATAAATAGAACAGGCATAGTAATAGAATAGAATACATTAGGAGAACTACGTTAGAATATAAGGTTTAGTAGAGAGTATAGGATTATCTTAGAACAACAGTTCGAGCCCTATACATATTCTCCAACATCCAAGCCCTTCGATAGTAGTCCCAACCAATTACCACTATACGCAGGCAATTCCGACCTGCCCAGAAAGCCTTCGATGTTGGGCCTCCGTTGTTAGCTTCTTACCCTACAAACACCTTATATACTGCCTACTGCTACAGCAATTAAGCTGTAGACAGACACAGTCGCAGACAGACACTGTTATAGAGTGTTAGTCGCTATAGACAGACACAGTCGGAGACAATACAGTCGCAGACAGCTACAGGTAGGCATCTGCAGACAGATACAGTCGCTGCAGACCGACACTGCTGCAGACCGACACTGCTGCAGACCAACACTGCTGCAGACCGACACTGCTACAGACTAATTTACGCAAACAGACACAGTCGCAATAGACAGATACAGGTCCTATAGACAGACACCGCTGCAGACAGACGACAGACACAGTCGCTATAGACAGACACAGTCGCAGACAGACACCGCTGCAGACCGACATAGTTGCAGACCAACACTGCTGCAGACCGACACCGCTGCAGACTGACACTGCTACAGACCGACACTGCCGCAGACTAATATACGCAAATAGACACAGTCGCTGCAGACAGACACCGCTGCAGACAGACACTGCCAGAGACAGACGACAGACACAGTCGCTGTAGACAGACACGGTCGCAGACAGACACTGCTGCAGACTAACACTGCTACAGACCGATATATGCAAACAGACACAGTCGCTATAGACAGACACAGGCCCTATAGACAGACACTACTACAGACAGACACTTCCGCAGACAGACACTACTGCAGACAGATACAGTCGCTGCAGACACAGTCGCAGCAGACAGGCACGGTCGCTGCAGACATAGTCGCAGCAGACAGACACGGTCGCTGCAGACACAGTCGCTGCAGACATGGTCGCCGCAGACACGATTGCTGCAGACACAGTCGCAGCAGACAGGCACAGTCGCTGCAGACACAGCCGCAGACAGGCACGTTCGCTGCAGACACAGTCGCTGCAGACATAATTGCCGTAGACATAGTCGGAGACAGGCACAGTCGCTGCAGATACGATCGCCGCAGACACAGTAGCAGACAGACACGGTAGCAGGCAGACACGGTAGTAGGCAGACATAGTAGCAGGCAGACACGGTAGCAGGCAGACATAGTAGTAGGCAGACACAGTAGCAGACAGACACGGTCGCTGCAGACACGTCGCAGATACGGTTGCAGACAGATATAGTCGTAGGCAGGCACGCAGCTACAGACAGACACAGTCGCAGGCAGGCATCGCTATAGACAGACACTAACGCAGACAGGTACAGTTAGATTAGAAACATTTTGCTATATATAAGTACTAGATACCCGCTGCCTATATGTAAATAACGAGGACCACAAATTATAGCAACTATTTCGGCAATGTGCACTTCCAAATAGAAGCTAGCTATAGATAACGGCTAGGTACGTATAGATAACGGCTAGCTAGGCATAGATAACGGCCAGCTAGGCATGGATAACGGCCTGCTAAGTACGGATAACGACTATAGATAACGGCCAGCTAGGCATAGATAACGGTTAACTAGGTATAGATAACGGCCAGCTGGGTATAGATAACGGCTATGGATAACGGCTAGCTAGGCATAGATAACGGCCAGCTAGGCATAGATAACGGCTAGCTAGGCATGGATAACGGCCAGCTAGGCATAGATAACGGCCAGCTAGGCATAGATAACGGCCCGCTAAGTATAGGTAACGGCTAGCCGAGTACGGGTAACGACTATAGATAACGGCTAGCTAGGCATAGATAACGGCCAGCTGGGCATAGATAACGGCCAGCTGGGCATAGATAACGGCCCGCTAAGTACGGGTAACGGCCAGCCGAGTACGGGTAACGACTATAGATAACGGCTAGCTAGGCATAGATAACGGCCAGCTAGGTATAGATAACGGCCAGCTAGGTATAGATAACAGCTATAGATAACGGCCAGCTAGGCATAGATAACGGCCAGCTAGGCATAGATAACGGCCAGCTGGGCATAGATAACGGCTAGCTGGGCATAGATAACGGCTAGCTAGGTATAGATAATAGCTAGCTAGATATGGATAATAGCTAGCTAGGTATAGATAATGGCTAGCTGGGTATAGATAATAGCTAGCGACTATAGATAACGGCCAGCTAGGCATAGATAACGGCCAGCTAAGCACGGAAGGCTACCTAGCATTGGACGACGACCGTCTAATTCTATTATACTACACCAATTACACAACGGACCACAACTTATAGCAACCATTCTAGCAATGTGCACTTCCAAATAGAAACATTTGTATGCAATCAGAACGGTAGCATTAGGACTATAAGAACGGCCGCACCGTCGCTATCTAAGTAAGGCTTTCGGCTATCCGCGCTACGATAACAGCTCCCTAGTCCCGGAAGACAGCTATTCCAATCTCAATCTGCCGGCCGCACACTGCCCAGCCTCTCGAAGAAAAACACACATCCCTTACAGGCCGTAATTCCACTTAGAACCTCGATCGACGATCTTACCTATCTACACCTGCAACCTACACTTCTAATTAGAACCTCGATCGACGATCTTACCTATCTATACCTGCAACCTACACTTCCAATTGGAACCTCGATCGACGATCTTACCTATCTATATCTGCAACCTACACTTCTAATTAGAACATCGAGGATCGAATTCCATTATCCCTATATGCTAACTAACCTTCCATTTGGAACATCCGTCGTCGACCTCTGCGCAAAGCTCCAAATGGAACTCCACTTTGCAACAGAGCATACTATCTACTACCTATACGCATAGGGTTTCAGTAGTCTATAGCCCGGCCTCCTACATTATACCAACCGACTTGGGGGCGCACTTAACTGGACTCTTAAGCACACCTGCAACCTACATATCTATTCGGAAGGGTAGACAGTCTACAGCTAGTTAATACGTAGGGACTTACTACAACAGCCAGTTAATAAGGTTCCAATTGGAAGCCCACTCTGCAACTAAACACATACACCCACTTTTAATCTATGTCAAGCACCAGCACCGACGACAACCTAGGCTGCTACAACATGTCTTGTACTCTATTAGGGGACACTATACTAGCAACCTTCGACAGAGTCTTTATATACCTTTCCAAATACCGCATTATCCTCTGCTAGCTATGCCAATATGCTATTGTCACAACCGAAGTTAAGGGGCATCTAGCTGCCTATTACCGAGCGCTGTCTGCTAAAGAACGACAGGCGCTCGTAGGCGAGTTCCGCCAATTCATCGACATCGCACAGTTACTACAAGAAGTCAGATAGCCTAGCCCTACCGACAGCTGCGTCCAGGGTTTCCCAATCTACTACAACGGTTTCTAATGTATATATACTAACAGTGTAGGCAGGCTATGCAACCAACTCTTCTAATCTATACAATGGATGCAAGCACACTGCAGGACTGAACATAGATAGAAGAACGAGCAACAGCGCGGCGGCAACAAACGGATACAGAAAAGGCAAACACCTAATCGGATATAGGTCGACAGAGTCTGCACCTAAAGGTTCTTCTAGGCCAAAACACACAGCTAGAACCGGCTGTTCGAGGTCGCCCAGGCACCTGCACAGGAGACATAAGTGCTCTATCCTAGCCAAGGCGACTCCTTCCTTAATATACAGCTCGCTAAGTTCGACCAAGTCCAGCGCGCACTCGCTGGTTACGCCAATGTCGTTACTAACGACATATACGTCTATCGATCGGCCTTAAAGCTATAGCTGCTCTACCTTAGAATCGACGAGTACCTTATCGGGCTGTCTAAGCGGAACATCGCTGACATTACTACCCTTCTATACAGAGCCTACGAACCTGCGCTCTTCGACATTATTGCTTTAGCAGAAGCAGCTATCGACGACGCAGTAAACCGGTGCACCAAGAGCGGTCCTGCCCCTACCCTAAATAATGCACAAAAGGTCGCCCTCGCCTAGTTTCACATTAAAGACCACTACTTATTCCGCTTTCGCCGGTACAAAGATGCCGCGACTATCCCTAAGTATGTCTATGTCCTTAAACGCGCACTGGCCTACCTCGGACAGTTGCTTTAGCTGGACGAGGCTGGGTTCTAAGCCCTCTACGCACTAGGGGCTAAGTTACAGTTCCGACTACAAAGCGTCGTGTTGTTAGCGCAACAGCGCTATAACTAGGACAGCCTTACTACTATCGTTTTACAAGGCCATTCTATAGAGGACACATATCCCCTCGTTAGGCGGTTTATTCGCTCCCTCTTCTACTAGCCTATCGACACCCGGCCATTCCAATCCCCTCTGATTAGCTTTGTCGCCCTCCTCGCTATTGTCCCCTCTACGAAAAGCTAGATCAAGCCGGGCAACCTAAACACGCACAACTCTGCCCTTATCTAGATCGGGTAAATCCTCGTATTTAACGAGGCTCTCGAGGGAACTACCGGCAACAGTAATAACAACGGCGTCCTTAGGGCTATCCAACACACTATGCAGAGTGTTGTTGCCTGTAAAACTGCTTTCTGCGAACTCGTCCGCTGGAGAGGGTACCTCTTTCGGGTTAGCTAGGGCCTGGTCTCCTCTAACCAGGCTAGCTAGGACGGTTCCTACAGTACTATTATCTTCTAGGACGTTACTATCTGCATAACCGACATTGTTACTCTGATCGAGAGCTACTACTGTAGCTGCATTAAGATCCTTTAGCGAGACCTCCTCTTTAATCGACTGTATCTACAGGTCTATGCTACCTAACTGTACGACCGGCTTAATAATACTACTATATACTACTCCTTCCTAACAGAAGAACGGAACGCAGAGATCCTCCAGAAGCCTCGTCGACACCTTCTTGACGTTACTACCCAGTGCCCTACCCTGCGCCCCCTCTGGGTTGATTCCTAACAGCACGTATAGAAGGACCCAGCTATCGCAACCTTTAAGGCGTCGGTATAGGAGTTTCTTAACCACTTTGCCTTACTCTTGCTTACAGCCAGTGGACAACCGGTTCGAGAACCCGAATTCCTAAGCGCTACTTAGCGCAACATACAGAACCTACAGTCTATTACTATCCGCGAAGCCAGCATTATAATTTACTATACACATACTAAGCAGAAGAACGTAACTGGGCAGACGAACAACAATATCCGATTCCTATTTAGCCCCCTTAAACAAGTCCTTCTCGACTTCCTTACCCTCGTCTAGCTATTCCAGGAACTCTTGTTTAGCTAGACATACCCTACCGTCGAGTTCTGTCCGTTCCTATAGATATCCTACAATAAAGTATAGGAACAGTAAAGGGTAAGCAACAATCTTCGGTCCGCTACAGTCCTCGCTGGTTTGGACCGGTTTGGTATAAGGGTTTAGCGCTACCTAACCGTCGCTATCGTTAAGCGCTACTTTAACAGGTACGCCGACCTGTTCGACACTAACCTTAATAAGGACAATCCCGACGTTGCTAGAGGATCCGATATAGCCGCTATTATAGCCGAACAGCGCAATTACACCGTCCAAACCGCCAACTAACAGTACGCTAACTCGCCGTTCGGAGCGGCCGCTAACCTCTAGGACGCCGCTATCGAGGGAGGCCGGGACGCGTCCCGACTATAGCAAAATTTTCTCGACGTCCCTCGCCTCTTACCCTAGGTTGGGAAGGCGTATGCCTAGCTGGCCCCATCGCTCGTCCAGCGTCTCGAGTTTAACTATCGCTCTGTACAGTGCGTCTACAGCCTCCCGGACCTTCTGTCCTAGGCCTGCGATATATACTACTAACCAGACATGCAATGGAAGAGCGAGGGGCAGGCAGAGGCTATAGCAGCTGTAGCATCTCTCGAGTGCTGGCTCGTCGTTATCCTCCCTACTGGCGCCGGCAAGAGCCTCCTGTTTATTGTCCTATATACGATGCCTAGGGCCTACACTACTGTACTAGTCCTCCTACTAGTCGCCCTCTGGATTAACATGCAGGCGCGACTCGTCGAGCGATCTATCGAGCACACTGTATAGGCACTAGGAACCACTACCAGCGCCCTACTCGTTATCGTTAGCGCCGAGGCGGCCTGCTCCCAGGAATTCCTAGGGTACCTTGCACGCCTCGCCGTCCAGCGTCGACTCGACCGGATCGTTATTAACGAATGCCACTTTACCGTTACCGCTGTGCTATACCGCCCCTGCTTCTATAACTTTGCCGAGCTAACTAAGTTCACTATACAAATCCTCTATCTAACCGCGACCCTCCCCCCTACTATGCAGGCCGAATTTGAGCGCAACAACCGGTTAAGCCTGCCCCGGGTTATCCACTGCAGCACTAACTGAACTAACATTGTCTATCGAATCGAAGGTTGGCCTCGATCTACTACATTTATAGCGTAGGCTGTCGCCCGGATCCGCTGGCACCGCTGCACGTATACGACGACAGAGGAGTCTACCGACTGTATCCTTATCTTTGCACAGACTCGCCTTACAGCAGAAAGGCTTGCCCAGGACATAGGGTACCCATTCCTTATATCCTAGAGCAGCAGGCCTAACGAGAAGGCTGCGATCTTTAACACCTGGCTCGTATATACAGCTAATCTATACCTCGTCGCTACGCTAGCGCTCGGAGAGGGGTTTAACAGCCCTGGCGTCCGCTGTGTTATCTACGTCGAACCCCCGTATTCCTTACTCGAATTCGCCTAGGGCTTAGGCAGATGTAGTCGGGACGGACGCCGGGCGTACTCTACCGTCCTCTTCGATCCCGATACCTCTAACTGGCACTCGCTAGACTGCACTGAATACGCCTTTAAGCATCGAGATAAGAGGGCCGAGGCTCCCTAGTGGTTGCAGAGGGAAACATCGGCGATGCGACGATATCTTAGCTACAGGGAATGTAGTCGCCTTACCCTGTCTACCTATCTCGACGGTCTCGACCTACAAGTCTTGTATATAAGTAGTCTAAGAGGACAAGAGCCGTACGAGTTTTGCACGAGCCACTATAGGGAATCGTTCCCTAACTATGCTACAGACAACTAGGTAGCAGTTACTGCTAGTTAATAACGGGTCGACTATACAACACCCGTCGCCGACTACCTAATGTCTACCGCCGAACACCCTATGCCCTATCAACCTACGCACGCCGCCGACCATCCTATGCCCGACCATCCTATGCCTGCCGCCGACTATCCTATGCCCGCCGCCAACTATCCTACGCCCGCCGCCGACCTCTATACTACCGACTACCCTATGCCCGATACCGACTACCGACCGCCAACTGCCAACCGCATACTACCGACCGCCAACCGCGCCCAGCCGACCGCTAACTACTATGTACATACCCTCGACCGCCCAGTATCTGCTGTCGAGCGACAGGTGTCTAACGCTTCCGCTAAACAGTCCGTCGCTGCTAGGCAATACTACAACCAAACCCGCTAAGATAAAGTGTACTGCATAAACTTGGAGCGCAACCTTACCGCGTTACACCGCTGTCCGTACTGTGTTACCGTATATCCCGAAGATAGCGGTTACTTATTCGACAAGTGTCGATACTTCGCTAGCGTAATTGGACACAAGAAGGCTACTTAGAAGCAGAAGAACCAACAGCCTGTCCCTCGATACTATGCCTGCTACTACTGCTTTTTCCCTTAGGCTATATGCAAGAGTTGGCAACAAGAGACGAAAGCATAAGGGTGCCGGTTTCGAGATATCTTCTGGCCGTTAATCGTCGGAGCCTATAAGAGTAACACAGTCGGTCGCGCTTAGCTCGAGGAACAGTTCTAAGAAAAGCTACCAGACATCGAAAAGTATCTTAACTAGGCAACAAGCGGTACTAGGTTCTGCTGCCAACAGGCTATTAACGGCATATATGTATACGCAGCTGTCCTCGAGTTCCTGAATAACAAGTAGGCCTAGGCTACTATCTACACTACATATATGTTGGGTTCGGAGTCGATCGTAGTAAAGGGTCAGGCTTAGGCACTCTAAAGCAGGTTTGTATATAACAAGCCAGAAATAGAAGGACATAATGCAAAGTGGCTTTCTAATTAGAAGACAAACATACAATGCAAAGTGGCATTCCAATTAGAAGACAAACATACAATGCAAAGTGGCATTCTAATTAGAAGACATATATACAATACAAAGTGGCATTCTAATTGGAATACAAACATACAATGCAAAGTAGCATTCTAATTGGAATACAACTACACTAGCATACAGAGTCCAGTATACGCATAGGAACCTACAGCCGACGTCGACCCCTCTACCAGTTAACCCGCTGCAGCCAGCAGAACCGGCAGCTATCGGCAACATATATATGTTCTAGGCACACCTGCTAACTGCACTTCCAATTAGAAGACACATCTACGAACTGCACTTCCAACCAGAAGACACATCTACGAACTGCACTTCTAACTGGAAGACACTTCTGCTGACTGCACTTCTAATTAGAAGACACTTCTGCTAACTGCACTTCCAATTAGAAGACATCTACTAACTGCACTTCCAACTGGAAGACACTTCTGCTAACTGCACTTCCAATTGGAAGACACATCTACGAACTGCACTTCTAACTAGAAGACGCTTCTGCTAACTGCACTTCCAATTGGAAGACCGACTTCTATATCTTCTAATTAGAAGCGCACTCTGTAGCCGAAGCCGCTAGCCTAAACAGCCAGGCCGACCGCCTATGCTAGGTAGAGGGTATAACCGAAATATTAGGCATAGGTGCTAACCGCGACTCTAAATAGAAGACTACTGTGCATTCCCCGGGTCAATCTTCTAATTAGAAGGACACTTTGCAATCGAGACTAACAGGTCGAACAGCTGGCCTACTGTAGCCTACTGTTATGTGCTGCGTCCAGCGACAGAGGACCCAACCACTGTCTAGCAGTATGTCGACCCTCTAACAACGAGCACCCCTGTCGAGTATGCAGGCACTCTTCCGACAGGCTAACTACCTAACAGTATACACTAATACCTAAGCACCCGGCCTATTGCAGGACGCATAATATCAGGCATAGTTGCAAACTCTATTTCCAATTAGAAGGCCGACATAGCTACCTAGCGCTACCTGCTACCTAGCGCCAGCCTGCTACCTAGCGCCAACCTGCTACCGAGAAGAGCTTACAGCTGCCGAGACTAACTACTAGGCACGACACTCGAGTGCTATAGCAAGTTGCACACCGTGCTTCAAATTGGAAGTTTATCCGAAAACAGCCTTACTGCCTGTCTATTTGGAAACCCACTTAGCAATTAAGGCTAACTAAGAGACTTAGGCTTGAACCGGAAAAGGCCGAATCCGTCCGCGCTAACAAAGAAAATACGTTATTGTTACGCCGTTCTACACAACAAGGTAAAGCCTAAGGCTACCGCACGCTCTACCTTACTTTACTTTGCTATATATAAGGCGACGCTAGTTATTTCTTACATACAGGTTATGCACAGCGTCTACGTGTAGGCTACACGCTGACCAAACACGCGACCTGACTATCGACGAGTTTACCTAACTAACGCTGTTAGTGGGTCCGGAAGGTTCTGCAGCATCCTCTGTAAGCAAGCAGCTTACCTGCATACAAAGCAACCTGCCGCTTCGAGACAATAAAGAGCGAAAGCAGCACTAATAAGCCTATTACCTTTCACAATAGTAAGAAGCAAACTGCGCTAGGCCCAACCTTACATGCAGGGCTCAACGGTCGAGCTGGTCCAAGCGCCCTATACAGACCTACTAATATCAACCTTTGCCTCTTCTTTAACTTTCCTTTTCTACTATACTCGCATTTTGGAACCACTGCTACTAGCACTACCACCACTACCACCAGCAGCCACCACTACCAGCACCCCTACTACTACTACTAGCAGCCACTACTACTAGCACTACCACTACCACCAGCAGCCACCACTACCAGCAGCTACTACTACTAGCAGCCACTACTACCAGCACCCCTACTACTACTACCAGCAGCTACCACTACCAGCACTACCACCACCACCAGCAGCCACTACTACTAGCAGCCACCACCACTAGCAGCTACTACTACTAGCAGCTACCACTACTAGCAGCTACCACTACTAGCAGCTACTACTACTAGCACCTACTACTACCCCCAGCAGCTACTACCAGAAGAACAAGAGACAAGTTCCAACTGGAACGCTAGTCTGCACTTTTCGTTACTGCCTATTCTGCGCCTTAGATTCGCAGACCGTCCTAAGCGATTTTTTCTACTAACGTACTGTAACCGTCTACCTACTAAGCAGCATAGCTGGAACAACCTTTACCCCAAATTCGATAAAGGGCAAGGGCAAGCGAGCTGCGCCTAGATCGCCCCTATCCCCCTTACCAGCTAAGAAGCGTACGAAGCCTACTACCGACTAAGACCCCAAGACCCCTAAGGCTAAGCGTAGCCGTCGAAAGGCTACAGGCAACGATATACCAGCTACCTAGCAACACCTAACGATGGACCCCGAGCAGCGTCGCTAAGAGGCGAAGACGGAGCATACAGCTCAAATCCAGGCCTACCTCGCCCAACTCCGCACTACTAGGAAGCTTATCCTACTCGACCCGCGCTACGGTATCTATGTATGTAAATACAACACGGGATTCCTGGACAACAACGGCAAGATGTTGGGCTACTAGGGCTTCTACCTGTACGATAAGTTCCTAGAGTTTGTCGAGGCTATCCGGCCTGTCGCCGAACTATGCGCCTGCCAGTTCTACGAGGTATGTTAAGCCCCCTACGCTCTTACAATCTACTTCTACGTAAGAAACTTGCAACTTAAGCTTCTAATTAGAACTTTTAAGGCCCCCCTGCGCTCCTACAATCTACTTCTATATAAGAAACTTGCAACTTAAGCTTCCAATTAGAACTTTTAAGGCCTGCACTAGAGTTCCAATTGGAAGCGCAGGTTAGACTGCTATTTCTATATACGCCAGAGTTCCAATTAGAAGCGCAGGTTGCACTGCTATCCCCTATATGCACCAAGTTCCAATTGGAAGCGCAGGTTGCATTACTATCCCCTATATGCACTAGAGTTCTAATTAGAAGCGCAGGTTGCATTGCTATCCAATATATTCCCCTTACTAACCTTCCAATTAGAAGGGTATGTTGCAGCTAAACCTGTTACTTTAAGGCTTTACAGGCGAATACTAACGAGTATAGGACGGGTTTAGGACCCGGACAGAGGCAGGCACTGCGTCCAACAAGCCTAAAGACCGAAGCTGGACGACGCTTAACCTAAAGGCTATCGTAGCCTATATCTAAGACAAAGCGCCTAACACTTTTACCGCCGAGATAATCCGCAGCACAGAGTCCCTAGTGCCCGCCGCCTATTACGGCAATATAATGATTACTATCTACGTCCTCCGAGCGGTATAGCGCATCTAAGAGCAAGCCGGAGCACACTACGTCTAGAAGTGCGTCTTGACCGAAACGCCTACGCTGGACAACGTACATACCTTCGCTTCCCTCTAGGACTGGCCTGTTAGTAGGGAGGTGCTCTATCGACTTATAAGTGTTGTTAACTACTTCCTGCACTACGCTACAAGGAACAAGGGCGCGGCTACCTAGGCTACCAAGCTTAACCAGAAGTCGATCTCATACTAGCCTATAGTATACGCGCCCCCTAACGCTGCTGTCCGGAACACGATCGAGCAACAAGAACAGCAGGACCGACTGCTGTATACGCTCCTAGGCGAGGAAGAGATGGAGGACCTGGACGAGTAGATCCGGGAATACAACGAGACCATCGTCGATCCGGCCGACAATAGGAAGATCTTCGCAGAGTTAGATCGCGAGAACGGTGTGTTCAGGGGCAAGGTCTAACCCATCGCTTCCGGCCTCGCGGATTGGGACTTATACCACCGCCGTACGTTTATAGACGCGCTTACAAAAGATGTGCACATCGTGTTCGATTCGTCCAGCACAGTTAGCCTAAGGAACATGCATCTTATTAAGGACAGTAATGTCCGCGCACAACGCTTTACGACTACGAACACAGCCGACGTACTGGAGAGCAGCGACGGCGTCCCAGATTCCGCGGATCCCTTATACAGTGCCGCCCAGGTCGCTAACTGCATATTTAACTAGCTTAACTAGCAGATAAACGATAAGACCGCTAAGCCGCCAACCTTTAAGGAAGCCTGCGCTATGCTTAAGCTCGAGGTAGAAGAGGGTCTCGCCGAGAGGGACCCTATTTTAGGGCACTTCTTTAGCATTAAATTCAAAGGTCTAAGACTGAAGCCGTAGCAGCCCCAGGCAATCGCCTAGATCGTAGAAATGTAGCAGAGCCTACTTAAGGGCTGCATCCTAGGCGACGACGTAGGACTCGGCAAGACTGTCGTTATCCTGTGCGCCCTCCTGGCCTAGAAAGACAAGATTACAGAGGCGAGAGAGATATAGGACTGTAAGTAACTAACTCTTATACAAAGTGGACTTCCAATTGGAACATGCCGACTATAGGGGTCGGTGGTCTTCCAATTGGAACACGCCGACTATAGGGGTCGGTAGTCTTCTAATTGGAAGTCCACTTTGCAATATTTCCCTAATGGACTTCCAATTGGAACATGCCGACTATAGGGGTCGGTGGTCTTCCAATTGGAAGTTTACTTTGCAATCTTTCCTTTGGTCGTTAGGTCTTCTATTTAGAAGTCCACTTTGCAATCTTTCCCTTTAGACTAGGTCAGAGCTAACACCTCCTATAGGCGGCCTAGACGAGCTACTCCGCGTAGCACCTAAGAGTCCGAGCAGTCTCTACGACAATAGCGACGCAGAGCTATCCGCCCCTTCCGCCAACGCCTAGCAGCACCGCCGTATCCGAGCCGATATCTGCTAGAGATACATAGACGAGCATAGGGCTCGTCTACAGTATGCCCCTATGTACTAGCTTGGCCCTAACACCGCTGTTAACGCCTGGGTCGACGACATTTGCACGTACTTCCAGGACCCCCAGCGCCGCATTAGGCTACACATATATGTTAACGTTAGCGTAAAGTACGCCTAGCATTACACTTCGATTCCCAAGACGAGTAAGGGCTTAATTAAGTTCTGCGACAGGCTAGACTACGACGACCTAGAGACTGCCAGCACCTTTGTTATTACGACCAAGGACGCCTTCGTGCAAAAGAACCTAAAAGCTGGGCTACAGTACTAAGCCCGACACTAGTACTCCTGCGCCGGCTATAGCTCCTAGGTGCTAGACGGTTAAGATAAAGATAATAATGCCGAACCCGCTGCCGCTACCTAGGACGAAGAGGAGCTAGGCGAACAGGACGAAGAAATGGACTTCGCGACTAACAGGTCCGACAACACGTAGCTTTTGGAGGGTTAGAGAGCTGCCTCCCCCGGGTTCCTTATTGCAGACGAGGGTTATTATTATAAGAACAAGATAGCGCTGCAGTCGGACGCGCTGTACCGGCTGTTAGGCAAGGACACGCGCCTAGTAATAGCAACGGCCACACTATTCCGCAACCGTATAGCCGACATAGCGGGCCTCCTGCGCTATTTCTAGTGTCGCATTCGGGCTTTATATGTAGGCACCGGCTTGGAAGGTAGTTTAAGAATGGACACCAGTAGGTAGGCCACTCTCTATAAGGAATTCTGCGGCCTGTACGGCCGCCGTCTCGCCCAGATCCCCTAGGACATCGCTAGCACCCGCGCCCAGTACGCCGGGCTCTATATGCACGACCTGTTCCTCGCCGCCGTGTCGCCAGACGCGTTCCTTGCTACCCTGCAGCCCGGCATCCCTGCCGACCTCGATTTCCGGTGCAGTAGGGTAGTCCTATTAGCAGTGTCGCTTACGGTCCTCCGCCGCGTTAAGGGTTTAGCGCTTAAGGTCTGCAACACTGCGATTATCCTTAGCGATAAGATCCTACTGTAGCAGGTTTGCCACCTTAAGATCCGTTACAGCGGCCTTAGTAACGGCTACTACTGCTGTGCGTTCGAGCGGTTCGTCGCCTAACACGAAAACCTGTAGATAATTACCTACGCCGACGACGACAATAGGGGCACCTACGCCTACGGCACCGCCCTCTGCCGCTAGCTTATCCTCGCCGCCGCCAACCCGCTAACTGCATCTATCCTGGCCTGCAACATCGACTCGAGCGCGACCAGCATCTACCGACTGTAAGTGCTATATAGGTTTCCAATTGGAACTTTTCCTCTTAAAGCTCCAATTGGAAGGTTACTCTGCAGACAAGGCTAACATATTACAGGCAGTACGGGCATAACACCCAGTTCCGGTTCTTTTACTAGTATATAAAGGCACACTTGTACTAGGCGGCCCTAGACAGCCGCTACGCTATCGCTAAGTACATAATCGATGTGTCCCTAAAACAGAAGATGCTAGTTAAGCTTCTGCTCGAGCACTGCGTGTACCGCCGAGAGAAAGTGATTATTTGGTGCAACGAGCCCGTTAGCATAATAATAGCCGAGATTATCTTAAGTGTCTACAGCATAGGTTACTACGTTATCTAAACGGGTCTAAAGCAACAATACTAGAGCAAGTCAGAGGACGACTTTAACAAGTTACCCGACTGCATAGCTATGTTAATGTCTTCTTAGACCGGCGCCGAATCGTCTAACCTCTAGTACGGCGGACATGTCCAGATCGTTATAGATTACGTCGGGTTTACCCTCCTCGGCCAGATAATCGGCCGCTTATGTCGGATTAGCCAAAAGCATACGGTTAAGGTGTACGTGCTAACGCTAGACGAGACGATCGATTAATATCTACAGCACGACTACTAGCAGCGATACTTTAACTAGCTCAACGCTATATATACCGTCCCCGAGCACATTCTGCGCCGGTACATGCACAGCCTGGACCCCTAGACTGCCGCAGAGGTCACCAGTTCCGTCGAGGAGCAGAGAGACGTAGAGGGGCGCCTCCGCCGCCGCATCGCCGACGCTATAATGCGGAAGGTGTTCAGCATCCGCACCTTACGACTAGGCTCGGCATAGAAGGATGTAAAGCGGCCTACTATAAAGAATCTAGAAGCCGAAGAGATTGTGTAGCGTTACGCATAGGGCGGCGCCATCGCCCGCCAACTGCAGTACCAGCTGCGACACTCGCCAGACGAGGCTGCCGACCCCTACGCTACCGCCGACCCCTACGCTACCGCCTCGCAGCTCGGCCTACGCGAGCAGCACGCGCTGCGGAAAGTGGCCTGCCCTGTCGCCCCTCTTAGGCAGCAGTATATACTCTGCACCGACGAAGATGCTAAGCTGGACTTTGAGCACATAGTCCGAATGCTAACAGCCGCCGCTGAGGCAGTATTTAATACCAGGGAGCTAGATAAGAGGGTTTTCTATAGACCAGTCGGTAAGTTCGAACAACCCCCCTACTAATGCAATATAGGCTTCTAATTAGAAGTTTTTCTTCCGTCTACTGTTGCAGACTGGTCTTCCAATTAGAACTTTCGCCTTAATCTTCTATTTAGAAGGCTAGTCTGCACTTCCTCCTAATATTTCTTAGCAGCTTAGTTCCAATTGGAAGCCTAGGTTGCATCGCGGCATGTTAGATGTAGGTTGCCTAGCTACTAACGCGGTTATAGACTACCTGCGCTACGTCGCGGACTACACCTTCAACGTCGACCTAGTGTTTATTAAAGCCGTCCAGGAAATCGAGGCCACTCGCGACAACAGCGAGCGCCTGGGTACGCCTCCGCCGCTGCGCCCGGGTACGCCTCCGCCGCCGCGCCCGAGTCCTCCCTGCCTGCGCAGTGCTATTACTATCTCCTTAGGTGTGTCTAGTAGCGAGCACGAGTTAGACGAGGACACAGAAGACGAGGGCACCCAGGACGCAGCGGCAGACGAGGGCATAGAGGACGCTTCGGATAATAAGGAGAGTAACGGTGCCGCACTACAGCTCCCAGAAACTATAACGACAGGACCAGCCCGGTCCCTACCGCCGTCCTAGACGGGGTTAGTAGTTCCTGCCGCCGGGCTGCTGTTACCTAACGCTACGTCGTCGTCCCGCCCGCCAACAGCGGCCGGCGTCCTCCCCTACTCAGCCAAGGTCTCGCTGCCACTGCGCCTATCTGGTGTTAATAGCTCTCCGCGCTCGGCTACAGTTACGGCTAGGCCTAGTGCCCTAACCGGCTAGCCGTCTACATCGACTACTGCCGGCTGTGCTTTGGACCACTATTAACTCTCGACACTTGTCGGTGGCTTCAAGAATGTTCAGGAGGTCGTCGCGCTCCTCCGGCGGCTCGCGCCGACTTACCTACTCGCCAAAGGTCCCTCGCCTATGCGCGCAGCAGCTAACTAGGCGGTGGCTAACATATTCGGGGCTCTCTTACTTTAGCAACAGCAGGAGTTCTAGCCCTAGCTAGCAGGTTTATAGGACGACTTCCGGCCGGCGAACTGTCTATACCTTAATAAATGCGCAGCGCAGTTGGGCTTTAGTAAGCCGTCAGGCAGATAGCGTTGGACGGGGTAGGCACTTGGTAGCGTTGCATACCGGCTATAGGTAACACAGAGTCAGTTACAGCAGCTAGTTAACTATAGCATAGGTAATTAGACACCTGGTCTAGCACACGTGCCAAGTAGGCTTCCAATTAGAAGAGTTAGTAAGAAGTTCTAATTTAAAGACTATGTTGCATTGGGGCCTATAAGGGCCGCAATGCTTAACTACGTAGGCCCTACGCCACCAGTATCCGCTGCCCCTAGGTATAGCACCGCCCTCGCGCTCCCTCCGCGTGCTCGAACCCTGGTCCAGCACACGTGCAAAGTAGGCTTCTAATTGGAAGGGTTAGTAAGAAGTTCCAATTTGAAGACTATGTTGCATTAGGGCCTATAAGGGCCGCAATGCTTAACTACGCGGGCCCTACGCCGCCGGTATCCGCTGCCCCTAGGTATTGCACCGCCCTCGCGCTCCCTCCGCGCACTCGACGCCTTAGGACTATGCTACTAGCAGAGCCTACTGCCGGCGGACCCCGGTGCACGGCGCTCGTTAACATAGGCTAGCAGCAGACCCCTGTGTCCCCTTCGACCTAGGCAGGCACCAGCAGGCGCGGCGGCTGTAGAAGGACTACTTCCCTAAGGTGTCGGGCATCGTGTTCCTAGTCGACGCCGAGGACCCGGAGCGCTTCGGCGAGGCTAAGGCCGAGCTGGACGCCCTGCTCGCTATAGAAGACCTCGCCAAAACCCCCTTCCTCGTCCTCAGCAACAAGATCGACTACCCTAACGCTGTTAGCGAGGACTACCTCTGCTACTAACTCGTCCTCTACTACTCTACTAGCAAGGGCAAGGTCCCCCTCGACAGCATCCGGCCCCTTAAGATCTTTATATGCTCTGTCGTTATGCGCTAGGGCTATAGCGACGGCATTCGCTAGCTGTCGCAGTATGTATAGTATATCTATTAAAGACAAGAAAAAAAAAAGGACACACCTACACCTAAAACCGCACGCACTGCACACACTTATACAAGGAGGAGGAGGAGGAGGGGGAGGAGGGGGATAGTTAGATTATATATATATATATATAGTTACGTTATAAGAATATAGGGTTGTAGGGCGGATTACTTTAGGGGAATATATATAGAAGACAGAGCTAGCAAAATATATAGGAATGTACCGGGTTTAGTACTATAACATTCAAGAATCAGATTATTAGGTTGGGTTATAAACAGGCTTAGGGGTATAGAATAAAACACATAATAACAGATCAAGTAGGTTTTAAGATTAGGGCACGGTTTTCCTATATATACTTACAAATAGAACAGGCAATAGGGTTATATTATTAATAAGCAAGGGATTTATAGAGTCAGTTTTTAGATATAAGAGTTGTATATAGAGTTAAGAGGGTGAGTTAAAGGCTTGGAAATATACAGAAACCAATAGAGTACATTTAAAATATAAATATTAACTTTAGCGTTGGTTTTATAGGCAGCAATAAAAGGAAATATCAATATATTTAAACAAGTAGGGCTGACGTTAGGTATAAATATATACCTGGGTGTTATATATACAATACAGGATAGGGGAATAGAAAGGGTTAGAATCTAAGAATATAGAGTTAAAGAAGGGGTCTGGATTAGGAGAAGACAGGGAGAGAATATAGCAATAGTTGAAAAGAGATGTATATAACAAGTGTTAGGCAGGGTACAACATACAACGTCGGGCTAGTAATTGTACGTAACAAAGGGCAATAGCTATAGCCAGCGATATACAGCATTTAATAACAGAGCTTGCAAGACAGTATTTTATATAAGGAGCTTGTATATATAACATAGTAAAAATAAGACATAGGGAAACATATAGGGAAGAACAGAGCAAGATTAGCAATATAAGTTTATATACAGAGGATTAGGGTATAACTAATAGATAGGAAAGCATAAAGCAAACTAGGCATTTTTAATAGAGTACGATTCAGGACAGGATATAGAGAGTTAGCTAGCAGTGTTATACAATAGAAATCAATCAAAAGAAACACATAGGGTTAACAGATTAAAAATAAGGGTTAGAAGTTAGGGTTTAGCTATAAAATATTAATTAGCTAAGGGCAAAACGAGGGGCAACAATTGGATTTTAACAGGGTTTAGGGCTAGAATTACAGAGTAACATAAGGACAAAGGAGTAACTAGATTAGGCTAGCAACAAATATATAATAGGAGTTAGAAATTAGTAGAGTTAGGGTTTATTAAATAGTTAGAGTTTAGTACAATTCGGGTTTATTAAGCAAGCTAGCGAGATAAAGAAACATTTATATTAAGTATACAGCGCTTCTACTAATAATACAATAGGAGAATAAGGCTACAATTTAATAGTAGAGTCAGATTTAGATTATAGGATTTAAGAGGGCAAAAGCTTAGGTAGTGTTTAGGTTTAGCCAGGGCTACAGCATATTATAGGAGATTAGGAAGGTGGTATAGGAGCTATATATTATAAGTGGAAGACCAGAATAGTTAAGAAAAAGCCAATATAATTTAGAGTTATAAAGTTAAGAGCTAGCTAGGTTTGTTAGTTAAGACATGCATTTAAACAGTATAGAATAATTGTTATAGATTATTAATAGTACAAGACAATTATTTATATAGGAATAGGGACAATAATAAGTTAGAGACAGAGTAGACTTATAGCATAAACAATATTATGTTAAAGTTTAGCGCTTGTATTAACAGTTAAAAGGGAATGTTATACAAGAGTGTTAGTAGGATAGGATAACTAATAATGTAAGTTATAGAGATAGGGCACAACCAAGAGCAGGCAACAGATTAGGGATAGAGTTGTATTGTATAAGGTTAGAGGTCAGTTAGATTAGTTTAGAAAGATAGGGCAGGGTTTAAGATAGCGCTATAGATTTAATAGAGATAATAGTAGGATAAGAAAAGGTAGTGTTGGATAAGACTAGGTAAGTTAAGCGAATCGAGTATATTATAGACAAGGATTAAGATTAGATATTAATAATTAGCAACAGGTTAGGATAGATTTTAGTTATATAGGGTTCGAGGTTATATAGATTAGTTTTAGAAGACAGGGCAGGGGATAAACAGTGTTATAGCGTTATAGTGTTAATAGTGCTAATAGTTAGATAAGAAAAGACAGAGTAGGATAATATATATATAAGATAAGACATTACAGTATATGGGAGATAAGATTATAGATTATATATTAGGAACAAAAGTTAAGTAGTAAAACAGTATTACAGGGAAGATATTAATTACAAGATATAGCAAGGAACAGATAAGATAGGGTTATAGGATAGATATTAGATAAGGATACAGACAACAGTAGAGAAAGGACGGAATTACATAGAGCTTGTTAATTCGGCTAAAGAGAAGATAAAGTTAAAAATAAGTTTATTGGAAAGATATAAACATAGACAAGATAAGATTACAGATAAACATAGGGGAGTAGCAAGATTTAAAGGCCAGACAAGTATAGGGATAATATAGAAGTTAGGACAGAGCATAAGTTTAAAGATTGGCAAAATAGCGTAAAGGATAGATTGGATAGGCTAAAAATAGGTTAGGATTAGGTATAGGATATAAGGGGTAATTTAAGTTCAGATTAGAAATAAAAATAGGTAAGATTTAGATAAAGTTAAGAATAGAGGGTTGGCAGAGTTAAAGGCAGGACAAGTTAGGGTTTAGTATAGAAGTTAAGGAAGAAGATAAGTCAAGGATAGACAAAATAATGTTAAGGGTGTAATTAGGTAGGTTAAAATTTAATTTAAGATTAGGATTAAGGTTAGGACAAGATTAAGATACAATTTAGGCAAGATTAAGTTAAGATCAAGATAATATTAAGACAAGTTTAGATTAGATTGAAATAAGATTAGATAATATTAAGATAAGATTAGATATAAGTTAGAATTAAGAAAAAGAACAGATAAGATTTAGATAAAGTTAAGAATAGAGTGTTAGCAGAGTTACAGGCAGGATAAGTTAGGGTTAGCATAGAAGTTAAGGCAGAACATAAGGTTAAGGATAGACAAAACAACATTAAGGGTGTAATTAGATAGGTTAAGATTTAATTTACGATTAGGATTAAGGTTAGGACAAGATCAAGATACCGTTTAGGTAAGATTAAGTTAAGATTAAGATAATAGTAAGACAAGTTTAGATTAGATAGAAATAAGATTAGATAATATTAAGATAAGATAAGATATAAGTTAGATTTAGGAATAAAAATAGATAAGATTTAGATAAAGTAAAGAATAGAGGGTTAGCATAGTAACAGGCAGGATAAGTTAGGGTTTAGCATAGAAGTTAAGGCAGAAGATAACCCTATACATATTCTCCAACATCTAAGCCCTTCGATAGTGGTCCTAACCAATTACTACTGCACGCAGGCAATTCCGACCTGCCTAGAAAGCCTTCGATGTTAGGCCTCCGTTGTTAGCTTCTTACCCTATACATATTCTCCAACATCCAAGCCCTTCGATAGTAGTCCTAACCAATTACTACTGCACGCAGGCAATTCCGACCCGCCCAGAAAGCCTTCGATGTTGGGCCTCCGTTGTTAGCTTCTTACCCTACAAACACCTTGTATACTGCCTACCGCTACAGCAATTAAGCTGTAGACAGACACAGTCGCAGACAGACACTATCGTAGAGTGTTAGTCGCTATAGACAGACACAGTCGGAGACAATACAGTTGCAGACAGCTACAGGTAGGCATCTGCAGACAGACACAGTCGCTGCAGACCGACACTGCTGCAGACCGACACTGCTACAGACCGACACTGCTGCAGACCGACACTGCTACAGACTAATATACGCAAACAGACACAGTCGCAACAGATAGATACAGGTCCTGCAGACAGATACTGCTGCAGACAGACAACAGACACAGACAGACACAGTCGCTATAGACAGACACGGTCGCAGACAGACACCGCTACAGACCGACACAGTTACAGACCAACACTACTACAGACCGACACCGCTACAGACCAACACTGCTACAGACCGACACTGCTGCAGACCGACACTGCCGCAGACTAACATATGCAAACAGACACAGTCGCTGTAGACAGACACCGCTACAGACAGACACCGCCGGAGATAGACGACAGACACAGTCGCTACAGACAGACACGGTCGCAGACAGACACCGCTACAGACCGACACTGCTGCAGACCGATATACGCAAACAGACACAGTCGCTATAGACAGACACAGGCCCTATAGACAGACACTGCTGTAGACAGACACTGCTGCAGACAGACACTACTGCAGACAGACACGGTCGCTACAGACACAGTTGCAGCAGACAGGCACAGTCGCCGCAGACACGGTCGCAGCAGACAGACACGGTCGCTGCAGACACAGTCGCTGCAGACACGATTGCTGCAGACACAGTTGCAGCAGACAGGCACAGTCGCTGCAGACACGGCCGCAGACAGGCACGTTCGCTGCAGACACAGTCGCTGCAGACACGATTGCTGCAGACACGGTCGCAGCAGACAGGCACGGTCGCCGCAGACACAGCCGCAGACCGGCACGTTCGCCGTAGACACGGTCGCCGCAGACACGATTGCCGCAGACACGGTCGCAGCAGACAGGCACAGTCGCTGCAGACACGGCCGCAGACACAGTAGCAGACAGACACGGTAGCAGACAGACACGGTAGCAGACAGATACGGCAGCAGACAGATACAGTTGCAGGCAGACACGGTAGTAGGCAGACACGGTAGCAGGCAGACACGGTAGTAGGCAGACACGGTAGCAGGCAGACACGGTAGCAGGCAGACACGGTAGCAGGCAGACATAGTAGTAGGCAGACACGGTAGCAGACAGACACGGTCGCCGCAGACACGTCGCAGACACAGTTGTAGACAGATATAGTCGTAGGCAGGCACGCAGCTACAGACAGACACAGTCGCAGGCAGGCATCGCTATAGACAGACACCGACGCAGACAGGTACAGTTAGATTAGAAACATTTTGCTATATATAAGTACTGGATGCCCGCTGCCTACATATAAACGACGAGGACTACAAATTATAGCAGCCATTTCGGCAATGTGCACTTCCAAATAGAAGCTGGCTATAGATAACGGCTAGGTACGTATAGATAACGGCTAGCTAGGCATAGATAACGGCCAGCTGGGCATAGATAACGGCCCGCTAAGTACGGATAACGACTATAGATAACGGCCAGCTAGGCATAGATAACAGTTAACTGGGTATAGATAACGGCTAGCTAGGTATAGATAACGGCTATAGATAACGGCCAGCTGGGCATAGATAACGGCCAGCTAGGCATAGATAACGGCTAGCTGGGCATGGATGACGGCCCGCTAAGTACGGATAACGACTATAGATAACGGCCAGCTAGGCATAGATAACGGTTAACTAGGTATAGATAACGGCTAGCTAGGTATAGATAACGGCTATAGATAACGGCCAGCTAGGCATAGATAACGGCTAGCTGGGCATAGATAACGGCTAGCTAGGCATGGATAACAGCCCGCTAAGTACAGGTAACGGCCAGCCGAGTACGGGTAACGACTATAGATAACGGCTAGCTAGGCATAGATAACGGCCAGCTGGGCATAGATAACGGCCCGCTAAGTACGGGTAACAGCCAGCCGAGTACGGGTAACGACTATAGATAACGGCTAGCTAGGCATAGATAACGGCCAGCTGGGCATAGATAACGGCCAGCTGGGCATAGATAACAGCCCGCTAAGTACGGGTAACAGCTAGCCGAGTACGGGTAACGACTATAGATAACGGCTAGCTAGGCATAGATAACGGCTAGCTGGGCATAGATAACGGCCCGCTAAGTACAGGTAACGGCCAGCTGAGTACGGGTAACGACTATAGATAACGGCCAGCTAGGCATAGATAACGGCTAGCTAGGTATAGATAACGGCCAGCTAGGTATAGATAACGGCCAGCTAGGTATAGATAACGGCTATAGATAACGGCCAGCTAGGCATAGATAACGGCTAGCTAGGCATAGATAACGGCCAGCTAGGCATAGATAACGGCCAGCTGGGCATGGATAACAGCTAGCTAGGTATAGATAATAGCTAGCTGGGTATAGATAATGGCTAGCTAGGTATAGATAATGGCTAGCTGGGTATAGATAATAGCCAGCGACTATAGATAACGGCCAGCTAGGCATAGATAACGGCCAGCTAAGCACGGAAGGCTACCCAGCATTGGACGACGACTGTCTGATTCTATTATACAACACCAATCACACGACAGACTACAACTTATAGCAACTATTCTGGCAATGTGCACTTCTAAATGGAAACATTTGTATGCAATCAGAACAGTAGCATTGGGACCATAAGAACGGCCGCACCGTCGCTATCTAAGTAAGGCTTTCGGCTATCCGCGCTACGATAACAGCTCCCCAGTCCCGGAAGACAGCTATTCCAATCTTAATCTGCCGGCCGCACACCGCCCAGCCTCTCGAAGAAAAACACACATCCCTTGCAGGCCGTAATTCCACTTGGAACCTCGATCGACGATCTTACCTATCTATACCTGCAACCTACACTTCCAATTGGAACCTCGATCGACGATCTTACCTATCTATACCTGCAACCTATACTTCTAATTGGAACCTCGATCGACGATCTTACCTATCCACATCTGCAACCTACACTTCCAATTGGAACCTCGATCGACGATCTTACCTATCTACATCTGCAACCTACACTTCCAATTGGAACATCGAGGATCGAATTCCATTATCCCTATATGCTAACCAACCTTCCATTTGGAACATCCGTCGTCGACCTCTGCGCAAAGCTCCAAATGGAACTCCACTTTACAACAGAGCATACTATCCACTACCTATACGCACAGGGTTTTAGTAGTCTATAGCCCGGCCTCCTACATTATACCAACCGACTTGGGGGCGCACTTAACTGGACTCTTAAGCACACCTGTAACCTACATATCTATTCGGAAGGGTAGACAGTCTATAGCCAGTCAATACGTAGGGACTTACTACAACAGCCAGTTAACAAGGTTCCGATTAGAAGCCTACTCTGCAACTAAACACATACACCCACTTTCAATCTATGTTAAGCACCAGCACCGACGATAACCTAGGCTGCTACAATATGTCTTGTACTCTATTAGGGGACACTATACTAGCAACCTTCGACAGAGTCTTTATATACCTTTCCGAATACCGTATTATCCTCTGCTAGCTATGCCAATACGCTATTGTCCTAACCGAAGTTAAGGGGCATCTAGCTACCTATTACCGAGCGCTGTCTGCCGAAGAACGACAGGCGCTCGTAGGCGAGTTCCGCCAATTTATCGACATCGCACAGTTACTACAAGAAGTCAGATAGCCCAGCCCTACCGACAGCCGCGTCTAGGGTTTCCTAATCTACTACGACGGTTTCCGATGTACATATACTAACAGTGCAGGCAGGCTATGCAACCAACTCTTCCAATCTATACAACAGATGCAAGCACACTACAGGACTGAACATAGATAGAAGAACGAGCAACAGTGCGGCGGCAACAAACGGATACAGAAAAGGCAAACACCTAATTGGATGTAGGTCGACAGAGTCTGCACCTAAAGGTTCTTCTAGGCCAAAACATACAGCTAGAACCGGCTATTCGAGGTCGCCCAGGCACCTGCATAGGAGACACAAGTGCTCTATCCTAGCTAAGGCGACTCCTTCCTTAATACACAGCTCGCCAAGTTTGACCAAGTCTAGCGCGCACTCGCCGGTTACGCCGATGTCGTTACTAATAACATATACGTCCATCGATCGGCCTTAAAGCTATAGCTGCTCCACCTTGGAATCGACGACTACCTTATTAGGCTGTCCAAGCGGAACATCGCCGACATTACTACCCTTCTATACAGAGCCTACGAACCCGCGCTCTTCGACATTATTGCTTTGGCAGAAGCAGCTATCGACGATGTAGTAAACCGGTGCACCGAGAGCGGTCCCGCCCCTACCCTAAATAATGTACGAAAGGTCGCCCTCGCCTAGTTTCACATTGAAGACTACTACTTATTCCGCTTTCGCCGGTATAAAGATGCTGCGACTATCCCTAAGTATGTCTATGTCCTTAAACGCGCACTGGCCTACCTTAGACAGTTGCTTTAGCTAGACGAGGCTGGGTTCCAAGCCCTCTACGCACTAGGGGCCAAGTCACCGTTCCGACTACAAAGCGTCGTGTTGTTAGCGCAATAGCGCTATAACTGGGACAGCCTTACTACTATCGTTTTACAAGGCTATTCTACAGAGGACACATATCCCCTCGTTAGGCAGTTTATTCGCTCCCTCTTCTACTAGCCTATCGACACCCGGCCATTCCAATCCCCTCTAATTAGCTTTGTCGCCCTCCTCGCTATTGTCCCCTCTACGAAAAGCTGGATCGAGCCGGGCAACCTGAACACGCACAACTCTGCCCTTATCTGGATCGGGCAAATCCTCGTATTTGACGAGGCTCTCGAGGGAACTACTGGCAACAGTAATAACGACGGCGTCCTTGGGGCCATCCAACACACTATGCAGAGTGTTGTTGCCTGTAAAACTGCTTTCCGCGAACTCGTCCGCTGGAGAGGGTACCTCTTTCGGGTCAGCCGGGGCCTAGTCTCCTCTAACTAGGCTAGCTAGGACGGTTCCTACAGTACTATTATCTTCTAGGACGTTACTATCCGCATAACCGACATTGTTACTCTAATCGAGAGCTGCTACCGTAGCTGCATTAAGATCCTTTAGCGAGACCTCCTCTTTAATCGACCGTATCTACAGGTCTATGCTACCCAACTGTACGACCGGCTTAATAATACCACTATGCACTACTCCTTCCTAACAGAAGAACAGAACGCAGGGATCCTCTAGAAGCCTCGTCGACACCTTCTTAACGTTACTACCCAGTGCCCTACCCTGCGCCCCCTCTAGGTTAATTCCTAACAGTATGTATAGAAGGACCCAGCTATCGCAACCTTTAAGGCGTCGGTACAGGAGTTTCTTAACCACTTTGCCTTACTCTTGCTTACAGCCAGTAGACAACCGGTTCGAGAACCCGAATTCCTAAGCGCTACTTGGCGCAATATACAGAACCTACGGTCTATTACTATCCGCGAAGCCAGCATTATAATTCACTATACACACACCAAGCAGAAGAACGTAACTAGGCAGACGAACAACAACATCCGATTCCTATTTAGCCCCCTTAAACAAGTCCTTCTCGACTTCCTTACCCTCGTCCAGCCATTCCGGGAACTCTTGTTTAGCTAGACACACCCTACCGTCGAGTTCTGTCCGTTCCTATAGACATCCTACAATAAAGTATAGGAATAGCAAAGGGTAAGCAATAATCTTTAGTCCGCTACGGTCCTCGCTGGTTTGGACCGGTTCGGTATAAGGGTTTAGCGCTACCTAACCGTCGCTATCGTTAAGCGCTACTTTGACAGGTACGCCGACCTGTTCGACACTAACCTTAATAAGGACAATCCCGACGTTGCTGGAGGATCCGACATAGCCGCTATTATAGCCGAACAGCGCAATTACACTGTCCAAACCGCCAACCGACAGTACGCTAACTCGCCGTTCGGAGCGGCCGCTAACCTCTGGGACGCCGCCGTTAAGGGAGGCCGGGACGCGTCCTAACTATAGCAGAATTTTCTCGACGTCCCTCGCCTCTTACCCTGGGTTGGGAAGGCGTATGCCTAGCCGGCCCTATCGCTCGTCCAGCGTCTCGAGTTCAACTATCGCTCCGTACAGCGCGTCTACAGCCTCCCGGACCTTCTGTCCCAGGCCTGCGACATGTACTACTAACTAGACATACAATGGAAGAGCGAGGGGCAGGCAGAGGCTATAGCAGCTATAGCATCTCTCGAGTGCCGGCTCGTCGTTATCCTCCCTACTGGCGCCGGCAAGAGCCTCCTGTTTATGGTCCTGTATACGATGCCTAGGGCCTACACTACTGTACTAGTCCTCCTACTGGTCGCCCTCTGGATCAATATGCAGGCGCGACTCGTTAAGCGATCTATCGAGCACACTGTATAGGCACTAGGAACTACTACCAGCACCCTACTCGTTATCGTTAGTGCCGAGGCGGCCTACTCCCAGAAATTCCTAGGGTACCTTGCACGCCTCGCCGTCCAGCGTCGACTCGACCGGATCGTTATTAACGAATGCTACTTTACCGTTACCGCTGTGCTATACCGCCCCTGCTTCTATAACTTTGCCAAGCTAACCAAGTTTACTATACAAATCCTCTATCTAACCGCGACCCTCCCCCCTACTATACAGGCCGAATTTGAGCGCAACAACCGGTTAAGCCTGCCCCGGGTTATCCGCTGCAGCACTAACCGAACCAACATTGTCTATCGAATCGAAGGTTGGCCTCGATCTACTATATTTATAGCGTAGGCTGTCGCCCGGATCCGCTGGCACCGCCGCACGTATACGACGACAGAGGAGTCTACCGACTGTATCCTTATCTTTGCACAGACTCGCCTTACAGCAGAAAGGCTTGCCCAGGACATAGGGTGCCTATTCCTTACATCCTAGAGCAGCAGGCCTAACGAGAAGGCTGCGATCCTTAACACCTAGCTCGTATGTACGGCTAATCTATACCTCGTCGCTACGCTAGCGCTCGGAGAGGGGTTTAACAGCCCTAGCGTCCGCTGTGTTATCTACGTCGAACCCCTGTATTCCTTACTCGAATTCGCCTAGGGCTTAGGCAGATGTAGTCGGGACAGACGCTGGGCGTACTCCACTGTCCTCTTCGATCCCGATACCTCTAACTAGCACTCGCCAGACTGCACCGAATACGCCTTTAAGCATCGAGATAAGAGGGCCGAGGCTCCCTAGTAGTTGCAGAGGGAAACATCGGCGATGCGACGATATCTCGGCTACAGGGAATGTAGTCGCCTTACCCTGTCTACCTATCTC
Organism: Pseudocercospora ulei; assembly: GCA_016165855.1. Lineage (NCBI taxonomy): Eukaryota > Fungi > Ascomycota > Dothideomycetes > Mycosphaerellales > Mycosphaerellaceae > Pseudocercospora > Pseudocercospora ulei. The sequence goes on from JACWNB010000036.1 coordinate 470,504, forward strand.
GACGGTCTCGACCTATAAGTCTCGTATACAAGTGGTCCGAGAGGACAAGAGCTATGCGAGTTTTGCACGAGCTACTATAGGGAATCGTTCCCTAACTATGCTACAGACAACTAGGTAGCGGTTACTGCTAGTTAACAACTGGTCGACTACACAACACCCGTCGCCGACTACCTAATGTCTACTGCTGAACACCCTATGCCCTATCAACCTACGCACGCCGCCGACTATCCTATGCCCGACCATCCTATGCCTGCCGCCGACTATCCTATGCCCGCCGCCGACCATCCTATGCCTACCGCCGACCTCTATACTACCGACTACCCTATGCCCGATACCGACTACCGACCGCCAACCGCCAACCGCATACTACCAACCGCCAACCGCGCCCAGCCGACCGCCAACCACTATGTATATACCCTCGACCGCCCAGTATCTGCTGTCGAGCGACAGGTGTCTAACGCTTCCGCCAAACAGTCCGTCGCTGCTAGGCAATACTATAACCAAACCTGCCAAGATAAAGTGTACTGCATAAACTTAGAGCGCAACCTTACTGCATTACACCGCTGTCCGTACTGTGTTACCGCACATCCTGAAGATAGCGGTTACTTATTCGACAAGTGTCGATACTTCGCTAGCGTAATTAGACACAAGAAGGCTACTTAGAAGCGGAAGAACTAACAGCCTGTCCCTCGATACTATACCTGCTACCACTGCTTTTTCCCTTAGGCTATATGCAAGAGTTAGTAACAAGAGACGAAAGCATAAGGGTGCCGGTTTTGAGATATCTTCTGGCTGTTGATCGTCGGAGCCTACGAGAGTAACATAGTCGGTCGCGCTTAGCTCGAGGAACAGTTCTAAGAAAAGCTACCAGACATCGAAAAGTATCTCGACTAGGCGATAAGCGGTACCAGGTTCTGCCGCCAACAGGCCATTAACGGCATACATGTATGCGCAGCTGTCCTCGAGTTCCTGAATAACAAGTAGGCCTGGGCTACTATCTACACTACATGTATGTTGGGTTCGGAGTCGATCGTAGTAAAGGGTCAGGCTCGGGCACTCTAAAGCGGGTTTGTATATAACAAGCCAGAAATAGAAGGATACAATGCAAAGTGGCTTTCCAATTGGAAGACAAACATACAATGCAAAGTAGCATTCTAATTAGAAGACAAACATACAATGCAAAGTGGCATTCCAATTGGAAGACATATATACAATGCAAAGTAGCATTCTAATTGGAATACAAACATATAATGCAAAGTAGCATTCCAATTGGAATACAACTACACCAGTATACAGAGTCCAGTATACGTACAGGAACCTACAGCTAACGTCGACCCCTCTACCGGTTAACCCGCTGTAGCTAGCAGAACCAGCAGCTATCGGCAATATATATATGTTCTAGGCACACCTGCTAACTGCACTTCCAATTAGAAGACACATCTACGAACTGCACTTCCAACTGGAAGACATATCTACGAACTGCACTTCTAACTAGAAGACACTTCTGCTGACTGCACTTCTAATTAGAAGACACTTCTGCTAACTGCACTTCTAATTGGAAGACATCTACTAACTGCACTTCCAACTAGAAGACACTTCTGCTAACTGCACTTCCAATTGGAAGACACATCTACGAACTGCACTTCTAACTAGAAGACGCTTCTGCTAACTGCACTTCCAATTGGAAGACCGACTTCTATATCTTCCAATTAGAAGCGCACTCTGCAGCCGAAGCCGCTAGCCTAAACAGCCAGGCCGACTGCCTATGCTAGGTAGAGGGTGTAACCGAAATATTAGGCACAGGTGCTAACCGCGACTCTAAATGGAAGACTACTGTGCATTCCCCTAGTCAATCTTCTAATTAGAAGGATACTTTGCAATCGAGACCAACAGGTCGAACAGCTAGCCTACTGTAGCCTACTGTTATGTGCTGCGTCCGGCGACGGAGGACCTAACTACCGTCTAGCAGTATGTCGACCCTCTAACGACGAGCACACCCGTCGAGTATGCAGGCACTCTTCCGACAGGCTAACTACCTAACAGCATACACTGATACCTAAGCACCCGGCCTATTGCAGGACGCATAACATTAGGCACAGTTGCAAACTCTATTTCCAATTAGAAGGCCGACACAGCTACCTAGCGCTACCTGCTACCTAGCGCTAGCCTGCTACCTAGCGCCAACCTACTACCGAGAAGAGCTTACAGCCGCCGAGACTGACCACTAGGCACGACACTCGAGTGCTATAGCAAGTTGCACACCGTGCTTTAAATTGGAAGTTCATCTGAAAACAGCCTTACCGCCTGTCCATTTGGAAACCTACTTAGCAATTAAGGCCGACTAAGAGACTTAGGCTTAAACCGGAAAAGGCCGAATCTGTCCGCGCTAACAAAGAAAATACGTTATTGTTACGCCGTTCCACACAACAAGGTAAAGCCTAAGGCTACCGCACGCTCTACCTCACTTTACTTTGCTATATGTAAGGCGACGCTAGTCATTTCTTATATGCAGGTTATGCACAGCGTCCACGTACAGGCCACACGCCGACCAAACACGCGACCTGACTATCGACGAGTTTACCTAACTGACGCTGTTAGTAGGTCCGGAAGGTTCCGCGGCGTCCTCTGTAAGCAAGCACCTTACCTGCATACAAAGCAACCTGCCGCTTCGAGACAATAAAGAGCGAAAGCGGCACTAATAAGCCTATTACCTTTTACAATAGTAAGAAGCAAACCGCGCTAGGCCCAACCTTACATGCAGGGCTCAACAGTCGAGCTGGTCCAAGCGCCCTATATAGACCTACTAATATCAACCTTTGCCTCTTCTTTAACTTTCCTTTTCTACTATACTCGCATTTTGGAACCACCGCCACCAGCACCACTACCACCACCACCAGCAGCCACCACTACTAGCACCCTACTACTACTACTACTAGCAGCTACTACTACCAGCACCACTACTACCACCAGCAGCTACCACTACTAGCAGCTACTACCACCAGCACCACCACTACTACTAGCAGCCACCACTACTAGCAGCCACCACCACTAGCAGCCACCACTACCAGCAGCCACTACTACTAGCAGCCACCACCACCAGCAGCTACCACTACCAGCAGCTACTACTACTACTAGTACCTACTACTACCTCCAGCAGCTACTACCAGAAGAACAAGAGACAAGTTCCAACTGGAACGCCAGTCTGCACTTTTCGTTACTGCCTATTCTGCGCCTTAGATTCGCAGACCGTCCTAAGCGATTTTTTCTACTAACGTACTGCAACCGTCTACCTACTAAGCAGCATAGCCGGAACAACCTTTACCCCAAATTCGATAAAGGGCAAGGGCAAGCGAGCTGCGCCTGGATCGCCCCTATCCCCCTTACCGGCCGAGAAGCGTACGAAGCCTACTACCGACTAAGACCCCAAGACCCCTAAGGCTAAGCGTAGCCGTCGAAAGGCTACAGGCAACGACACACTAGCTACCTAGCAACACCTAACGATGGACCCTAAGCAGCGTCGCCAAGAGGCGAAGACGGAGCATACAGCTTAAATCCAGGCCTACCTCGCCTAACTCCGCACTACCGGGAAGCTTATCCTACTCGACCTGCGCTACGGCATCTATGTGTGTAAATACAACATAGGATTCCTAGACAACAACAGCAAGATGTTGGGCTACTAGGGCTTCTACCTGTACGATAAGTTCCTGGAGTTTGTCGAGGCTATCCGGCCCGTCGCCGAAACATACGCCTGCCAGTTCTACGAGGTATGTTAAGCCCCCTACGCTCTTACAATCTACTTCTACATAAGAAACTTGTAACTTAAGCTTCCAATTGGAACTTTTAAGGCCCCCCTACGCTCCTACAATCTACTTCTACGTAAGAAACTTGCAACTTAAGCTTCCAATTAGAACTTTTAAGGCCTGTACCAGAGTTCCAATTGGAAGCGCAGGTTGGACTGCTATTTCTATATACGCCAGAGTTCTAATTAGAAGCGCAGGTTGCACTGCTATCCCCTATATACACCAAGTTCCAATTGGAAGCGCAGGTTGCATTGCTATCCCCTATATGCACCAGAGTTCTAATTAGAAGCGCAGGTTGCATTGCTATCCAATATATTCCCCTTACCAACCTTCTAATTAGAAGGGCATGTTGCAGCTAAACCTGTTACTTTAAGGCTTTACAGGCGAATGCTAATGAGTATAGGACGGGTTTAGGACCTGGACAGAGGCAGGCACTGCGTCTAACAAGCCTAAAGACCGAAGCTGGACAACGCTTAACCTAAAGGCTATCGTAGCCTATATCTAAGACAAAGCGCCCAACACTTTTACTGCTAAGATAATCCGCAGTACAGAGTCCCCGGTACCCGCCGCCTATTACAGCAATATAATAATTACTATCTACGTCCTCTGAGCGGTATAGCGCATCCAAGAGCAAGCCGGAGCACACTACGTCTAGAAGTGCGTCTTAACCGAAACGCCTACGCTGGACAACGTATATACCTTCGCTTCCCTCTAGGACTGGCCTATTAGTAGGGAGGTGCTCTATCGACTTATAAGTGTTGTCAACTACTTCCTACACTGCGCTATAAGGAAACAGGGCGCGGCTACCTAGGCCACTAAGCTTAACCAGAAGTCGATCTCGTACTAGCCTGTAGCATACGCGCCCCCTAACGCTGCTGTCCGGAACACGATCGAGCAACAAGAACAGCAGGACCGACTGCTGTATACGCTCCTAGGCGAGGAAGAGACAGAGGACCTAGACGAGTAGATCTGGGAATACAACGAGACTATCGTCGATCTGGCCGACAATAGGAAGATCTTCGCAGAGTTGGATCGCGAGAACAGTGTATTCGGGGGCAAGGTCCAACCTATCGCTTCCGGCCTCGCGGATTGGGACTTACACTACCGCTGTGCGTTTATAGACGCGCTTACAAAAGATATGCACGTTGTGTTCGATTCGTCTAGCACAGTCAGCCTAAGGAACATGCATCTTATCGAGGACGGTAATGTCCGCGCACAACGCTTTACAACTACGAACACGGCCGACGTGCTGGAGAGCAGCGACGGCGTCCCAGATTCCGCGGATCCCTTACATAGTGCTGCCCAGGTCGCTAACTGCATATTTAACCAGCTTAACTAGCAGATAAACGACAAGACCGCTAAGCCGCCAACCTTTAAGGAAGCCTGCGCTATGCTTAAGCTCGAGGTAGAAGAGGGTCTCGCTAAGAGGGACCCTATTTTAGGGCACTTCTTCAGCATTAAATTCAAGGGTCTGGGACTAAAGCCGTAGCAGCCCCAGGCAATCGCCTAGATCGTAGAAATGTGGCAGAGCCCGCTTAAGGGCTGCATCCTGGGCGACGACGTAGGACTCGGCAAGACCGTCGTTATCCTGTGCGCCCTCCTGGCCTAGAAAGACAAGATTACAGAGGCGAGAGAGATATAGGACCGTAAGTAACTAACTCTTATGCAAAGTGGACTTCCAATTGGAACATGCCGACTATAGGGGTCGGTAGTCTTCTAATTGGAACACGCCGACTATAGGGGTCGGTGGTCTTCCAATTGGAAGTCCACTTTGCAATATTTCCCTAATGGACTTCTAATTAGAACATGCCGACTATAGGGGTCGGTGGTCTTCCAATTGGAAGTTCACTTTGCAATCTTTCCTTTGGTCGTTAGGTCTTCTATTTAGAAGTCCACTTTGCAATCTTTCCCTTTAGACTAGGTCAGAGCTAACACCTCCTATAGGCGGCCTAGACGAGCTACTCTGCGTAGCATCTAAGAGTCCGAGCAGTCTCTACGACGATAGCGACGCAGAGCTATCCGCCCCTTCTGCCAACGCCCGGCAGCACCGCCGCATCCGAGCCGATATCCGCCAGAGATACATAGACGAGCATAGGGCTCGTCTACAGTATACCCCTATGTACTAGCTTGGCCCTAACACCGCCGTTAACGCCTGGGTCGACGACATTTGCACGTACTTCCAGGACCCCTAGCGCCGCATTAGGCTATATATATATGTTAACGTCAGCGCAAAGTACGCCCAGCATTACACTTCGATTCCTAAGATAAGTAAGGGCTTAATTAAGTTCTGCGACGGGCTAGACTACGACGACCTAGAGACTGCTAGCACCTTTGTTATTACGACCAAGGACGCCTTCGTGCAAAAGAACCTAAAAGCTGGGCCACAGTACTAAGCCCGACACTAGTACTCCTGCGCCGGCTACAGCTCCTAGGTGCCAGACGGTTAAGATAAAGATAATAATGCCGAACCCGCTGCCGCTACCTAGGACGAAGAGGAGCTAGGCGAACAGGACGAAGAAATGGACTTCGCGACTGACGGGTCCGACAATACGTAGCTTTTGGAGGGTCAGAGAGCTGCCTCCCCTAGGATCCTTATTGCAGACGAGGGTTATTATTACAAGAACAAGATAGCGCTGTAGTTGGACGCGCTGTACCGGCTGTTGGGCAAGGATACGCGCCTAGTAATGGCAACGGCCACACCATTCCGCAACCGCGTAGCCGATATAGCGGGCCTCCTGCGCTATTTCTGGTGTCGCATTCGGGCTTTTTATACGTAGGCACCGGCTTGGAAGGTAGTTTAAGAATGGACACCAGTAGGTAGGCCACTCTCTATAAGGAATTCTACGGCCTGTACGGCCGCTGTCTCGCCTGGATCCCCTAGGACATCGCTAGCACCCGCGCCCAGTACGCCAGGCTCTATATGCACGACCTGTTCCTCGCCGCTGTGTCGCCAGACGCGTTCCTTGCTACCCTGCAGCCCGGCATCCCCGCCGACCTCGATTTCCGATGCAGCAGGGTGGTCCTATTAGCAGTGTCGCTTACGGTCCTCCACTGCATTAAGGGTTCGGCGCTTAAGGTCTGCAACACTGCGATTATCCTCGGCGATAAGATCCTACTGTAGCAGGTTTGCTACCTTGAGATCCGTTACAGCGGCCTTAGTAACGGCTACTACCGCTGTGCGTTCGAGCGGTTCGTCGCCTAATACGAAAACCTGCAGATAATTACCTACGCCGACGACGACAACAGGGGCACCTGCGCCTACGGCACCGCCCTCCGCCGCCAGCTTATCCTCGCCGCCGCCAACCCGCTAACTGCATCTATCCTGGCCCGCAACATCGACTCGAGCGCGACTAGCATCTACCGACTGTAAGTGCTATATAGGTTTCTAATTGGAACTTTTCCTCTTAAAGCTCCAATTAGAAGGTTACTCTGCAGACAAGGCTAACATATTACAGGCAGTACGGGCATAACACCTAGTTCCGGTTCTTTTACCGGTATATAAAGGTACACTTGCACTAGGCGGCCCCAGACAGCCGCTACGCTATCGCTAAGTATATAATCGACGTGTTCCTGAAACAGAAGATACTGGTTAAGCTTCTGCTCGAGCACTGCGTATGCCCGCCGAGAGAAAGTGATCGTTTGGTGCAACGAGCCTGTTAGCATAATAATAGCCGAGATTATCTTAAGTGTCTATAGCATAGGTTACCGCGTTATCCGAACGGGTCTAAAGCAATAAGACTAGAGCGAGTCGGAGGACGACTTCAACAAGTTACCCGACTGCATAGCTATATTAATGTCTTCTTAGACCGGCGCCGAATCGTCCAACCTCTAGTACAGCGGACATGTCCAGATCGTTATAGATTACGTCGGGTTTACCCTCCTCGGCCAGATAATCGGCCGCTTATGTCGGATTAGCCAAAAGCATGCGGTCAAGGTGTACATGCTAACGCTGGACGAGACGATCGATCAATATCTGCAGCACGACTACTAGCAGCGATACTTTAACTAGCTTAACGCTACGTGTACCGTCCCCGAGCACATTCTGCGCCGGTATATGCACAGCCTGGACCCCCAGACTGCCGTAGAGGTCACCAGTTCCGTCGAGGAGCAGAGAGACGTAGAGGGGCGCCTCCGCCGCCGCATCGCCGACACTATAATGCAGAAGGTGTTCGGCATCCGCACCTTACGACTGGGCTCGGTATAGAAGGATGTAAAAAGCGGCCTACTATAAAGAATCTGGAAGCCGAAGAGATTGTGCAGCGTTACGCGTAGGGCGGCGCCATCGCCTGCTAACTGCAGTACCAGCTGCGACACTCGCCAGACGAGGCCGCCGACCCCTACGCTACTGCCGACCCCTACGCTACTGCCTCGCAGCTCGGCCTACGCGAGCAGCACGCGCTGCAGAAAGTGGCCTGCCCTGTCGCCCCTCTTAGGCAGCAGTATATACTCTGCACCGACGAAGATGCTAAGCTGGACTTTGAGCACATAGTCCGAATGCTAACAGCCGCCGCTGAGGCAGTATTTAATACCAGGGAGCTAGATAAGAGGGTTTTCTATAGACCAGTCGGTAAGTTCGAACAACCCCCCTACTAATGCAATATAGGCTTCTAATTAGAAGTTTTTCTTCCGTCTACTGTTGCAGACTGGTCTTCCAATTAGAACTTTCGCCTTAATCTTCTATTTAGAAGGCTAGTCTGCACTTCCTCCTAATATTTCTTAGCAGCTTAGTTCCAATTGGAAGCCTAGGTTGCATCGCGGCATGTTAGATGTAGGTTGCCTAGCTACTAACGCGGTTATAGACTACCTGCGCTACGTCGCGGACTACACCTTCAACGTCGACCTAGTGTTTATTAAAGCCGTCCAGGAAATCGAGGCCACTCGCGACAACAGCGAGCGCCTGGGTACGCCTCCGCCGCTGCGCCCCGGGTACGCCTCCGCCGCCGCGCCCGAGTCCTCCCTGCCTGCGCAGTGCTATTACTATCTCCTTAGGTGTGTCTAGTAGCGAGCACGAGTTAGACGAGGACACAGAAGACGAGGGCACCCAGGACGCAGCGGCAGACGAGGGCATAGAGGACGCTTCGGATAATAAGGAGAGTAACGGTGCCGCACTACAGCTCCCAGAAACTATAACGACAGGACCAGCCCGGTCCCTACCGCCGTCCTAGACGGGGTTAGTAGTTCCTGCCGCCCGGGCTGCTGTTACCTAACGCTACGTCGTCGTCCCGCCCGCCAACAGCGGCCGGCGTCCTCCCCCTACTCAGCCAAGGTCTCGCTGCCACTGCGCCTATCTGGTGTTAATAGCTCTCCGCGCTCGGCTACAGTTACGGCTAGGCCTAGTGCCCTAACCGGCTAGCCGTCTACATCGACTACTGCCGGCTGTGCTTTGGACCACTATTAACTCTCGACACTTGTCGGTGGCTTCAAGAATGTTCAGGAGGTCGTCGCGCTCCTCCGGCGGCTCGCGCCGACTTACCTACTCGCCAAAGGTCCCTCGCCTATGCGCGCAGCAGCTAACTAGGCGGTGGCTAACATATTCGGGGCTCTCTTACTTTAGCAACAGCAGGAGTTCTAGCCCTAGCTAGCAGGTTTATAGGACGACTTCCGGCCGGCGAACTGTCTATACCTTAATAAATGCGCAGCGCAGTTGGGCTTTAGTAAGCCGTCAGGCAGATAGCGTTGGACGGGGTAGGCACTTGGTAGCGTTGCATACCGGCTATAGGTAACACAGAGTCAGTTACAGCAGCTAGTTAACTATAGCATAGGTAATTAGACACCTGGTCTAGCACACGTGCCAAGTAGGCTTCCAATTAGAAGAGTTAGTAAGAAGTTCTAATTTAAAGACTATGTTGCATTGGGGCCTATAAGGGCCGCAATGCTTAACTACGTAGGCCCTACGCCACCAGTATCCGCTGCCCCTAGGTATAGCACCGCCCTCGCGCTCCCTCCGCGTGCTCGAACCCTGGTCCAGCACACGTGCAAAGTAGGCTTCTAATTGGAAGGGTTAGTAAGAAGTTCCAATTTGAAGACTATGTTGCATTAGGGCCTATAAGGGCCGCAATGCTTAACTACGCGGGCCCTACGCCGCCGGTATCCGCTGCCCCTAGGTATTGCACCGCCCTCGCGCTCCCTCCGCGCAGTCGACGCACTCGACGCCTTAGGACTATGCTACTAGCAGAGCCTACTGCCGGCGGACCCCGGTGCACGGCGCTCGTTAACATAGGCTAGCAGCAGACCCCTGTGTCCCCTTCGACCTAGGCAGGCACCAGCAGGCGCGGCGGCTGTAGAAGGACTACTTCCCTAAGGTGTCGGGCATCGTGTTCCTAGTCGACGCCGAGGACCCGGAGCGCTTCGGCGAGGCTAAGGCCGAGCTGGACGCCCTGCTCGCTATAGAAGACCTCGCCAAACCCCCCTTCCTCGTCCTCAGCAACAAGATCGACTACCCTAACGCTGTTAGCGAGGACTACCTCTGCTACTAACTCGTCCTCTACTACTCTACTAGCAAGGGCAAGGTCCCCCTCGACAGCATCCGGGCCCCTTAAGATCTTTATATGCTCTGTCGTTATGCGCTAGGGCTATAGCGACGGCATTCGCTAGCTGTCGCAGTATGTATAGTATATCTATTAAAGACAAGAAAAAAAAAAAGGACACACCTACACCTAAAACCGCACGCACTGCACACACTTATACAAGGAGGAGGAGGAGGAGGGGGAGGAGGGGGATAGTTAGATTATATATATATATATAGTTACGTTATAAGAATATAGGGTTGTAGGGCGGATTACTTTAGGGGAATATATATAGAAGACAGAGCTAGCAAAATATATAGGAATGTACCGGGTTTAGTACTATAACATTCAAGAATCAGATTATTAGGTTGGGTTATAAACAGGCTTAGGGGTATAGAATAAAACACATAATAACAGATCAAGTAGGTTTTAAGATTAGGGCACGGTTTTCCTATATATACTTACAAATAGAACAGGCAATAGGGTTATATTATTAATAAGCAAGGGATTTATAGAGTCAGTTTTTAGGGGTTAGGGTTAGGGTTAGGGTTAGGGTTAGGGTTAGGGTTAGGGTTAGGGTTAGGGTTAGGGTTAGGGTTAGGGTTAGGGTTAGGGTTAGGGTTAGGGTTAGGGTTAGGGTTAGGGTTAGGGTTAGGGGTTAGGGTTAGGGTT